>CAWUFW010013554.1:0-468925 GCA_963921515.1 Calotriton arnoldi
CACTGAAAGGACCCCACCTTCAGCCATCAGCGAGCAGTGCTTCTGCCCGCACGGCATCAGGCTGTGACTAAAAGGGCCCAGCCTTCAGCCACCAGTGCTTCTGCCTGCATGGTGCCAGGCTGTGACTAAAAGGACCTCACCTTCAGCCACCAGCAAGCAGCGCTTCTGCCTGCATGGTGCCAGGCTGTGACTAAAAGGGCCCCACCACCAGCCACCAGCGAGCGGTGCTTCTGCCCGCACTGGATCAGGCTGTCACTGAAAGGGCCCCGCCTTCAGCCACCAGCGAGCAGTGCTTCTGCCTGCATGGTGCCAGGCTGTGACTAAAAGGGCCGAACCTTCAGCCACCAGCGAGCAGTGCTTCTGCCTCCATGGTGCCAGGTTGTCACTGAAAGGGCCCCACCTTCAGCCACCAGCGAGCAGTGCTTCTGCCTCCATGGTGCCAGGGTGTCACTGAAAGGGCCCCGCCTTCAGCCACGAGCGAGCAGTGCTTCTACCTGCATGGTGCCAGGCCGTCAGTAAAAGGGCCCGCCTTCAGCCACCAGCGAGCAGCGCTTCTGTGTTAGAATTGAAATGTTATTGTCCTATTGCTTATACTGCGTTCTGCATTAAGGGGTCCTGAGAAGGCGAAATCCTTGGATCTGACCGATTGGCCCGAAGAGTCGGCAGTGGAGAATAAATTTGTTCAACCTGTGTGCACCAGGTGAGTTTGCTTTTGTTGTTTGTGAATACAGCGCCCTTTTGAATAATATTTGATTGCACTTGGAAGGTCTGTGGACCGATTTGGGTACAGAGTGTCTGCGGATGCTCTGCCAGGCAACATAATGGATTTGGCTTGCTTTTGAAAATGCCTGGGATTTGGCTGGTTTTATGGTTTCAACTCTGATTTGTTTCTTGGTGCAGTCTGAGGGCTGACCTTTGGGTTTCCTCGTTTGATATGGTCCGAGGACCGATCTTTCGAAAGATATCTGCGAACTATTCGTCTGGCAGGAGTAGTGACCTTGCTTCCTTTTAAGATGCCCTGCTGGAGCAAGTTGTGTTGTTTGGGGTGCCGTTGTTGTTCCGCTGATGCTCAATTGGAAGAGAGGCAGCCTGCACCTCCGAAAGGCACCCCGAACTTCGATATGTATGTTAAGCACGGCCTTGGCCCTATTATGTTTAGTACACTATGGCACAAATATACGAGGGACAACGCCGAGTTGCAGTGGCCGCTAACAGGTACCTTTGATGAACAAAAATTGAATTTCCTGCAGGATAAATTTTCAAATCGAAGTAGGCAGTCGATGTTTGATTATCTCCAGGTATGGCAGAAGGAAGCTAAGCAGAGGCACATGAAGGCAGAAAAAGAGGCCCGAAAAGGGAGAATGCAGACAGTGACACAGAAAGCAGTAGCGTATGATGGAGAGAAAATAGAGAAGGGTATAGAGTGTGCTGATAGAAAGTTTAGGTTGCAATGTGACACATCCTATGTTGCCCGAGAAGAAGGCGATACATTTGTAGAGGACCGGTTAGATACCCGACCTCCGCCTCCATATGCCCCGCAGAGAATATATCCTGTTGTCCCACAGCCCCAGTCTTCTGCCTCTCCTGCCACTGCCACTGGATCTCCTGCTATTGACCTGGCTGCCTCTGCTACAGCGCCTCCTGTTTCTTCTTCGGCTTCACCTGTCGCGCCTGCAGCGACTGCAGGTCTCCCTGCTACGCCTATTGTTCCAACTTCTTCCCTCTCTCCATCGCTTACACCTACAACACAGTCATTAATAACTCTGGTGCCTGCCCCTTCGACTATTGTGCCCTCCCCACATCTCCTCTCCCCGACCTTGTTGAGCAGTGGAACACCGGTGCGTGGACTGGATGACGGGTACTGGGCGACTGCAAGGGAACAAATGGGGCGAGTGTTGATTCGGTCTGATGTGGGAGATGCAGAGAAAAATATGGTAGCTAACCAGGCTGCCCAGTGGGCCCGGAGTCCGATTTATAGTGTGGAAGATGTGTGGAGTGTGTTGAAAGAGTATGAACCGTTTGTACAGCCGCATGCCCTCAAGCATATGTTGGCTACTCTGATTGGGTTGTGGGAACAGGGTTTCAATGGTGTCGCACCCCAAATTATTTATGACATCCGGGACCGTGTGTATGCTGCTGGCATGGCCCCTAACGACGTTTTTAGTAATGTTGCAACGTTGATTGGATACCGAGGCAGGTTGCATCAGAAGAGCCCGACAACAGTGTCTCAGTTTCCGATGAGGGAAGTACATCCTATTTTCCACCCTGAGATACCGGAGCTGCGAGATCAGCAGGATGCTGTCGTCAGACAGCGAGTAGAGGCCTGTTTCCAGGAACAATGGATTTATACTCATTGGAAAAGGAGTGAGGTTTTCTCTCTTAAGACTCAGTTACCCGACCCTAGGAAAAATCCAACTGCATATTATAAAGAATTAACAGAGGCTGCGTCGTCGACGGGGATGACGTTGGCAGACATTGAGATGTTTTTCGGTTTATTGGTGCCAGTTGATATTTGGTAGCAGGTGCATACACAGGACTATGTTGTGGAGTTGGGTGGCACTTGGGATGAGATCAGGCCATGGGATAACGAGAGGAAGCCTGGTGAGAAGCCTAAGGCTGAGATACTAGCTTTGCCAGGTCGAATTATTACCTACATGCACTCTCTAATTCCACCTAGAAGGGTAGATTGGGACAAGTTAACAGCATGTCGTCAGAAGAAAGATGAAAGTGTATCTGATTTTTTTTTTTACTAGGTTTGAAGGTGTGTTTTTGGATTTCAGTGGACAGGACTTGTCGATGGAGAGAGTTGTCCGATTGTTCGTTAACAGATTTGTTACGAACCTGCTTCCCGAGATCGCGACTCGTTGCAGGCTTCGGAGAGCACGTGGACTACCTCCTCCCCTTCAGTGATATTAAGTATGGCACAGTATTACGAGCATAGAGAGAACGAAGAGAAGGAGAAGGTGGAGAAGAAAAATAAGGAGTTGAAGACAAAGGTGTTGATGCAGCAGGTATCATGAGGGAACGGGAGAGGACGTGGGATTGGTCCTGCCCAACAGCTGCCCCGCACTAGGAAAAATGCTGCGCCTGTGGGGCCGAATCAGTGTGCATATTGTAAGGAGGAGGGACACTGGCGCAGTGAGTGCCAGCCGTTGTTGCAAAAGGTTGCGGCCCCTAGAGGACGGGGTTCTTGTGGACGGGGTTATGGAGCAGGTGGTCATGACAAAGGCCAGGACAATGAGGAACAGCAGGGTCGCTCTGATCGGAACTATTTCGATGACCCTCGGGGGCGACAGTACTATCATGATGATTATGATTTGGATGAAGTGACTGGGTTATCTCATGGTTAGGACAGCCCGGGACAGGGTGAGGGACCAGTTCAGATACCTGTAGATCAGCGGGGACCTTATGTTACTGCTCAGCTAAGCAATTCGTGGTGGATACAGGCGCAATGAACAGCTCTGTTTCTCATTCACTGGTCCCCGGGGCAGCCCTGTCTGGCCATAATAATGTTTTGGTAGGCTTTTCTGGTGTACCGCTTGTGAGCCCCATATCCAAGCCCCTTGCCCTGACCGTTGGTCCCTTTACTGTTGATTCACCATTTTTACTGACGTCCAATTGCGGTGAGAATTTGATGGGATTGGATTTGTTGAAGAAGTTGTACGCCACGATTTATTGTTCCCCAGCAGGTGTCTATATGATGATGGGTCCTAATGTGGTTAGTTCCAAAGCAGTGTTTGTCCAAGGATGCACCCCTCCCTGCTGAATTCAAAGATGTGCCGTCCACTTTGTGGGCTACAGGCGATTCAGACATAGGGCTGTTACAGATACCTCCAGTCTCTATTAAGGTCAAGGACAACACTGTTATGCCTCGTATTCCCCAGTACAAAATACCGCAAACAGGGGAGCGAGCTCTATTACAGATTATACAGGACTTGATCAAGTCCGGGGTTGTTGAGGAGACGACTGCAAACGTGTGTAATAGCTCCATTCTTCCCATTCTTAAGAGGACACCCTCGGGTTCCTCTGCTGATCATCCTGATGTCTATCGATTTGTGATTGATTTGCTTGAGGTTAATAAGATCGTGGTCCCTCAGTTCCCAGTTGTCCCCGATATCACTGCCCTTCTGACAATGATTCCTTCCTCTGCAAAGTTATTTTCTGTTGATTTGAAAAAACGCTTTCTTTAGTATTCCTATTCATCCAGAGAGCAGACACCTGTTCGGCTTCACCCTGGCTGGCAGTAGCTTTAGATTCTGTCTAGCCCCTCAGGGCTATACTGAAACTCCTAGCATATATAGACAAGCTTTAAAAGGCCAATTGGATTCCCTCACACTTCCCCCCAGTCAATGTATTACTGCAGTACGTGGATGACCTTTTGATCGCTTCTGACACTGAAGAAGGTTGCAAAGATGCAACGGTTGCACTATTGCTGCATTTGGCTCATCATGGGCATAAAGTGTCTCTTTCAAAATTCCAATATTGTCGACAAGAGGTCACCTACTGTCGAAGGAGGGTAGGAGACTAACACCTGAACGCATTAGTGCTATTGTCAAAATGCCCATCCCTAAGACTCAGCGGGATGTGCGAGCTTTCATAGGCATTACTTCGTATTGTCGGCACTGGATTCCTAACTTTTCCTTACTAACAAAGCAGCTGTTGCAGCTAACAACTAAAGATGTGCATGAACCCTTGCCCTGGACGCCTGAATGCCAACAAGCTTTCGAGCAATTAAAGGTTGCGCTTTGCTCTGCGTCTGTGCTTGGCACTCCAGATTACACTAAGCCGTTCGTGTTGTACGTACACGAGACGGCTGGTTGCGCGTTTTCTGTGTTAACACAGGCCTTTGGAGGTAAGCAGAGGCCGTGTGCTTATTTTCCTGCCCTGCTTGACAACGTCGCAAGTGCCCCGTCCGAGCTGTCTAAGAGCGGTCGTGGCTGTCTCTATCCGACAATCGTCAGGGTTCGTCTTTGATACCGATCTCACAGTTATGGTTCCTCATGCTGTGGATACACTTTTGAACAGAACAAAGATGCAGCACCTTACCAGTGCACGTCTGACTGGCTATGAATTGATCCTTTTCGCGCCACACGTCACCATCAAAAGATGTGCCACCCTGAACCCAGCCATGTTACTACCCCTCCCTTCTGAAAGTGAGGAAATAGACGTACATGATTGTTTTTTCGGACTGAGGAGGAGACGAAGGAACGGGTAGACCTGACTGATGTTCCCCTATCTGAACCCCAAGGGGAGCTATATGTTGATGGCAGATGTTTCAAATGACCAGATGGCACAACAACTTCGGCATAGGCCATAACTACCCTGCACACAGTAGTCGAGACATCACGAGTTCCCTATCAATCGGCCCAAGCTGCAGAGTTAGTTGCCCTTCTTCAAGCTTATGAGTTGAGTGAGGGACTGCCTGTCAATATTCATACTGACAGTCAGTACGCCTTTGGAGTTGCCCACAATTTTAGGTGGCTCTGGGCGGAGAGAGGATTCCTGACTTCACACGGGTTAAAGATCCAGAATGGCCCATTGATACACAGGCTTTTGTCAGCTCTGACACTCCCCCAGAAGTTAGCAATAGTGAAGTGCAGCGCTCACAAGGCAATTACTGATGATGTGGGGAGGGGAAACGCATTTGCAGATCAAACAGCTAAGGAGACAGCTCGAACAAAAATGAAAGAAATGTTTGTGGCAGGCCCTGCTAGATGGGTACCCGAAGTTACTATGTTTGAGGCTACACTGGAAAGTGTCAAAGAAATACAGAGTGAGGCAATGATTGAGGAGCTAGCAGTATGGCAGGAAAGCACAGCACATTTAGACGAAGATGGGTGCTGGATGCATAAGTCAGGAAAGCAAAGGTGGAGGTTACCGGATGCCTATGTCCTCCCTGAAGTCACTATGGCGCACGGGCCAGCTCACATTAGCGCCAAGGGCATATGCAAACTATTAGACCCCGTGTGGCAGAATGATGACATCCCAAAAATAGCTGCTCATTTGGTTAAATATTGTATGGTATGCGTGATGTACAATCCTGGAAAAGGCACTCCTACACCCCCTGGCAATTTTGCACCCCCTTCTTTCCCTTTTGAGGTCCTTCAGATGGACTATATTGAGATGGAGCGGGTCAACAATTTGAAATATGTGTTAGTGGTTGTTTGCGCATTCAGTAAATGAATTGAGGCATACCCCACTAAGGAGAATACAGTTTTGGCGACGGCAAAAGCCCTCCTGAAGGAGTTCTTTCCCCGCTTAGGTTTGCCTCGTTTGATTTGGAGTGACAATGGCAGTCACTTCAATTCAAAAGTCATCCAGTTGTTGTGTGATGGGTTACACATTAGACAGAAGTTTCACGCTACATGCCACCCCCAGTCAGCAGGCTTGGTTGAGAAGTACAATGGTACTCTCAAACTGAAACTGGCAAAAATTCAGGAAAGCACAGGATTGAAGTGGCCAGATGCTTTACAGTTAGCTCTTCTGTTAACCACACTCGGACAGGATTGTCCCCATATGAGGTAGTGCTCGGCTGCCCAGCAAATGTTTGGGGCGTCCCGCGACCAAAACCCTTTTCAGACATTGAGTATCCTCTGTTAGTGGATTATCTTTATGAATTGACCAAAAATTTGCGTTCTATTCATCAACAGATACGAGAGACGTTACCACCGCAAACAGAGGGGCCCAAGCATACCATCCGACCTGGCGACTTTGTCCTTGTGCAGCACTTCCAGAGATGGGGGAGCCTGGAGCCCCGTTGGAAGGGGCCTCTGCGGGTACTTCTCGTCACCAGGAGTGCTGTTAAAGTGACCGGTCGGAAGAACTGGATCCACACCAATCATTGCCGCAAGGTGCCGCTACCTCTCCCCTATGACCAGTGGGTGATCGATGGCATAGGTGACCAGGAGACGGTGAAAGTGCCACGCTTCATCCCTTTTTCGGATGCCCGACTGACGTGGGTACAAACAGAGGAGGAGAACGATGCAGTATTGAATGAGGCGGTCCCCCCAGAAGTGAGGGCTGTCCAGGAAACTCCTCCACCTGACCCACAAGTGCTTGAGCCTCAGTCTCTTGGCCCCTCTGAATTTGAGCCCTTGATCACTGACCACTCTGTGCCCAGAGTGGCTAGGTACAATTTGCGCCCCCGACGGAGGGACTGTGCACCAAAGGAAAAGTCAGATTAGTAGGGATGGACTGCATGGATGAAGAATAGGGTGTATGTACCCTGTCCGTGGTACCAATGATAGCTTAGGGAAAGGGAGATTGGTGCATTGTCCAAGACACTGAACAGGATAAGCTGAGGGTGTCTTCCCGAAAAGGGGGATGCCCTATCCTGGACGACGTGAGATTTCTTCAACGGGCCGCGATCGCGCTGCCCCACCGTAGATGAACAATAGGAGTCTGCTAGCGAGGCTCAGAAGGACGCTGGAAACCTTTTCCCATCCTACTATTTCCTTGTCATTGACACCATTGCATTGCGTTTTCCTTTTTTTGATCACTATGTATCCCTTTGGCCGCCCAATTGTTGAGGAAGAACAGCCTTTTGCAGCACCACGTTTGGAGAGGGATGGGGTTGGTTGGCCCAGTTGGTCGAAAAAGGGTAAAGTGGTTTTCCTGATACTTGTTCTGATTTTCCTACTAGAAGTACTTGGAATAATGTGGTTTCTAGAAGAGAAATATCCTGTGCACTCTTTGATTGGTACAACACCGCCCCCCACGAACATATGTTTGTCACCCTGGCTCCTCACAAGGGTCAACACCAAAAGACATATGTGGATAATGTGTTCCTCCAAAGGTTACACCAGGCCCATGGTACGTCCAATGTCACAAATTGCTGGATCTGCGTTCTGCTCCCTTCTGTGACACACAAGAATGACGTGTTGTTGTCGATGCCTTTCTCTTACCTCGGGAGTTGTGAAGGCTGGTTTCAGCTCTTCACTATGGTATACACTCATTATCACTCTGATACTATGAATATGACGTTAGCTGACTATGACACAGTCTTAGAGTATATACGTGTACATCAAGGGTTTACTCCAGGGGAACAAGGGACACCGGATACCTTTTCTCCGACAGCTTGCATGAATGTTTACGAAAGAGAACAAGATGTAACATGGCTTCAAAATGAGATGTCTGATTTTTGGGATTTTAATATCACTGAATATTTTAGATCATTTCAGATGCGCAATATTACTCATGATGTGGCAGTGCCGGTGCCGGTGATTAATATGACAGAAGGTTTCTGTGTTAAGAGAAAAAGGAAAATAGGGGTGGGGCCTGCCGTGTCATCGGAAGTAGCTGCTGTGTATACATACCGGACCACGCTCCGAATGTATATGCTGCTATACAGCAGCTCCGTAGGCTCGCCTCTGATATACACAAAGAGAATGGCACATGGTCTCTCACTGGGTGGTTCTGGGGCCTATTCGCATCCTGGGGCTGGAAAATTATTATCTTCCTGATTGCCATAGCTGGTCTCATTTTAACATGTTGTCTGTGCTTACTCTGCCTTCCTGCCTGTTGTGCCTGCTGTGTACAAATGTTGACACCTCCCCCCAAACACTTGGAACATGACTCTAAGGACAAGGCCATGATGATGCAAGATATCCAGGATATGATGTGCATTGATGAGGGCATTTGTGAATATTGATGGTATATCTAACCGTGTTATATGTTCATTACATATAGCAGAGGGTTTCAGCTTTCGTTGGTAGTCTAATAAGTTAGCAAATGCTGCCTGTGCTCGAGCATTTGTTTCTTCCTTTAGAATTGTAAGGCCCTTACCTGATGGCAATAATAAAATTTAGCAATGAATGCTAAAAGGAGGGTCTGTTAGAATTGAAATGTTATTGTCCTATTGCTCATACTTCGTTCTGCATTAAGTTAGCATTCATGGCACCATTTTATTAGTAGTCGCCATTTTGTTCCATGATCGGAACTAAGCTTCCGTCTCATACTGCTTGCCTCAGCAGAAAGCTGCCTCGATGCATCTTTGAATGTATTTCTTCAAAGCCTAGTTTCGCTGCACTAAGGAATGTACTCTCTATTATGGCATACCTTTCTTGTTAGATAGGCTTGTTCCCACCTTCCAGAATGGTGGGCACGGGCAGAGTAACCTTGGAGCAGAGATAGCATGTACCCGGTCTCAGGACCGTAGCTCATGCTTCTATGCCTCCTTTGTTTGCCAAGTGCCTGGACTGGAATTTTCCAGCCTGGCCGTGTTCTTAGAGAATTGGAAATGTATAATACTCCACGGAGTCAGCTCTGCTTCTGTCTACAGAAACCATTCGCAGGCATGTAGATGAAGGGCAGACGGTGGCACTGGTCCTGTTGGACCTTAGTGCCGCATTTGACACAGTCGCCCACCCAATACTCCTACAGCGCCTTAAGGAAGGTGGGCTGGATAAGCTGGCTCTGAAGTGGCTGAGATCCTTTCTACAGGACAGAAGTTTTCAAGTATCCCAACGACCGTACTTCTCCAAGAGCATTAAACTAGCTCAGGGGGTTCCTCAGGGCTCCATACTAAGCCCCACTCTTTTTAATCTTTATATGGTCCCTCTGGCAGACATCATCAGGAAATATGGTATCAGTGTTGTGTCATATGCAGATGACACACAACTGGTGGTGTCTCTATCTCAGTCCCACACTGAGGCAGCCACTACTTTCGCCTCCTGTTTACAGGAGCTGGAAGTGTGGATGTCAAATAACTGTCTAAGACTTAACGGTAGCAAGACGGAGGTCTTGATTGTAGGGAAGGCTCCCTCAATATGGTCATAAAGGTGGTGGCCGCAGAATCTGGGCACTATTCCCACCCCCAGTAACCAGGTTAAGAACCTGGGGATATGGTTGGACTCTAAGCTCTCGTTTGATCACCACACGAGAACGGTGGCCGGAAAATGCTTCGGAATAATGAAGAGCCTTCGGAAGGTCTTGGACGTGCTCCCCGTAGCCGCCAGGAAAACTTTAGTCCATGCGTTGGTAACCTCCCACCTGGACTATGCAAACGCCCTGCACCTGGGGGCTAGTGGTGGGAGTGTGCAGCGATTACAATGTATACAGAACGCAGCGTCACGCCTTGTTCTGATGCTCCCCAGGAGAGCCTCTTCCAGAAATGCTCTAGATGTTCTACACTGGCTCCCAGTGAGGAAAAGAATCCTCTTTAAGGCCATGTGCGTAAGTCAGCGGATCCTGCAGGGAAAAGGACCCAGCTACTTACATAATCTAATGCTACCCTACACTCCGACTAGGGCCCTGCGGTCCCTGGGGACGGGGCTGGTTAAAATCCCAGTAATTAAAAGAGCAAGAATGGGTGGCAGGTCTTTTTGCTATCTAGCTGCTAAGAACTGGAATACCCTTCCCCAAGATCTCCGCACGGACCCATTAGAACTCTCCTTTCGGAAAAAATTAAAAACATGGCTCTTCCAAGTGTAAATCATCCATCACACGGTTATTTGCTTTTTCACAGACTGGTCCGAGTAGCCTGCAGCGCGGGGACACACTAGCTAGTGTAACCAGGCGCTATACAAGCTCATTTATTATTATTATTATTTATAATATCTGATGTTATGTTGGGGGGAGTCAGTCCCTCGGCAGCCATCTCAGGAGGCTGGTCAGACTGGGCTCCGCTGCAGCGCAATACTAATAAATCATTTTAGTTTATATTCTCTACTGTCTGACCGACTCTTCATTTGGTTTGGAAGGCCGAGAGGTGGTCACGAGTGACCCGCATGACCCTATTCGGGTCACTTCCTTCATCTGCCTGTATGGTATCAGGCTGTGACTAAAAGGGCCCCGCCTTCAGCCACCAGTGAGCAGCGCTTTTGCCTGCACAGTGCCAGGCTGTCACTGAAAGGGCCCCGCCTTCAGCCACGAGTGAGCAGTGCTTCTGCCTGCATGGTGCCAGGCTGTCACTGAAAGGGCCCCGCCTTCAGCCACGAGTGAGCAGTGCTTCTGCCTGCATGGTGCCAGGCTGTCACTGAAAGGGCCCCACCTTCAGCCACTAGCGAGCAGTGCTTCTGCCTGCATGGTGCCAGGCTGTCACTGAAAGGGCCCCACCTTCAGCCACTAGCGAGCAGTGCTTCTGCCTTCATGGTGCCAGGCTGACACTGAAAGGGCCCCACCTTCAGCCACTAGCGAGCAGTGCTTCTGCCTGCATGGTGCCAGGCTGTCACTGAAAGGGCCCCGCCTTCAGCCACGAGTGAGCAGTGCTTCTGCCTTCATAGTGCCAGGCTGTCAGTAAAAGGGCTCAGCCTTCAGCCACCAGCGAGCAGCGCTTCTGCCTGCATGGTATCAGGCTGTCAGTAAAAGGGCCCCGCCTTCAGCCACCAGCGAGCAGTACTCGGCCCGCACAGCGTCAGGCTGTGATTAAAAGGGCCCGCCTTCAGCCACCAACGAGAAGCGCTTCTGGCTGCACAGTGCCAGGCTGTCACTGAAAGGGCCCCGCCTTCAGCCACGAGCGAGCAGTGCTTCTGCCTGCATGGTGCCAGGCTGTCACTGAAAGGGCCCGCTTTCAGCCACGAGCGAGCAGTGCTTCTGCCTGCATGGTGTCAGGCTGTCAGTAAAAGGGTCCCACCTTCAGCCACCAGTGAGCAGCGCTTCTGCCTGCACGGTGCCAGGCTGTCACTAAAAGGGCCCCGCCTTCAGCCACCAGTGCTTCTGCCCGCACAGCGTCAGGCTGTGATTAAAAGGGCTCGCCTTCAGCCACCAGCGAGAAGCGCTTCTGCCTTCAGTCTCCAGCAGCGGCGCCTCTGCTCGCAGGTGATGGTCCGCTTCATGCTCCCTCGCTGCCGCCTCCAGAACCATGGCCAAGTTCCATGCATTTGCGTAATAATCTACACTCCTTGCGGGGATGTAGAGGCATTATTATTATTGGTCAGTCTGACACCAGATGCGTGGCACTTATCAGGGCTGAGTGAGGCCTGATTTAGGTCATTTTAATCCATGTCCCTGCTCCTTGGCACACGCAGGGTATTGTGTGTCTTTTGTCAAGGAATCAAGTGAGATTTTTGTGCAGTGTTGCGGCTCTTCCTAAACGTTTATTGTAGCTCTGGGACTCTTCTCCAGTCAACGGGCAATGGATAGAAAAAGGCACATTTTGAAACTACAGCTGTGTCTATAAAGAGTTTTTTTTTTTCCCAGCCATTACATTATTGGCTATTTGGAACATACCTGTATTTGCCCTTTTCAGTGAGAGCGGGCATTATAGTGCTATAATCTCCCTCTGCTGGTCGGAAGTCAGGCTAATGTGCGGTGGATACTAAAGGCCGCTGTTGTTCAGTACAACTGGTATGGGGACATAAGAGCTACTTTATCTGCACTTATTAACCATGTTGGTTTTTACACGCTTCCTTGATTTACAACAGCCATCACTGTATTTTAAGTACGCTTTGAGAATTATTCTATACTAATAGCGTGCATGCAGGGGCATTTGTGGCCCAATGATGAAGGCTCTCACTGTCTGCACGTCATAAAGGGGTTGTTTTCAATTGGTGCTCTTCAAACTGCAAGCTTCTTCCGACCTCATAAAAAATAAGAATATATATGTATGGCAAGAGAATTCGAAGCCTCCATCACTTCGATATAGAAGGCTGGGTCTGCTGACGCCACACAAGCTCTCTCTCCCGGTGGCACATTTTAGTTAGCCTTTTTAACATTTTTAACTTCCTCACTAATAACTGTTTTTAAATTGCATTTCCCTACCTGTACTCTTCTACGCTGTTTTCTTTGGATTTTCTTCTGCCTCTAGACCTGGTCCGCTACGGCTGCAGTGCCAATTAAGCGGAGGGCAGAGGGCACGCTGCTGACTTCATTTCCGCCCCATCTCTTCCTCGGGCGTTGAGCACTCTAGTCTTTCCCTTGCTCACCTTACTTAAATCGATGAAGGAGCGGACACGCGCAGCAAGCGCCCCGCTGGCGCGCCTGAGGCAAGCCCGTCCGCGTCCGGCCGGGGCCAGGGGCCAGAAACCCTCGTCTTTCTCAACTAGCTCTTAGAGCTTATACCTCACTGGCCCTTCATAATCTAAGGCCCACACCGAATGCTCTATGTCAGGCTCTTAATCTGGAGGGTCATCAATTTCACTGCACTCATTGTCCGTTTGGATGGATTGGTAATCCCCTGCCTAAACCTGCTTTAGCCTCCTCTGCTGAGGCGGCCACTTCTCAGCCTATTGCTAATGACCAAGCTGACCTTCCCCAGTTTAAAAATCTTAGGTGCATCAGCTTAAATTGTCGCTCCCTCCCGAAGAATCGGGTACATTTATTTAATTTTCTCCTTTATGCTGACCCTGATGTGCTCTTTTTAACAGAAACATGGCTACACGACGGCTCCTCACCCAATATAATCTCTGCTCTTCCCACCAATTTCGGCATTCTGGGGATAAATAGACCATATAGAATAGGAGGAGGCATTGCTATTATTTACAAAAAGGACTTCAAATGCAGTATTAAGGACCTACAGATTCCTAATTGTGAAGCTTTACTCTTTTCCCTTTTCTTCTCTCCGAAATGTACCCTCTCTGGGGCTCTTATTTACCGTCCCCCTGGGCCTTCTTGCAATTGGTGTTCAGCATTACCTGACTATTTGGCTCCACACGCTTTACATACAGCCAAATTTACTTTGCTTGGTGACATCAACCTACATCTTGAGGATCCCAAGGATAAACTAGCCTCGACACTCATAGACGATTTAAGCTCACTGAATCTTTCCCTTCTTAATTCTGCCGCCACTCATATTGCGGGCCCCCTCCTAGACCCCATTTTCTCCAGTTTCTCCACCCTTCTCGTTGGTCCTCCGCTCCAACGTTGTTGGACTGATCATTATGCAGTACCGTTTAATATTCCAGTCTCTTGTTCTCTCATTACTCGGCCTGCATCGCAACTTATGAACAGACACTGGGCAAAATTGGATATGCCTGAGCTTAATAATCAACTCCTTAACACAATTCCAGATGCTGATCAAATCGCTGTGAATCAATGGCTTAGGGATGCTACTGACGCAACTTTGCCTTTAACATCTATAACGCAAAGCAGAATGCTTCCCCCGGCCCCTTGGTTTAATGAAGCCCTCCGATGCGAAAAAAAAACGCTTCAAAATCCGCGAAAGGGGCTGGAGCAAGCACTATGCACCTGAGGCCAAGGCAGAGAATGCTGATGCCTTGAAAACATATCATGCCTCCTGCAAACTTGCCCGGGCATCCTATTACACGGAGAAGATCTCCAAAGCCCAACACTGCCAAAAGACATTGTTTAGAGTGGTGAATGAACTATCGGCAGCTGGCACCTTTACACCGCCGCCTGCCCTTTCTCAACAACAGTGTGAAGAGCTAGCCACCTTTTTCCTAAGCAAAGTACAGTTAATCCACCAGCAATTAGAAGCAGATGCTCCCATTCTAGTGAGTCCTCCATTCGCTGCCACCCAAGCGCTTGGTCATCCGGACTTGAATCCTCTTGACTGTAAGTCTAACGATAAGCCAGAAGAAACCTTGGAAATCAAGGCCTGGCCCTCTTTAGATTTAGCATTATTGCAAACTTTATTGGATACCATCAAGTCTGGCTCTCCGCTAGATCCCCTTCCCCCGTCAAAATTTAGATTGATTCACGATGCTGCCCTCACAGTAATTCTTGATCTCCTCAACTCCTCCTTGAGTACGGGCTATGTTCCCCAGAACTGGAAGCATGCTGTAGTGCTCCCTCTGCTCAAGAAGGATGACCTTGACCCTCTCTGTTGGTCAAACTTTCGGCCTATCTCCCTTCTCCCTGCTTTTTCTAAGATTCTAGAAAAGCATGTCAATATTCAACTCTCCTCCTTCACCACTTCTTGTAATCCGCTTCATCCGCCTCAGTCCGGCTTTAGTGCAGGCCATAGCACGGAATCCACCCTACTTGGAGTCTCAGAACTCCTTAGGCAAGAACTTGACTCCGGGGGGACGGCCGCCCTTATAATTTGGGATTTAAGTGCGTCTTTCGACACGGTTCTACATTCTATCCTGCCGGACAGATTGGAGGCGTTAGGCAATGTGGACCAGGCCCTGAGGTGGAAATCCTCTTTTTTGAAAGATCATACTTTTCAGGTCTCATCAGCTAATACCACATCCAAGGCCCTCTCACTGACCTCAGGGGTTCCGCAGGGCTCCATTTTGAGTCCACTTCGTTTTAACATTTAACTTCGCCCTCTGATAGACGTGATTGAGGAGTCTGGTCTCACCTTGTTCTCTTATGCGGATGATTCCCAGATTATTTTCTCACTATCGAACGCTCAGAACCTAGATCCTTACTCACTCAGCCAAGGTTTGACTAATGTCGCCCGCTGGATGAACTGAAATGCTTTGAAAACTTAATGGCAATAAAACAGAAGTCATGATTCTGAGCAATAATCCCGAACTCTGGGGAGTTAACCACTGGCCGATCTCTTTGGGACCCTTACCCATGCCGGTTAATAAAGTTAGGAATCTTGGCTTCATTATTGATAAGAACCTTTCACTCAAGCCGCAGGTGTCCAAACTCACAGCCTCTTGTTTTTCCATTCTCAAATGGCTCAAGAAAATCCTCTGGCTGATTCCTTTGAACACCCAAAGAACGGTTTTGTAGGCTTTGGTAATGTCCAGATTGGACTACAGGAATGTTCTGCATCTGTGCACCGATAAATCCATGATCCACCGCTTGCAGATCATTCAGAACGCGGCTGCCCGACTCCTCTTTCGGCTGCCCAGAAATGCTTCTGTCTCTCCTTTGCTCCACAAACAACACAGGCTTAAGGTCTACAAGTGCATTGAATTCAAGGACTAATGCTATATGTTTTGAGCTAGGCACGGCCTCGCCCCTTCATACATGCAAAGTCTGGTGTCAGCCTATGTGCCCACCCGATCGTTGAGATCAGCCAACCTCGCCCCGTTTACCATGCCCAGGTTTCGCCTGGCCGGCATGAATGGCCGCTCCTTTTCATACTTAGGCCCAAAACTCTGGAACTCCCTTCCTATAGCTCTCAGGAAGTGCCACTCTCTACTTTACATTCCGTAAGAACTTGAAGACTCTGCTCTTCAACTGCCCTGATTGAGCTCTGTGGTTTCCCTCCTTGCGGTCTGCTCTAGTGCCGGGAGACCCTTTTAGGTAGCTGCGCACTCTACAAGTTTTAAAAAATAAATAAAGGCTGAGTACATGGTTTGATGGAAGAGTGTGTGTAGATGAATTGAAGCTACCTGGATTGGTGCGCCTTTTGCACTTAGGTCAGGTATATTCATGCAGAAGTACCCATGTGATGTATGAGTGTATGCTTCCCTCACACAGAACAGGTCACATGAAGAAGTGCAAGTTTCCCCTCACACAGAACAGGTCACATGAAGAAGTGCAAGTTTCCCTCACACAGAACAGGTCACACATGCAGAAGTGTATGCTTCCCTCACACAGAACAGGTCGCACATGCAGAAGTGCATGCTTCCCTCACACAGAACAGGTCGCACATGCAGAAGTGCAGGTTTCCCTCACACAGAACAGGTCGCACATGCAGAAGTGCATGCTTCCCTCACAGAACAGGTTTCTCATGCAGAAGTGAAAGCGTTCCTTACTCAGATCCTGTCCTGGAAATAGAGAAATGGATGCTTTGCTCACTCAAAGCAAACGTATAAGCTTCTCACACACAGAATGTGCAAGACACGCCGAAGTGCCATGTTCTGTCACTCTGAGCAGGTTTAACAACATGCAGACTTGCAAGCTTTCCACACTCAGACCAGGTATACCCATGCAGAAGTGCAAGATTCGCTCATTCAGATGAGGCCTAGCACATGCTTAGGTACAGGCTTCCCTCACTCAGATCAGCTCTATCACATGCTTAGGTACATGATTCCCACACTCAGAACGGGTCCTGCACTTGGACAAGTGCAAGCTTCTCTCACTCTGAACATGTCCATGAGATGCAGTAGAGCAAGCTTCCCTTAATCAGAATAGTTCACACACGTAGAAGAGGAAGCTTCACTTACTCAGAATTCATCCAGGACATGGAGGGTGAATGCTTCCCTCACTAAGAGCAGGTCTAACACTTTCAGAATTGCAAGTTTTCCACACTTAGAGCATGTACATACGTGCAGACGTGCAAGCTTCCTTCACAGAGAACAGGTCTTACATATGCATTTGGCTTAACCATTGGACCAAGATCATTGACTAAAGAGGGACCTTGCAATTTCCCCGATATGGTATCTTTAATTTGAACATAATTGAAAATTGGAGAAGAGTTCTGTATGGCATGAAACCCCACCTAGATCAGCACAGTGTGAGACGTTGAAAGCTTGGGAGCGTGCCGTACGTGCAAAGAGTAAGAAAAAGTATCACAACAGAGCATGCTGTATATGCAAAGAGTAAGGAAAAGTATCAGAACAATACTAAAAAGGACAGTTCGTAGTTGGATGGATGCTAAATGGGACGCTGGGAAGCAGGTTGGAGAAGGGATCTGGTTGAGGGGGTTAAATTCTATCCCGTATTGACAAATGAGTCCAAGAAGAAGAAGGCTCAAGGAGAGAGGGATTCGGATGCTCAAGGAGTGAGGGATACTGATGCCAAAGAGAGGGATACTGATGCCCGAAGATAGAGGGATACTGATGCTCGAAGAGAGGGGGATACTGATGCTCAAGGAGAGAGTGACACTGATGCTCGAAGAGGGAGTGACACTGATGCTCAGAGAGAGAGTGACACTGATGCTCGAAGAGAGAGGGATACTGATGCTCATGGAGAGAGGGATACTGATGCTCAAGGAGAGAGGGATACTGATGCTCAAGGAGAGAGGGATACTGATGCTCAAGGAGAGAGGGATACTGATGCTCAAGGAGAGAGGGATACTGATACTCAAGGAGAGAGGGATACTGATGCTCAAGGAGTGAGGGATACTGATGCCCGAAGAGAAAGGGATACTGATGCTCGAACAGAAAGGGATACTGATGCTCGAAGAGAGAGGGATATTGGTGCTCAAGGAAGGAGGGATACTGATGCCCGAAGAGAAAGGGATACTGATGCTCGAACAGAAAGGGATACTGATGCTCGAAGAGAGAGGGATGCTGATGCTCAAGGAGAGAGGGATACTGATGCTCAAGGAGAGAGGGATACTGATGCTCAAGGAGAGAGGGATGCTGACGCTCGAAGAGAGAGAGATATTGACGCTCGAAGAGAGGGATATTGACGCTCGAAGAGAGGGATACTGATGCTCGAAGAGAGAGGGATACTGATGCTCAAGCAGAGAGGGATACTGATGCTCGAAGAAAGAGGGATACTGATGCTCAAGGAGAGAGGGATACTGATGCTCGAAGAGAGGGATACTGATGCTCAAGGAGAGAGGGATACTGATGCTGAAGGAGAGAGGGATACTGATGCTGAAGGAGAGAGGGATACTGATGCTCAGAATGACCCAAATAAGGATAGTGACTCTAGTGAAATATTTTCTGGAGGATCCCGACCACCTCCCTTCTATGTTGTACAGCCTGCGGATGGTGGTTTTCCCAGGTGATGGCAATTATGCGACTGCATTTGTAAACCCCACTCCGACTCAAACAGGGGGAGCTACCCTGACATCCCCAGTGTGAGAAGTTGGCCTGGCATATGCTGTCCACTAATTATAGTGGGCACCTTGCACCAGTCCAAATCGACTCTTATGGTAGATAGGTTAAAGACAACCTTATTGAAAGCTATCCTAGTGGTAGCTATGGAGAGCAGCCTTCAGGCTAAGTCTTGAAGGAATGTAAAGCAGCTTGTTTTACCAGTCTATAATCTCTTGAGTGACCAAATGAAAGAGCACCACACCAGGTATATATTCAAAATATATGTATTTATTACTAAACACACCCCTCTAGTCTCTTTATGAGGCTAGAGTTCAAGTACATAGGTTATAAGATCTTAAATCACAGTAATAGCACAAATACACGTTTGGGCCCTAGGGCGTACCAAACCATAGACCAATAAAGTGGTATGCGAACCATGACTGAACTAGACACTAGGCCTAGAGCCTCTAGAAGTGCTTGGACCACAAGGAACCACCCAAGGTAGTGACACAGGGGACCCACGGGAGACGCGTGCAGTGTAAATACACAACCGCGATACGCCGTTAACTTCTATGGAGAAAGTCGGGATCGGGAAAATAGAGGAAAGGGACACTTTAAAGAGGACTAGGACAAAACCCTTTGAGATCTAGGACTTTGAAGAGTCTCTACCCACGGAGCACCGGAGTACTCGTGTTACCTCACCCAGGGAAGCCGGGTGCATAGGTGTCTTTCGGGGTCGGGTTTCGTCGTCGTTTCGAATGGCGATCTGCTGCAAAGTGCTGCTGGCGGCCAAGAGAAAAGTGTCCGGGTGGATCCAAGAGTGGATCGGAGTTCTGGTGAACCTGAAAGCAGAGGGGACAGAGTCTGGGTCACTAGCCAGTGACCAGGAAGGCGATGGACAGATGCCCACCGATGTCGAGTGCTTCAGGTGCGTTGATGGTCGTCTTGACTCTTCAGCCACGAGGTCCGGGAGGCGTTGTCGGCGACCAGGAGCAGGATTCGGGCTGGTGCTCGATGTCTGTCGAGTGCTGAGGTGTCGGCGACCGGATTGGACCCAACAAGCCTTGGCAACGGCAAGTCTCGAGTAAGATGTAGATCGTCGATGGTGCAGACCAGCAAGGTCTGTGGAACTCACCCAGCGAGAGTAAGTGAGGGCAGGCCTGGAGCAACCAGGATGCCAAGTAAAGAAAAGATTGGCCTTCGTTAAGGGCTACTAGCCAACGGGCTAGCGACTGCGAAGGAGCCTCGTGACGCCGCACGTGGAGCTGGCTTACAGGACACTCGTGGAGTGGGGGCCAGTGATCTTCGGTGCAGGTGGTGCTGGAGGCTAGGGCTACTCGGAGCCCAAAGCACGACTTCTTGGGAGACCCAGAAGATGGTGCACTTGCAAGTGTGCTCGGTGTCCAAGGGTCACGGTCTCAAGTCACCCACGATAGCCACGGGCCTCAGCTTTGCTGGGGACTCAGGGTAGCCTCGGGGAAGTCTGAGAATCCACCTCTGGTGATGCGATGACTTCGGCGTCCGACGGGAGCTTCAGTAATGCGAACCGGACAGATGCTTCTTTGGTGCCTGCCAAGCAGGGGAGTCACTCCTTGACCCCAAGGAGATTCTTCAGTCCTCTAATCGTGAGTAGAGCGTCGAATGTCCAGGATTCAGTTTCAGAGTTTCGTCCAGGTATAATCTAAAGTCCTAAGGACTGGGTTCCTACCTTTATACTAAAGATAGGGGTTGGACTACTCTGTGGCCCCACCTATGGGTGGGTCAGGGCAGAGGGGTGGCTACACCCCTTTCCCTTTGTCCAGTTCGCGCCAAAGCAGGGGCTGCAAGCCCCTGATCCGGTTTGAACTGGGGTATGCACAGGGACACCAAATGTGCCCCCTGTGCAGGACTTCAAAGCACCCGAAAGTGCTCCCGCCCAGCCCCAATACACATTATCCTGTCTGGGGAGGTGGTCACACCTCCCTGGGACAGGAAACCTATTGTCCAGGCCTCCCCTGCCGGAGTTTCGTCCAGCAGCAGGAGGCCAGACTCGTGTCTGTGGCAGCAGCATCCATTTTGTGATGCCAGGGCTCTGGAAAGAAGTTACCGGACTCGTCAGAGTTAACATGTCTTTCCCTCTAGAAGGGTGGAATGTTACCCCGCCGCCAGGATTGGCGGGGGGTAGTATTCCAAGATGTTTGACACCAAACACGACATGTTTAGGTGCAGCCATTCCAAAGTTAGCATTTTACCGCGAGGATATAATGCGCTTAAGAGTATATGGTCAGGCTGCACTACAAACAGCATCAGAGATGGTCTCCGAACGCTGCAGAGGGGCCCTGCTCATGCAGGGGCACCCTCTCACATAGGAACCATGCACTCTGCCTTTAGGATTGATAAGGCCTGCCTTAGGAGTGACTTATAGGTTTCTATGTGTGTATGTATTTCGTGATATAGGTAACCTATATCACAGTAAGGGGTGCATGCACCACCTTACCCAGGCTGCAGTAGCAGACCTGTTGTGTCAGTTTGGATGGCCTTCCAGGGGTGGCATAATACATGCTGCAGTCCCTGGCAGGCCTCTGAGGTACCTATGCCCTTGGTACATAGTATACCATATACTAGGGACTTATAAGGGTACTCCAGATCCCAATCAGAGATGTGCCTAAGGCACATGGAAACCATTTTAGAGAGGAAGCAGCTAGGCTGGGGTTCTGATTAGCAGGGCCCCAGCCAGACTAATGTCGAAAAACAGTGAAGCATCAGCAAAAAGTGGGGGTACCCATGTGAAGCAGATCCTACTCTCCTACACCCAGTTGCGACTGCTCCGACTCAGACGGATTCCACTGCGGCAGGTCCTATCACTCCCGCTTCTGTTGTGCCCGTCCCAGCAAGGTCTACTGCCCTGACGGCGACTATTCCTGTTGTGACTGCCCCGATTTAAATGGCCCGATCCCTGTATTTTCCATAGCTACTGCTGCAGTGCCAGCTGCCACTGCTGTTCCCGTAACATGGAACTCGCAAGTAGTTGTATGGAATCCTAATCTGCTAACAGCACTTTATACCACAGAACAGACTTTAGCGTTCGCAACTCTAATCGTTCAGGGTGCTGCTGGATTCTTGAATTTAGTAGTGATGCCCCGAATGGAGGAAGGGACCCCGGAAAGTGGAGACAGAGAAGATAGATGATACTCTGATAATTCAGTTAGATTTAAGATCCCTATATATCACCAGGTTTGTTGTGGAATTGGATGAACTCATTAAGGGAGTCTGTGCTTGCCGCTGCACCTGCCTGCTCTCTGGGTTGGTCTGCCCTGCTACGGTCACTCCGCTGCACAGACTGTGCTTGCGAAGGGACAGCACAACTGCCATCATCATGTCCCTCAGGATCGCTGGAAGCTGAGTCGTCGGATCGAACTCCGCCGACTGAAAAATCACTTCCAGAATCTGCTCCATGTACCTCTCCGTCAGATGCTGTCTCAGTCTCTGATCCTGCCTCAGAGCTGTCCTCCATAACCAGAGTTAGGACCCGAGCAGCTGTCATCCACTGCAACCCCATATTTGGGGACTGGCTAACACGTTCCATCTGAAACGCTGTCCTACGTAGAAGGCAGAAGTATTGTTCTAAATTAGTTGGTGGGTGTGTGTGTCTGTGAGGGATCCATGTTAAAATATCAATGTTAAAAATATAGATGAAAAAAATATCGATGTAAAAATATCGATAACAAAAATATCGACTCCCTATACTTAAACAGGTAAGTACAATAATATCGACACAAAAATATCGATGTAAAAAATATAGAAGTAAAAATATCGACTTTAAAAAATTACATAACAAATAAAATTAATTAAATAATATTAATATTATTAACAAAATAAATTAAATTTAATATATATTTTAACTAATAAACTTAATTTAGTAAATATAAACACAAAGAAATGTGTACATATACATATATTTACTTAAATATATTTTTATTAACTATTATCTTTATTTAATTTATAAACTTTTTAAATGATATAAAAATAAAATATACACATATATAAATAATTAAAAATAAAATATTCTATATTTAATTAACACATTAAACTATTAAAAAAAGAATAAAACATACATTTAATAACAAAATAAACACAATAGTAGTGAAAACGTTGGATAGCGAGGGGGTATAAATTACTATTCCCACTCCATTAAGTGCAACAGTAGGGAAAGCGCTGGATAGCGGAGGGGTAAAAGTTACTATTCCCACTCCAGTGAGTGCAACAGTAGGGAAAGCGTTGGATAGCGTAGGGGTAAAAATTACTATTCCCACTCCAGTGAGTGCAACAGTAGGGAAAGCGTTGGATAGCGGAGGGGTAAAAATTACTATTCCCACTCCAGTGAGTGCAACAGTAGGGAAAGCGATGGATAGCGGAGGGGTAAAAATTACTATTCCGACTCCAGTGAGAGCAACAGTAGGGAAAGCGTTGGATAGCGGAGGGGTAAAAATTACTATTCCCACTCCAGTGAGTGCAACAGTAGGGAAATCGCTGGATAGCGGAGGAGTACAAATGACTATTCCCACTCCAGTGAGTGCAACAGTAGGGAAAGTGCTGGATCCCACAACAATAAAAAACAAAAACATCAACATTTTTATTAAATTTAATTTCCATTATTAACATAATTAATATTTAAATTTAAATATATTGTTATTAACAAAGATAATAAAAAATCATTAATTACACATTAATTAACACTATAATATCCACAACACACACCTAAAATTAATTACACAATTACAATTACTAATTACTAATTAATTAACGGAAATTAATTTAAAAATATTTAATAATTAATCAATAAAAAATTAATTACTTACCACCCTTCACACCATTTACACATATAAACACCACAACACACACCTAAAATTAATTAAACAATTAACATAATTAATTATTAATTGATTAACTGAAATTAATTAACAACTTATTATCAAACAATTATTAATCAATTAACACATTTAACTCTATAAATTCACAATTATACATATTAATTATTCAATAAATGTTATATAATTAAATTACTTCCCACCCTATTCCCCTATAAACCCACAACCCGCTACGGAACTAAAAACGCAAAATTCAATTTAATTTTTTTTTATTAACTACTATAAATAATTAATTACATCAATATAATTAAATTACTTCCCACCCTATTCCCCTATAAACCCACAACCCGCTACAGAACTAAAAACGCAAAATTAAACTTAAAATAAATTAATAACTAGTAAAATTGTACAACATATAATAAAATGACAAACAATTCTCATTAAAAACACTAAAATACATAACATTATTAATAATTCGATATTTTTGTCAACTATATTTTTGTAAACGATATTTAAGACGTCGATATTTTTATAATCGATATTACTTACCTGTCAGTCGATATTCTTGTCAACGATATTTTTGTTCTCGATATTTCTTCCCCACGATATTTTTGCGGCGATATTTATGTCTCTCGATATTTCTCCGTCGATATTCCTGCTCTGCACCGTCTGAGTTGTGTGGAACATTAAATAAACAAAAAAAGAATTATTTTTGTAGTTGAAATGCTGGTACCCCAAAAGCACAAAAAAAGACGCTGTACTACTTCACCTTGTCACATACCCAATACCACAGCATATCTTTGGCCGACGCCCACACAAAAGGGGATCAAACAAAACACATTATAACAAGCAACAATGTCATTGGTGGTGTCACTTATGATGTCATCATTGATGTCGTGGGTGAGGACATACACAGCGCAGGGGGTTGCCTGAGTTATGGCATGCTGTGCCAACCAATACTGGTAACTTTCAGTGGTTTTACCCGTCTGAGGCAGAACCACAACTCAGTTTCAAACTACATCTGCAAACTCAGGCCTTCCCTACATTCATTGATCTCTACTAAACTATGGCATCTAGTGCAGTGTGCTCTCTAGTGCAGTGTTCCAGATATTATTTTGTTCTTGCCAGTACTATGTTGTGCACTATACTGCCTAGTACAGTATGCCATCAAAGGCAATTTGCTGTCCACTGCTGTGCACCTTTGCATTGAGTGTGACACCTCGTACAATTCGCTGCCTACTGCAGATTTCTGTTTAATACAATGTATGCACTAGTGCAGTGTACGGCCTACTACAGTGTGCTTTCTAGTTTAGTATACTGCCAATCACAATGCTGCTGCATATAGTGCAGCGTGCTCTCTAGCACTGCGGACTGTCTAGTGCAATGAGATGTCTGATAAACTGTACCATCTACTACAGTGTACGTGTGTTACTGAGTACCATCTAGTGCAGTGTGCTGTATAGCCCAGAGTGCTCTCTAGTGCAGTGTGCTGTATAGCCCAGAGTGCTCTCTAGTGCAGTGTGCTGTATAGCCTAGAGTGCTCTCTAGTGCAGTGTGCTGTATAGAACACAGTGCTCTCTGGTGCAGTGTGCTGTATAGACCACAGTGCTCTCTGGTGCATTGTGCTGTAGACTCCACAGTGCTCTCTAGTGCAGTGTGCTGTAGAGCCCACAGTGCTCTCTAGTGCAGCGTGCTGTATAGCCCACAGTCCTCTCTGGTGCAGTGTGCTGTATAGCCGACAGTGCTCTCTGGTGCTGTGTGCTCTTTTGTAAAGTGTGATATCCAGTACAGTGTGCTGTCTGGTGCAGTGCACCATTTAGTACATTACGTGGGCTCTAGTGCAGTGTTTGGTCTAGTGGGCTGTGGTGTTAGGTGCAGTTTACCCCAATACATTGTTCTCTTGCTAGCACAGAGAGTGGCCTAGTGCAGTGTGAAGCTTAGTACAGTGAGTAATTTAGTGCAGTCTGCCATCCAGTAGAGAGCAATGTCTAGTATGGTAGGTAGGCTTGTGCAGTGTAAAACCTAGTGCAGTGGTGCTCTACAGAGAACAAAGGGCTGTTAATAATGCAGTCTACCATCTAGTGCAGTGTACTACCTAGTACGGGGGGCTCTACTACAGTGTTTAGTACAACAGACTCTCGTGCACAGAGTCTGTCTAGTACAGTGGGAGCTCTACCACAGAGCACTTTCTGCCTAGTGCAGTCCACTGTGTACTGTGCTTTCTCCTACAGTGGGCTCTTTAGTAAAGTACAGAAGGTACTGTTGCACAGTTTGCTGTCTCGTATATATTGGGCTGTCTAGTATAGTGTACAATATGCAGTACGTCTCTAGTACACTGAGTTGTCTGGTGCAGTTTGCAGGTTACCATCTAGTACAGTGTACTCTGTAGTACAGTGAGTCTTCTAACATAGTATTCTGTCTGTTAGAATTCACACTTTAGCACAGCGTACTGTCTGCAGTGTGCTCTGCAGTGCATTGGATTGTTTAGTGCAGTCTAGTGCATCTGTCTGTAGTGTGCTCTGTAGTACATAGAGCTCTCTAGTGCAGTCTGCAATTTAGTACAGTGTACCATCTACTGCAGTGGGTGAGCTAGCACAATGGGCTTTCTACCACAGAGAGGTGCTATCTAGTGCAGTACAATACACTGTGCTCCTACCAGGGAGGTGCTGTATAGTGTAGTATATTGCATAGTACAGTATACTCCTTCCAGATAGGCACTGTCTAGTGCAGTGTACATTGGGGTGCTCCTTCCAGATAGATGTGATGTAGTTCAGTACAGTACACTGTCCTCCTTCTAGGGAGGTGCTGTTTAGTGCAGTGTGCTTCTTCCAGACAGGTGCTGTGTAGTGCAGTATATTGTGCTCTTTCCAGATGGGTACTGCTAGTACAGTGCAGTACAATCTGTTCTTTCCACGTACATGCTGTATAGTGCAGTGTATTGTAAAGTACAGTGCGCTCCTTCCAGATAGGGTTGCCTCAAGTTAATTACCTAAAAATAAAATAGTAATTATATCCTTTATTTGTTCACATGAAATCTCTAATTCTGAATTTTTTCTCTGCAGCGATGGTGACTCTGGATTCAGACACAGCGCATCCTGTCTGAGAGGAGGAGACTGCTGAGATTCAGTGGCAGAAACGAGGGTCTGCCGGACACCCCCAAGAGATTCACCTATGACGATCATTGTGTGCTGGGGAGGGAGGGGTTCACCTCCGGCAGACACTACTGGGAGGTGCAGCTGCTGCAGGAGAGCCAATGGGCTGTGGGGGTCGCAGCAGAGTCTGTGAAAAGGAAGGGCGGGTTCAGATGGTCCCCTGAGGGGGGAGTCTGGGCTGTTCAGGGGTGCAGTGGTCAGTACTGGGCTCGCACAGCCCCTGAGACCCTCTGTCCCCTCGTGAGGAGCCCGTAAATCTGGGGGTTTATCTGGACTACGAGGGGGGGCGGCTGTCTCTGTACGATGCGGACTCCATGGAGCTTCTCTACACTTTCCCTGAGACCGCCTTCAAAGAGAGACTCTTTCCGTTCTTCTGTCTCTTCTATTCAGGACTAGGGCTGAGGCTGGTGTAGGAGCTGCGCCAGAAATGGAAGGGCACTGTGGGACCCGCATAGCTGCCAAGTTTTCACATTACTTATGTGTGACATTTTGTTGGTTTCAGTGAACTTATGAGTGACATACCATTGCTAAATGTGTGACACTTGGTGTGACACTTTCACGCAAGTAAAATCAAGCAATGACGCTTGCAACAGGGTGCCATGCCACCACGGACTACTTGCACTGTTGATTAACCTCCCCAGCCCGTGCCCTTGAGCTGATCAGTTAAGCTCTAATTTTCCCTCTGTTGAATTGACTCATCTGTGCCAAGAGTCAGGTGCTGCCCAGTGGCTGTCTGACAGGCTGAGCCAGGGCGTCTTGGTGCCGGACCGGTCAGGGGTGCCACCGGGTGGTGAATTGGTTCATCTGTGCCAAGAGTCAGGTGCTGCCCAGGGACTGTCTGACAGGCTGAGCCAGGGCGTCTTGGTGCCGGACCGATCAGGGGTGCCACAGGGTGGTGAATTGGTTCATCTGTGCCAAGAGTCAGGTGCTGCCCAGGGACTGTCTGACAGGCTGAGCCAGGGCGTTTGGCACCGGACCGGTCAGGGGTGCCACCGGGTGGTGCCGATTATAGGCTGAGGTGGAGACAGCTGGTGCACGAGTTTGCTGAAAACCATAACTGCGCTACTCTCTCTTCCTCTCACATGTCTTCATCCATCATCACGGTATAACTGCACATTGGTGGTCCTTACGCACAACAGGGAAACACTTCTCCCACACAGGATGAAAGCAAAGACACGAGCTTTCCAACCACACACCCTAAATGGTGTAGTATTCTGCCCATGGAAGCTAGCGCTTCAAGGCCCCATTTAGGTGTAGTAAGTGCTATATAATTGTTGCAGTACAGTATAACAAAATATTTAATGTAAATGTTCTTTTTAGCCACGTTTCTGATCACTCACCCACACTCACGGGACTGACCCCCTGAACTCAGTCTCTCGGTTCCTATACAGCACAGAAAGAGACTGATTGCATTTCCGAATCTCTGGAATATAAGCTGCTACAGAAACATTTATCTAAAGCTCACATGACGCGACACTGCATTTGTTTGCTTTCAGTGCAATCAATGACTAGATGAATAGAGAGTTATATAATCATAACTCGTTCATCACAGTCCAACTTTTTAAAACATTGAATACTTTTTAAACATTGTGAAGAGCGCCTCTCACTCTGTGCCTGGCTTTCGGGACTTGCTGATTGAAAATGTCTTTAGGTCACACGGATCGCGTTTCGTTCCAACATAGTTCAGAAAATCGCACCTCTTGGCACTTAGTGAGCGAAGCACAAACCAACCCATTGTACTTGGTTATATTCAAAGTAAAACAAAGAGACTGACGTCACCTTATTGTTGTGAAAACTAAGATCCATCCTCCGGAAGTTGATCACCGATCGTCATTGCTGCTGGGGCATCAGGAGTATTCGGTGAGAAGTTGACAACTTCTTCACAGATCAATGTTTTTGGCAAGGTCTCTGGGGGGCTGAAGAGGAGGGGCACATGGCCCACCTGCAGGATTTGAGACATATGCAAAAGAAACAATTGATGTACGGAATGCTGGACAATGCAAACATTCACCCCCAGTCACAAGGATCTGGGTTAAATCCATCATTCTTTTGCTCACCACACCACCCCAGTTTGGACCCACCCATATGCAAATCAGTCTTGACCCTGTTCCTTGTGGGAACAGTCCAGCCCGAACTGCCAAGCCAGGTCCTCCCTGGACCAGAAACAAGCATCCCGTGCTCTCCATGCCACTGGAATCAAGCTATCCTGGCTGATGAGGGCTGAAAGCCCGAAACCGGTCCTAGGATGCTTGTTTCCAGTTCAGGGAGGACCTGGCCTGGCAGTTCGGGCTGGACTGTCCCCATTGGGCGCAGGGTCAAGACTGATTTGCATATGGCTGGGTCCAAACTGGAATGGCATGGTGAGCAAAAAAACGATGGATTTAGGCCCAGATCTCTGTACTGGGGTTGATGTATGACATTGTTCTTCATTCTGTCCATCAATTGTTCTTTTTGCATTTGTCACCCTGAGTGGGACGGGTATGCCCAGACGTGGGTCCCGTGCTCTCCATGCCACTGGAGTCAAGCTATCCTGGCTGATGAGGGCTGAAAGCCCGAAACCGGTCCTAGGATGCTTGTTTCCAGTCCAGGGAGGACCTGGCCTGGCAATCCGGGCTGGACTGTTCCCATTGGGCGCAGGGTCAAGACTGATTTGCATTTGGCTGGGTCCAAACTGGAATGGCATGGTGAGCAAAAAAAACGATGATTTAGGCCCAGATCTCTGTACTGGGGTGAATGTATGACATTGTTCTGCATTCTGTCCATCAATTGTTCTTTTTGCACTCATTCAGAACAAGGCAAAAGACCAGAGCTTAGAGCGAGTTTACCAATCTGGGTCCGACCCCCTAGATGGCGAATGGAAAAGGAGGCAGCCTCCTAGAGACTATGGCTGACTCAAAGATGAGCCCGGGATTGCGACTGCTTTCCTGGAATGTCAATGGATTGGGAGACAAGCTAGAACGAGGAATATTTCTCCAGTACATCAAACGACACTCCCCAGATGTAGTATTACTGCAGGAGACTCATTTAGTGGGCAATACATGCAAGGCGTTAGACCGTGGGGGATATAAACTAGTTGCCCATGCTGGGTTTACCACAGGGTCAAGAGGGTCTGGGATACTTCAGAGGAAATCATTCCCCCTCAACATAGAATGGACCTGGACAGATACACAGGGCAGATATGCTGTTGTGTCCGGCACATGGGAAGGGAAGACGGTGACTATCCTTACGGTGTACATTCCCCCAACACTGCACAACATAGCCTGTCAGGACCTTGGGGAGGTGTGATTAAGTTTCCCGGACGGCAGACTGTTAATAGGAGGAGACTTTGATGCAGCATTGTCAGACCAGAAAGACCGATTCCTCCCCTCCCCCGGGTTTTCAGATTTCCTCACTGCGTTGGGACTGGTCGATGTATGGTGAACCCACAACCTGGAGACACAATACTATACAGTCCACTCAGGAGCACATAACAGTCTATCCAGAATAGACTAAATTCTCACCCTAGCCGACCAAGTGGCAGACTTTAGTGAAGTACGGCACCATGCAAGAGGCATAATGGGCCATTCACCGATGTGGGCAACGCACACTACAAGTATGCCGATCCCCGGAGAGTCATATCATTAAAGCAATGGTACCTGAAAGTTCCACAGGTTAAGGAAGGGCTAACACAAACAGTAGAGAGCTACTTTAAAGAAATTGAGGCATCAGTGAAATCCGTTCTGATCCTATGGGAGGCCTTTAAGGCGGTTGCTAAGAGGCAGGCACTTTCCCTTATGGTGGGGTATAAAAGGGACAAGGGGGCGGCTATGGAAGGAGATCCTAGACCTAAAAAGGGAGCTGACTGGGAAAGACATCAAAACCACCAAACATACCCTAGGCCTCAAGAAAAAGGAGTATAAAGATTTAGCCGAGGAGGCAGCAAAGACTAGGCACAAGGCCACACAATATAGAATGTATGAAGTGGGGGACAAAGCTGGGAAATTACTGGCTTGGCTGGACAGGCACGAGCAAGCTAGTAGACTGTCACAGCCATTAGCACCGACGCCAAAAAAGTTCTCTGGGATCCGCAAGAAATTGCAGGGGCCTTTGCCACCCATTATTGTCACCTGTACACTCCAGCCACAGCAACTACGAAAATGGAAGCAAAGGAATTGCTAGCAGATATGCCCCTTCCCACCCTTACTCCAGAATATCTAATGTTGATGAGGGTGGCATCACAGATGAAGAAGTGGCCAAGGCGATTCGCAGTATCCAGTCAGGAAAAGCGATGGGACCGAACGGCCTCCCAATAGAATTATATACATTGGCTGCTAATAAGGTAGCTCCATACCTGACGAATATTTATGTGGAAAGCCGGGAGTAGGGATTGCTCCCAGAGGACCAACGGCTGACATCAATTGTGGTGATTTATAAGGAGGGCAAGAGGAGAGATAAATGCGCCTCCTATTGCCCCATTTTCCTCCATCACGCTGAGGTCAAAATACTAACCAAGCTACTCGCATCTCGACTCGTGCAGATCATCCCGAAATTAGTACAAACAGATCAATACGGCTTCATGCCGGGGCGAAATACGACACTCAATTTACGCAGACTACACGTAGTGTTGGGGAGAGTCGACACACTGCAGAAAGATGCAGCTGTTGTGTCACTTGATGCCCGTATGGCATTCGACACAGTTGAATGGCCATACTTAGTCGCAGTGCTGGAGAAGATGGGCTTTGGACCTAAATTCCTGGCTTGACTGCGGCTCCTGTATGAGAAGCCCCGGGCACAGGTAGTAGTGAATGGCAGGATGTTCAGGTCATTCTCCTCCAAAGAGGAACGAGACAGGGATGTCCATTATCGCCACTTATCTTTGCTTTGGTACTGGAGCCCCTGACTACCTGCATTCGGGCAGACCCACTGATACGGGGACTGCGCTGGGCAGAGGACTGGGAGGATAGACTATCCTTATATGTGGATGATACACTCCTCTACAGAGCAGCCCTTCGTCCCTCATTAAGTAGAGTGCTGAGTATAGTCACAAACTTCAGGAAATACTCCGGTTACACTATAAATTGGTCCAAATCCATAATTTATGTACTACATGGCACCCCACCAACCCTACCCAGGGAATGTAAGGCGAGGGTGGTGACTGAGGGCTTCCACTACCTTGGCATATTTGTAACCAGGGACCCAGATCAGTTTTACACCCACAACCTCCAGCCACCATTGATGCTACTGAAGGGAGATGTTAGACACTGGAGATCACTGCCAATCTCCCTACTAGGGTGAGCTGCCCTATTTAAAATGATGGCGCTCCCCTGGTTTCTATACATATTTCAAAACACACCGTTCGTGGTCCCCAAATCTTACTTTGGAGCATTAGGAGAATGAACAAACACTACTACTGTGGGATGGGAAGCCTCCGCGGATAGCCACGAAGAAATTGGTGCGGGATGGTATGATGAAGGGATTGCGCTGCCAGATGTACAAAAATATTACTGGGCAGCGCAACTAATGGTTATTAATCAATGGGTACACCGGCCACCAGACGAACTGGCATATCGATTGGACAGATATGTCCTACGGCTGGAATGATATACAAGGGCACTGTACACTAACCCCAGACATCTCCATCTCACAGGCCCAACACACGATACAGCTCTGGCACATGACCAATAGAAAGATGGGGTGGCACAACAAAGTCCCTCAAGCCACGCCGCTGGGGGATGCAGAGAGGCTGGGCACCGTATGCAGGGTACCCGGCTTTGACAGCTGGGACCTTATAGGGATTTACCGAGTAGGTGACCTGTGGTCGGAAGGGAGAATAATTCCCTTCACCACATTACAGCAGGACTACAATCTAGCGAATGCAAAAACCTTTCGATATTTGCAGATCAGACATGCTCTCCTGACTGCCATCCCAAAAGGTGAGGATCTCCCGGAGACTTCCCCACTAGAAGACAGACTACATGCAACGGAGTGCAACCTCCCTGACCTACCAAAAGTTGATTAACAACCTACCGGACCCTCTCCTGGATCTTGAAGGGCAGTGGCAGAGGGACCTGGGGGAACTGGAGGACGAAGACTGGCTGGAGGCACTGGCTTCCCTTAGAGAGGTGGCCATATCGGCGAGATTCAGGTTACTACAACTCAGGATATTACATAGATCATATCTTTCCTGTGCAACCATAACTAAGATGGGCAGAGGAATGGACTATAACTGTCGTAGACAGTGTGGTGAAGTGGGCACATTTTACCACATAATATGGGATTGCCCAGTAATAAAGCACTTCTGGGAAGTAATTATACACTGCCTGTGCGAGGTATTGGGAGTTGAGTTGGAGCCACTGCCTCAAAGGTGTCTATTAAATGTGCGGGAAGCCACCGACCTCACTAACAAAGAGAGGAACTGTGTGTCTCTGGGGATGAAAAGAGCCAAATGTAACATTGCCCGATTGTGGGGCGCTGCTACAGCACCAACACTGTGACTGGAAGAAAGATATGGATTGGTGTATCGTGGCGGAGAAAGTAGTATAAGAAAGCAGGGGCTGCCCCAAAAAGTGGGATCAAATCTGGGGCGAATGGAATGTATATCGAGGAAGCTCATGTATGGCCCCCTTGGGGGGGATCTGGAGGTGGCCGGAGGGGAAGAGTAAAGAAAGGTAGATGCATTATATTTGGGGGAATGAACGTATTCCAAAGCTTTAATGGTCTCTGAATGTTCAGATGTAATTGCTGCCACATGCCTTGTTATATTGTTAATAAAAAGGAGTTATAAAACAAATCTGCATACCATTATGACACATTCTCAACATAGATGTGTAGTTAGATAATGATGAGTAATACTTACCTGTCTCCACACCACCATGGCCTCACTCTGCCAGCACAATGGGAACATCTAAATTGGCTCAGCGCAAACCCGCTGGGATGACAGCGACGGAGTACTGCTTGCCAGCAGTGAAAACCGCTGCCGTGGCGGTCAAGTGTCTATTGCTGCAACATCTAAATATGGCGGGCAAACCGCTGTCAGCTTGACGGAGTACTTGGAACAGCCGCGGGACGGCGGTAGTTCCACCAAGATCTAAATCAGGCCCTTTGTTTTTCTAGGCTGGCCACATAGCTCACCCCCTTCTGGACTACGGTGCAACAACCCACTTAGGGGTGTTTTAGTGTGGTAAGTGCAGTCAATTTAATGTACAATTTCAGTTACAGTTATTTCCTTGGAAAGGGAAAGTTGGGGTTTTTGCCTTATGTGAATGGGGGTGATGGCTTATTGAAGGGTGGCACCTTTCAGCATATCTCCTGATCTTTTAACCCTGGCAGAGGCTCCACTTACAGCCTCCCGATCTTTCCATTTGGTTGAAAAAGGTTGAAAACGTATACATTTCTCACCTGGAATGTTCGGGCTGTCTACAGTAACTAAGCGATACAAAGTGTACTCATATCTTCGACGCGGAGGGATACATTTGGTAATGCTCCAGGAGACCCACCTGACACTAAGGGAGGGATTTAAGCTTCAAACTATGTGGAGAGGGCGAGTGGTCTCCACTGGGTACTTGTCATACACTAGAAGGCCACTCGGAGTTAATTCTGACCTTCCATTTGAGATCTGAAACCAAGTTGTAGATGATAATGGTAGAGACATCTTTGTGGAGGGCAGGCTGGATAGAGGATCACTACTTTCCGGAAGCATTCATGCCACGAATGTAGGCCAAGTGAAATTTTACTCCACCCTCTCCCTCTACTACGGTCCAGCTATCATAGGTAGAGACTCCGATGGGGTATTGAAAATATATTTAGATAGATCTCATCCACCACTCCCAAACACCCCGTACATACCGCAGTTAAGGCCCTTAGAGATTGGTTGCAGCATTGGTTCCTCTGGAAAATATAGCGTCATAGACATCAGATACTCCATGAGTTCTCTTGGCAGTTCATGACATCCATGTCTGCTTGGATCGCTTCATTGAGCATTTTATCAGAAGTTAGTGTAGCTGAGTATTTGGGTCAGACGATATCAGACCATTAATTACTAGGGTTGGGTGTAACTGGAGTAATTCTCTCTAGTGTAATTAAAGCAAAATCACTAATGCGTAATTGTGTAAGAAGCATAATCCAGCATTTAGCTCTCTTGTCTTAGTACAAAATGCAGCCTCGCGTCCACATTGGGCCCGAGGATGTATTTTGCACTAAGAAAGTAGCACTAAATGCTACTGGACACAAACCGTGACAATCAGAAACCGCTTGGTCTCTCTTTGTTTGTTGTTCCTCTGCTCCTGCAGTAGGATTTTTGCCCCAAATTATTCTTAATTACTCGAGCTGGTGTAATTTCAATAATTTCACATCACAAGACTAATGCCTAATTACTGAAATTACTCCGAATACTTTGGTGTATTTAACATTTCTCTCAGGCGTAACCATAACTTGTTACTTTTACACGTGTCATGGGGCAGAGGCAAGACATCCGTACCTGGGAGGCTTTAAATTAACACTTCAAGGACATTGTATAGAAACAACTGTAGGGGTCAGGAAACAAATTCCCGCCCTTTCGATGCTCCTGATAAACAGCTCCGTGACCTAGAAACAGAGCCGTAGAAGATGAACCACACCTTACTGAACTGACTGAGGTCAAAGAAGAACATGAGAAGAACATGCTTCCCTGGTCGAGCAGCAACGCAGCTTAGATTATACTGCATAGTTACAGCATACTTAGCCTGTCTACACATAAGGTTAAAAATCTGGGAGACTCTTGGCCTGGGTGACTAATGCACTCTGACCAAGACTGTGGACCTCATGGGATGACTGAAACAGTCCCAAGAAACCACTAACAAATCCTATTGTTATCAACGGCTCTATACCAGTAAAGTTGGGGGCCCTGATTCTCGCTTAGACGACTCGCTCATGGGTATCTCATTACATAAATTGATGCCCCAGGATGGAACAGAACTGGGGTGGCCTGTCTCCACACAGGAGGTGAAAGAGACAGTTCTTTTCTGGCATGAGGGAAGGTCTCTGGAGCAGATGGGCTCCCCTTGAATTCTATGCGACCTTTGCAGATCCATTAGTACCTAGGCTCGTCGCGCTCTATGACGAAGCTTTTGACCGTGTGATACACCCCACCACGACATGGGAGGCACTGGAAGTGACCTTCCTGAAACGAGAAACATTCTGATGAGCTGTCAGCACACCGTCCCTTTTCAATATTGAATGTGGACTACAAGATACTCTGGAAGATTCTTGCTAACAGAACTTCTGCCCCATGTGTCACGCCTAATTCAACCCAAACAAAACGGTTTTATAGTGGGTCGAAATACATTTCAAAATATAAATGGCTATTCTGAATAGCTGAGTCGGCCATATGGACATGGCTTGAAGCAGCTGTATTGTCGCTAGACATGGAGAAGGCTTTTGACCCACTTAGTTGGGAATTTCTTCACAAAGTACTGGATCGGTTTGGAGTTGGAGAAGACTCTCATAAATGGATCAAGGTATTCTTCACCCTCCCAATGAGAGGGGGAACTAGACAAGGCTGTCCTATTTCCCCACTCCCATTCGCCCTGGCATTTGAGCCTCTTGCAGCACGACTGATCGCTTTGCAGAGAATGGGGAATTCCCAATGATGCATCCCATAACACAGTTTCGCTTTACACGAATGACCTCTTGTTATTTTTACGGGAAGCTGGGACCAACATTGGAGAGGTTATTAGGCAACTTGAAGCCTTTGGTGGTATTTCAGGCCTCAGGGTGAACTGGGATAAAACAAACATTTTCCCATCAGGACCCAGGGCGTCATTAGGATGGGACAACTTCAGGGCTAATCTGTAAATGGGACGCTTCTACTTTTAAATATTTAGGGGTTCAATTCTGCCATGTCGATGCTGCTGTCATAGAGGGAAATACAGGAAGGGCGGTAAGATCTCTCCACTCTCAGATCACTCTTTGGCACTCCCTCCCCCTCACAGCAATGTGACAAATGTCATTGACTAAAATGGTAATGTTACCCAGTTCCTTTATTATTACACAAACCTACCTTGCACACTACCTCCGAAACATTTCAAAGAACTAGATGGGTTATTACTAGATTTGATCTGGAACAACAGTCATCCCAGGGTGGCTATAACCGCTTAAGACAATTCACCTATCAGGGGGGCCAGGCGTACCTCATTTTGAGCCGTACTACCTAGCAGCGCACACTCAATGGCTCTTGCGATGGCTGGCTTGCTTACATTTGGGCCCGCTCTGAAACCACTAAAACTGTCTCAACTGATCCTGCACCCGGCTGGGCCAAGGAATAAATCATCCCGTCTCCTACGAGTGGCACAATATGGTCATTGGAGGATCCGGAGGTGTTCAATGGGTGTTACAGTGCAGGCTCCTAATGTACCGCATTCCCTGATATTCACTCAGTTATCAGTGAAGGCCAGCACAGCGGTAACCCAATGGCAGCGCCGAACTCACCACAGTGGAGGCCTTGTCTTAGAACGGGGCCTTGATCTCCTTTGACGCACTGATAGCAAACTCTGGCCTCTTCCCTGGTGAGCTCTTCACCCACTGAGCGCTCTTGTCCCTGATGCCTACTCTCTGGCACAAAGCAACTCTGAAACACATCAACACACTTATACCCAAACCCTCTTCAGCACAGGGACGGGCCACACGCTCATTACATGGATACATGAATCCTGACTGGTCTTATTCACTCCCCCTGAACCAAACTGAGGTCCTGTTGGGAGACAGACTGAGGCCAGCCTCTAAGTGATAAGGACCCGAATAAGTTTCTTGAATACCCTAAAAGTCTCTCGTAATGCCAGACTCCACACATACAGTATTATCAGTCACACAGAGCTTACTTACATGTCCTCACACAATCAGTAATCTTCAGTCTAATGCAGCAGCTTCTCGTCCTCATTGTGACGCTGACTACGCCAACTTTTATCATATGAGGTGGGTTTGCCCTGTTGTAATCTGTTTTGGTCCAAGATTCGGATTGTACAAAAAACTATCACAGGACGGGATTCCTCGGCTACGAGACATGCCTTATACGCCAGGCACCTCGCCCTCAGTGAGGTAAAACCTGGAACTACATTCGCTGATCTACTATTAATATTGTCGTAAGGGGCAATTACTATGAACTGGAAATCCCCCTCAGGCCCGCACAGTAAACAGTGGGAGGCGGCCGCCCAGAGCTTCACGACTAGTGAAAGTGTAGCATCACACCCAGAGAAGGCCGTGGGCTCCGTCAATCATCGATAGACATTGGGACGAGCTGTGTGCCGCCCTAGATGCGGACAACAATTACGATATAATGCCCCCTTGAAAGTGTGGAGTCTTGGCTCTCACTAGGTCAGGTGCCCCACAATGGCTGCCTTTCTAGGGGTCACAGGAGCAGTTGGTGAATGTCTTAATGCGACCCTTAGACCGCGACTGACTAATATCCCTAATAGATCCATGTTGTGAATGCTGCCCCCGGCATAGTATTGGGAAGTCTGTGTATTAACCCAAGATTACAAGACCCACTCATGACATCAGTGTGGGCTCTTGAGTGTGTCTGTTCGCAGTGAGAATGAAGCTTGGAGTCCCCGTGTATGAGTTTCACAGGTCTGATCGTTACCCAATACGCACCTTCCTCGCATAAAGGCTCAGAGGTTTGGCTGGTTTCAGCCCACTGGGTTCCCCGTCTCATGCTGGTATGGGGACTCATGGCCTGATTACAAGTATAGGAGCCATTTACCACACAGCGTAAATAAAGATACCACAGGGTTTGTTATTTACCAGGTGCCATAATAGTATCTATTACGAGGTTCTGTGGAGTAACGTGGATTTTGGTGTAATTCTGTAATTCCAACCTTGGCATAAACAGGGGATTAGGCATGGCTCGGAATTTAACGAGCAACTTGTAATCAGAGCCGAAGTCTGTGCTGTCGGATTGTCTAGCGATACCTTAGCGAGAGCCGGGTTCTGGATAAAATGCAGAAAACATATGAACATGGTTCAATAATATGCATATAGAGGACTTCTACCGTTGTGTAGAAAACACCTCTTTAAAACTTGAAGCTAAACACAAAGGTGATGCTCAGCAGCGATATTAACATCACAGTGAGGCATTACCACTGTGTTTCGAGATTTACCAGAAAAGATGGAGAATCCCACGCGGAAATGGGGCTATCGATGGTGGATTTCACATCTCGTCAGCAGCAGCCCCAGCCTTCAGCTGCTGGTAATCAGTGATGGTATTACTGTGAGATACCAGCGATGACGTCATTTATTATAACACAGTTTAAATGTCCAGTGAACCGATTACTGGTTATTTTTACCATTTCCTGCAAGTTCTAAATGAGGGCTGGTGTCTCACATTGATGTTGAATTGAAGACACCCCTATCTTCCTCTGCACCCCCAGTTTCTCAGAAAGCCTCAATGCTGAGATACCTGTTCTCTGCCGCCATCTCTCTGAGAGGACACACACCAGGCGCTCGCTGCAGACTGACCGGACAGAAGCCTGCAGCACAGCGTACAATGTCTGAGCGTACTCCAGAGGTGAAGTCCAGCTTTGGGCCTCTCACTGCGCCTCATATTGGATTGGGTGGTAATCTAAAGCACCCCAATCTTCTGAGAAAATGATAACATCTGAGGACCCTGCACTGATGGAATTTACTTCACCTTGTATAGTACCATTTACCAGGGAATAGCTTCTATGCCAAGATGTCACCCCACGTTTAAAGACTGATCCCAGCTTCTGTTAAGCAGAGTCTAGTGCTCAGGGGACTAATGAATCTACTGCAGAGATCTGGGTCTGACTTCAGGGTCACATGTTTGAAATAGGTTGGGTTCACTCGGCCTTTCATCTTCCCAAAGCTGGTAAAAGAGTAGCACTAAGACGGACAGCAACACATTCTTCTATCGTGGCATGGAAACCCTTGGGTGAATGTGGACTCACATATGCCCTCTGTGACTGCCCCAAAAGTGCTATATGTTTTTATTGCAGGACTTGCACGTTTACTAATTGAGAGATTACAAAGCTTGTGTGAGATGTAATTCTGCTTCCTTCATCTTAAACCCTTTGTGAAGTCACAGCTTCCCATCCCCCACTAGAGGGCAGGCTGTGACACGTTATCTTTTTCCTTAATGTCCTGTTACCTCCCCCCTCCAGCACAGGAAGGCAGGCTGCCACACTTTATCACTTTCTTAATGCAGTTTGTGATGTCGCAGCACTCTTCTTTGCTGGGGGAGGGCAGGCTGTCACACTTCACCTTAATTACATTTGTGATCTCAAGGCTCCCCCTCCCCCAGAAGGCACGCTTCCAGACTTTAACGTATGGCCCTTGAGTTACCACAGCTCCCTTCTCTGCTGGAGGGGAGGCCGCCACAGGTTTTCTTTAACAAAACGTCCTGTGCGCTGTCACAGCTCCACTCCCTACTTGAAGGCAGCCTGTGACACTATCTTTTCCTTAATGTCCTGTGTGCTGTCACAGCTCCCCTCCCCCGCTGGAAGGCAGGACCCAGAGTGTATCTGTTTCATTATAGACCTTTGTGATGTCACAGCTCCCCCCCCTTGCTGGAAGCCAGGCTGGCTCACTTTACCTTTAACCTAAGTGCCTTTATGATGTCACAGGCCCGCCCCACTGCGGGAAGGCAGGCTACCACAGTGTATCTGTTTAATTAAAGACGTGAATCATCTCACAGCTCCCTTCTCTGCTTTCCTTTAACTGAATTTTCTTTGTGATGTCACAGCTCCCCTTCCCCACTGGAAGACAGGCTACCACAGTGTATCTGTTTCATCAAAGACCTTTGTGATGTCACAGCCCCCCTGCTGGAAGGCAGGAGCCACAGCGTATCTGTTTCACTAAAGACCTTTGTGATGTCACAGCCCCCCTGCTGGAAGGCAGGCTGACACACTTTTCCTTTAACCTAACAGCTTTTGTGACGTCACAGCTCCCGTCCCCTCTGAAAAGAAGGAGCCACAGTGTATCTGTTTAATTAAAGACGTGAATCATCTCACAGCTCCCTTCTCTACTTTCCTTTAACTGAATCTTCTTTGTGATGTCACAGCTCCCGTCCCCTCTGAAGGTCAGACTGTCACATCTGTTTAATTATAGACCTTTGTGACGTCACAGCTCCCCCTCCCCTCTGAAAGGAAGGAGCCACAGTGTATCTGTTTAATTAAAGACGTGAATCATCTCACAGCTCCCTTCTCTACTTTCCTTTAACTGAATCTTCTTTGTGACGTCACAGCTCCCGCTCCCCGCTGGAAGACAAGCTGCCACAGTGTATCTGTTTCATTAAAGACCTTTGTGATGTCACAGCCCCCCTGCTGGAAGACAGGCTGACACACTTTACCTTTCACCTAAGTGTCCTTATGATGTCATAGCTCCCGCCCCACTGCGGGAAGGCAGTCTGCAACAGTGTATCTGTTTAATTAAATGTGTATATCATGTCAAGGTTCCCTCCTCTGCTTTCTTTTAACTGAATGTCCTTTGGGACAACACAGCTCCCCTTACAACGCGGGAAGGCAGGAGCCACAGGGTATCCGTTTCATTATAGACCTTTAGCCGGGTCTGGTGACTCAGTGGACTAATGCGTCCATTGCAGGGGCCTGTGTTCGACCTCATGGTCACAGGTTCAAATCCCGGCGGGTCCATTCAGCCTTTCATCCATCTGAGGTCGATAAAATGAGTACCATTGAGTTGGGTAACAATGAACATCTGTTATTCAGCACCAAGAGACCTCTGGGTGAACGTGCGCTTTATAAATACACATGATATGTTATGTCACAGCTCCCCCTGCTGGAGGGGAGGTGGACACACTTTAACTTTAACGCAAGTCTCTTTATGGTGTCACAGCTCCCGCCCAACTCCGGGAAGGCAGGCTACCACAGTGTATCTGTTTAATTAAAGACATATATCACAGCTCCCTTCTCTGCTTTCTTTTAAGTTAATGTCCTTTGTGATGTCACTGCTCCCCCTGCTAGAGGGCAGGAGCCACAGTGTATCTGTTTAATTATAGACCTTTGTGATGTCACAGCTCTCCCACCCTCCCCCCCATCCCTCGCTGGAAGTGTATCTGTTTCATTAAAGACCTTTGTGATGTGCCAGCTCCCCCTGCTGGAAGGCAGGCTGACACACTTTAGCTTTCACCTAAGGGCTTTTGTGATGTCACAGCTCCCGTCGCCTCTGAAGGTCAGACTGTCCACATCTGTTTCATTAAAGACCTTTGTGATGTCACAGCTTCCCCTCCCCTCTGAAAGGCAGAGGATGCTACAGTGTATCTGTTTCATTAAAGACCTTTGTGATGTCACAGCCCCCCCTGCTAGAGGGGAGGTGGGGGACACACTTTCAGCCTCAGTAATGCGTGTCCTGCCTACTTGCAGGTGTTTTACACTTTATCTGCTCATGCGGTGTTCACGTTTCCCTTCGAACGGAGAGCGTGTGTGCCTTGTATGTAGAAAACTGTCTCTTTCATCAGGATGGTTAGAGCAACCACGCATGAAAGCTCTTACTCAGTGGAACATTTCCATGATCGGCGCTATGTGCAAGAAGCATGTTTTGTGCATGCTCCTGATTGACAGTTGTGCTGCCCTCCAGCATCGTTCTTGAATGTGTGCTCTGCCCGTGTGGGAACGGTGTGCCTTTTCTGTAAATAAAAACATAAGTACAATCCAAAAAAATGAGATCCGTCCGCTCGTTGGATAAGAAACTTGGAAGGCTTCTTCTGAAAGAAATGCTTTGTAGTTTAATTCCTATTTAGAAAGCGCGGACATATCACCCTTAAGGGTTTCAAGGCACTGGGGGCCGTCGGGGAGATTAAGTGAGCTATTGCCCAGAGTCACACGATGCTGAGCTGAGCTGCCGCCGTGGATCGAACCGTGAGCCCTGTGCTCTGGAGTCAGCCGCTCTGGCCGCTGCACCACACCTCTCTTTGGATCCTTTCCGTGCCCTGGAGTGCACTAATAATTCTTTCATTGAATTAAGTGTGAAGTTTTACCCCTGGCCATGTCAGGAATCAAACTCATGAAATACAAAACACTTTGTTCAGTTATTAGCTCCGGCTATCATTGTCTGTGTCCCTACAATGTGGTAGTATTAATGTGATGTCGTTCTCCTCTCTTCTTCTACAGCTGTATGATTTCCTTCAGGGAAATGTTAACATATCTAGGAAACAGTTCATTTAAAACGTTGTTAGACTGGCACATTTGGCTTGTGCAGGGCAGTTCAACAACCTCTTTGCAACTTCTGATGTAAAAAAACCACACATCAGCGTCCATATCCAGGATGTATCAGGTGTGATTTCTTCAAGGTTAGGGCAATGTTAAAGTGAAGTGGTGCTGAACTTTTTCTGACATCCTTTCAATGAATAATATGCTGCAATATGACTTTTATAATTCAAGCACTAGCTGGCCATTTTCGGTGTGTACACACCTTGTGCTTTTTCTTTGGCATTACAGAGCTATATGAGGACTGGAGCTGTATAAAGACGCCACCCAAGCGCACTGGCGGCATTTCCTTTCTTTCCATGACTTTGTACATAAAACCACAGCTAGCTCCTACTTTTTCTCATCAGTGAATACGTTTTCTTTCTTCTTTTCAAAAGAAATTCCAATGTGTAAGGGAAATGTCCACTCCTCAACCTACAGGGTTTAAACCTTGCAGGGACTGTCGTAAACAAATGTTTGTGATGGGTCCCCACGAGGTGTCTCGTGTGTCTACGGTCAGGCTACGACTTCAAATGACTTGGGAGTGTGCCCTGTTGAATCTAAGGGTGACCTGGGCAGCCCTGCTAAGTGCCACTCATCGAAGGTTAGATTAACGCATTCTAGTAATTTCTCTGCATTAACGAAAGGTCCCACAAAGGTCACACAAATCAGCCGATGGACTTTACAGCCTGTTCGCTTTCTTGAAACAGCCTCTTACATGCTACTTTTGTTCCCGCTGTCGCATGCAGCCAATAGGGAAGAAATTTAGGGCTCTGTGTACCATGTCTGCCAAAGGCATGGTGTACCCTTGATATCGATGCAGGGGACAGCGTGCCTGTGATGAACAAAATCTACAGGTTATCTGACAAAGTGAGGGCCAGCATCAAAGATGAGGTCTCTAAGATGCTGGCGTTAGGGGGTTATTGAGCCCTCAAGCAGCCCTTGGCCCAGCCCCGTGGTGTTGGTCTCCATGACTGCCCCGCCAGGTTTCAAGCCCAAACTCTAGATCTGTGTGGACTACCGTGGGCTCAATGTGGTCACCAAGACTAAGTGCAAACCATCCCCGGAGGTGATGAGCTCATAGATCGCCTTGGAGCTGCTAAGTTCCTCAGCACGTTTGACTTAACGTCTGGGTACTGGCAGATTGCCTTGACCAAGGGGACCAAAGAAAGGTCAGAGTTCCCAACACCAGAAGTGCACTTCCAGTTCCGGGTCATGCCTTCTGGGTTGAAGAACGCCCCTGCCACCTTCCAGAGTTTGGCCAACCAGGTCCTGGCTGGGTTGGAGAACTTCAGTGCCGCCTACCTAGACAACATTGCGATCTTCAGCTCTAGTTGCGAGGACCACTTGCATCACCTCCAGGAAGTGCGTTGGGCTCTGCAGAGTGCAGGCCTAACTATCAAGGCCTGTAAGTGCCAGAGTAGAAGCCCCTCCAGCCAAAAATCTATACCATTCTGGCTTGGGAACCCCCAAAACCCAGACAGAAGAGAGTGACTTCTTAGACCCCGCTGATTTTTAAAGGAGATTCGTCGAGGAGTATGGCACCATTGTTGCCCCCTTGACAGAGCCGACTTCCAAGAAGCAGCCACGTCAGGTGATCTGGACTGAGGCGTGCCAGAGAGCGTTCAACACCCTGAAGGAGGCCATGTGCACAGCACCTGTGCTCAAGGCCCCTGACTTCTCCCCAGAATCAGTTGTACAGTCAGACACCTCAGAGCAGAGCATAGGGGCCGTGCTCTCTCATAGCTGAATGAAAAGGGCCAGGATCAACCTGTAGCCTTCATGAATAGGAGGCACTTCCCAGGGAAGAGAGGTGGAGCACAAGAGAGAGGGAAGCCTTTGCTATGGTCTGGGCGCTGAAGAAGCTAAGGCCAGGCCTGTTTGGCACTCACTTCCGGGTACAGACAGATCACAGGACCCTCAGATGGTTAATGAAAATGAGGAGTGAGAATCCCAAACTGTTGAGGTGGTCCATCTTTCTACAGGGAATGGACTTTATGGTGGAACGCTGTCCAGGAACAGATCACACAATTGCTGATGGTCTCTCCAGGTTCTTCCGCCTTAGTGAAAAGAACTCCAGAGGAGGTGGGTAACTCCCCTTACTTTCCGCTGCGGGGACATGTGTTAGACCTGGCATCCTTGGTGTGGTTTCCCCTGACATTTTGCCCTCCGATCTCTTGTTTTGACTATTTTTGCAGACTTTGTTTTTGTTGGTTTTAGGAATCTGGACACTTTACCACTGCTAACCAGTGCTAAAGTGCATGTGCTCTATTTTCCTAAAACAGGATAACATTGGCTTATCCTCAATTGGCATATTTGATTTACCTATAAGTCTCTAGTAAAGTGCACTACATGTGCCCAGGGCCTGTAATTTAAATGCTACTAGTGGGCCTGTAGCACTGATTGTGCCACCCACATGAGTAGCCCTTGAGACATGTCTCAGGCCTGCCACTGCAGAGCCTGTGTGGGCAGTTTTAAACTGCCATGTCGACCTGGCAAGTCAACCTACTTTTGCGAGAGAAAATGGTGTGCATACCATCATCCTCTGATGTACATTATTTGAAATTTGCCCTACCGATGGTTTTTGCACCCTAAGGAAAAAGAAACGAGTTGTGTTGAACTGTTCGCACACCACATGTACGGCGGAAACATCATGTCCAATAAGCAATTTATCATATCAGCATACAGAAAATTGCCATGTGTTTATTTTTACATCTATGGAAATTCTGATTGTCAACATATGTACAATTTATTGTATTTCAGCAAGTTTACCTCATTACATCTTTGTGAATTGGCGTTGGTCACGAGAGCACCAACTTGTGGGGTTATGGGTATGGTAGTTTCAAACACTGGGTTGTTACGCAGTTGGTGGGAGTAGAAGGTAGCCAATTAGGAAGCACCAATCAGGGAGGGGGGTTTAGTTTTGGTTTGTTGAATAATTAGGGTAGAGGTGTGGTGTTAGCAGTCACTTTCACGGAATAGGAGTGAATGAAAGCGCGATGCTGTTTGTGCAGGTAGGTGAATGTTTGTGATCGAGGTTGTTGGGAGCGGGGTGTGACTGTATAATAGGATAAGAAACGTCAGAGTAGTGAGTGTGAGAGTGTTAGAAATAGTTTGTAGGAAAGAGGGGCTTGTGATGTAAGAATCATTAAGGTTCTTGCTAAGTGTGGAAGTAATTTGGTTGCAGCATGAATGTGGGGATAATAGCGTCCACATTGCGAAGAACGTTAGCTGATCGGGCCATGTGATGGGAATGCAGTTATGTGAGACGGTAGGGACGCAAAGAAAGCAGGTAGTCACTTGGTATTTATTTTTTGGTACTTTTTGGTATTGAGTCACAGTATTAATCAACACAGTTCGAGAAAATGTTTTTTAATTTTCATTGTATAGCCAGCGCTGATTCACTGTAAACATGAATATCGTTACATATGTATACTTTTTGAATTATCGTCCATGTTGTAATGGTGGTTTTTTAATTGTTATTTGCAGTGACCCCTGAAGAAGTGCTCGTGAAGCACGAAATGCATTGGGTTTTGAATAAAGTACACTGTTTTGGACGAATTTTGTGTTCTCATCGTGTTCTAGAAAGAGGCCTGGATGGGCACATCTTGAACACTTGAAGCGTTGAAAGAGCATAATACCCGTCATGTGGTTTGAATAAGGAAGAGCAACAAATGGGATTAAGATTGGTGGAACTCAATCTATAAGAGAGATTCTTTTGAGTATGATCGTATTGGCTGTGCAACTGGGTTTGGGGCGTTACTTCGCTCCACATAGCTTGTTTAAGTCAACCTACTTGCCAGGCCTAAACCTTCCTTTTTAGGTCTTGCCTGGCGTTGGCCTTTTGGAATCAATACAGTTTCGGAAGGGACTTTAAGCCCCGCCCTTGTTTTCAATTGGCACGCGTCATTGTTTATGTTAAACGCTGGCGCGTGATTGAAAACCGGGCTTTTGGGTTACCGCCTTGTCCACTTTTAGGATGGCCCATCTGGACAGGCCGACGCCATCTTGGTTTGGCGTGACGTAGGAGGGTTTGCTGATAGGACCCACGACCCTTGAGGCCGTTTGGTTCCGCCGCGGACAGGCTGTCTGGCGCGTTGCTTCACTTGCAGCATTCCAAGGTAAAACTGCTTGTTTTATGTGCTGTGTTTGAGGCTCAATGTGCACGAGCAACACTTAAGATGGTTTGTTGGCGACTGTTACGTCCTGACTAGCCGCTGTTTATTTCAGTACGTTTGCTGTGTGTGTGTGCTATGGATCCGGTGATAGATGATTCTGAAAGCATACAGGAGGCTCTCCCCTCTTTCACGAGGCGCGCGCTGCAGGAAGACGAACGAGCCTGGAACGGCGCTGAAGCGCACCAGCCTCGAGCTTCGATCCACTTCATCATCCCTGCTGACGCACCGCTTACACATATAGAATAACTGCACACCACGGGGGTGGCGGGAGGCTTCAAGCTCACAGGCACGCCCGGATTCCCGAAGCGCGTCACAAGGCTGCGTCTGCCGCCCGAGTACCTGTGTGTCAAGAATGTGTGTCAGGGATGCTCTGAGGCAGTGTAATTCAGACGTGTGTGGAACGATAGGGACAGGTAAAAGTTCAGCGCACAGCGCTGTACAGGAGAAATGGGGAATCACCTTGCGCTGTTCGGCACCAGAGAAATAGCCTCACTTGTTGAATCTGCAGCCAACTGCCCATCTTCAGGAGGCTCGTGAGTGCCAGACCTGCACCCCCAAAATCAGCCGCATTCACATGTGCTCTAGTGCACATTAGTAAATGCAACAAGGTGTCAGTGAAACCGATCGTGGTCAAGTCAGCCCTCAGCATAACTCACTAACCCCCCAGTACTAATTACAGCCTCACCGCAATACCCTACCAATCCAGCACTCACTAACTCCCTCACTGCGGCACACTCCCACTAAAATACTCACTACAGCCCTCACTGCAACGCCCTCCCACTCCAGCATTCACTAAAACCCTCACTGAAACACACTCCTGCACCAGAACTTACTACAACCCTCACTGCAACGCACTCACCCACCAGCACTCACTAAAACCCTCACTGCAATACCCTGCCACTCCAGCACTCACTAAACCCTCACTACATCACACTCACCCTCCCGCACTCACTAAACCACTCACTCCCACTCTACCACTCACTAAAACCCTCACTGTGACACCTACCACTATAGCATTCACTACAGCACTCACTGCAACACACCCACTCTCCAGCACTCACTAAACCTCTCACTGCAACACACTCACCTCCAAACCTCACTGAAACCTTCACTGCAACCTCTAGACAAATCTCTGCAATGGCTCACCTCAGCTCTACATTTGGAAAAGAACCGGGGCCCCTGTAATCAGGATAAATGTGCCCTGACAGGGAAAAAACAGTAATGGGTAAGAAAACACGTGGGCAAGGTGGATTGTAACATGTGCGGGCAAAACAAGTTCAAAATGATACAAGAACAATAACAATGGAAATATATTCAAAATATATATTTATTAAAAATATTTTTTAGTGTATTTTTTGATATGTATATATGTATATTGATAATCAAAACCATTGGTCAAAAACTGTATAATCATCATTCAGTGTTACAATTACATAAATTAATATTGTACACTTCAATATACAAAGATTCAACGACCTAGTTAGGTACAACAAATCATTCAATGATCGAATCCATGATTTCAATATTCTAATATGGCAATTAATAAACACGATGTATAGAAACTGGCGGTGTGTTATTCTACGCGCGTTTCGGCATTGCCTTCATCAGGGTTCCGTCTCAGAATTCACTGTATGTAACTAGCCAGGATAATGTTTACAGGATTCCTACTGTGTAAGGGAAATGGAGTCATGTAGTGCCATTTGTTAGATGTACAAAAGGAAAACAGTTCATGGACTCTGGTCCTGGTCACCTCAGCTCTAACCGCACCTACTATAGTCCTCTCAGTCCCTGTCCGACCCTCATTGCACCCTCACAGCCCTCACTATGCCTGGTTTGAACCTCATACTCAAGCTCACTGCACACTACTTCCTTGACCCTAAACCTTCACCCCGCATTGCCCGTGTCCGACCCTATCTCTACCCCACCCCCCAGGCCACCATGTTCCCTCTCCGACCCTCGGTGCATTAATCCAACACTCAGTGAATTCTCCCCCACCCTCACTATGCCTGCTTTGCCCTCATCGCACCTCCCTGTCCCTCTTACGCCCCCTACTCCCCCTGGTAACTCTGTTTCTCACACATGGCCATTTGCTGGGGAAGAACACGTTCACGGGTAGCAAAAGGGGGCTGCCAACTGCATCTTACCCAGTAAGTCCCCCACCGCCCCTTTACCTGGTGAAACCAGTGCTCTGCGTACAGCTGCCTGCGGCTGGTGTATGTGTTTTACAATGTAATTGGGGGGCACCTTACAACGGCGCAGACCGGTTCAGCCGGAGGGTCCAGTGGGACCGGGGGTGGTACGTCATTTCTCTGATGCACTTCATGCTCCCCTCACACTATATCCATTTACTTGCGGAGCACAGTGGGATTATGACGCGCCCAAGGGAAGGTTGTGTTGCGTCTGAAGGGCCACGAGGCTTTCAGCTGAATTATGGGCGCAAGTTTTCATGTATTTTCTACTCATTTCCCCTTTCCTATATATTAATTTCTCTCCCTTTCGCACTTCCTCTGTCACCCTTTCTCTTCTTATTTCTCTGCTCCTCTGTTTCTCTTTCCACTCTTCCTCTCACAATTTCCCCTCTTCTCTTTGCTGCTCTTTTTTTTTTTATCTCTGTATCTAGTCTTCTGCCGTCTCTCTTTCTCTGTCTAGCCATCACCCAGGCCCTCATCCTCTATTTCTTTTCATCCCTCCTATGGTCACTCTCTTCGTAACACGCACTATCTGTTCCCCTCTCTCAGTTTCACTCATTCTCTCTCTCGCTTCCTCTATCTCTCGCTCAAGCGCACACATACACAATTTCTTTCCAAATATCTCTGGCTAAACACTTATAAGGTCCCAAAGGCGAGACCTATTGGCTACGCCAATGCTTGTTATTACATATAGGTCACCCCTAATGCAGGCCCTGGACAGCCCATGGGCAGAGTGCAATGTATTTAAAAAGTAGAGCATGTACTTTTGAGTTTTTTTAAATGTATTTTATTAAGCAGTTATTTAAGGACAGTAGTAAGCGATGAGCAAAAGGAAACATTGTAGGCCGTGCACAGGGGCCTGTACATCGCTGGATAACATTTAATTAAATGGTACCCAAGCCCAACACACCGGGTGTAGCAACATACTGTTAGTCTCATTGTGTGTCCCAGGGACCTGATCCCTTGTCCCGTACCCCTCTCAATCTTCTACATTAACTCCCTTGTACTGCCTCCATGGTCCCCAAATCTTTTGGAATTTGTGGGGGCAACCTCGGGCCCTATACGTTTTGCGTTCTGCTAGTTGACACAAGTCTAGGTCTTCTTCCCAGTCCTTCACCGTAGGAGGTCTGCTCGCCCCCCAGAGTCTTGCCAAGTTGCGCTTCGCCACCCCTGCCGCTGTGTTCCGCCAGGTATTTGTACGCTTGGGCCATTTCTCCTCCCCTGCTATGCCCAACAACAACCACCTGGCCTCTAGTGGGATCTGCAGTCCCGTGACTTGCTTCATCACCTCTATCACCCTGCTCCTGAAGCCCTGAATTACTGGGCAGACCCAGAGCGTGTGGTAGAAGGTGCCCGTGCTGCCACATCCCCTAGTGCACGCAGCTGCTTCGCTGCGTCCCATTTTGTGCAATCTGGACCTGGAGAGGAACGACCTGTGCAACACATGGAGTTGTATCGCGACCTCTCTAGGACTCTGCAGAGCCGCGGCCCATACGTCATCTTCCAGGGGGCCTCCGTCCGCTGTCCAGGTCTCTCTCAGCTGGGCCAGGACATCCAGGGAGTTGTTCATTATCATTTTGTAAATGAACTAAACCGCCTTGATGGACATAGGGTCTAAAAGCAGTCGGTCCTCCATAGGGGAGTAATCCGGAAGTTGTTCCCCCTCGGCCACGTGACATTTTAGAGTTGCAATTGCATGTGGCGGAACACCTCCCCCTGGCCCAAGTCTTACTCAGACTGCAGCTCTCTGAACGGCAGCAAAGCACCCGCTTTCCAGACATCACCCAACTTGTCTATTCCTATTGTGTGCCATTGTGTGTGGTTACGCAGTTTCTTCACCTCTCCCAAGCTGTCACTATCCCACAGTGGGGTTTCCGCCGTTAGTTTGTCTTTCCATCCCCAAATTTTAGTTAGTTGCCTCAAAGGCCTGTAGTACTGTCTGGGTATGGACCGGGAGCGATCCTTTCTTTGCCCTTCCGTAGAGAGGTGCCGGCTTTCCCCCTCCACCCATGGCCCGGTGATCGACTCTGTATGCTGGATCGTCCCTCCTGCCGAACACCCAGTTGTTCACCACAACTAACTGGTAAACTAGGGACCACTATGCCTCCGTCAAATACTCCGTGCTGCAATTTCACCAGGGAGATTCGTGCCGCACCTACGTCCCATAGGAGTGACCTCAGTGTGTTGTTAATTTTACGAAAGTAAATGTCAGGAACTTTGTATGTGGTATTTTGAAGTATGTAGAGCGTGTGCGGAAGGGTCATCATTTTGAAGAGCGCAGCCCTTCCCATTAGCGATAGGGGTAATGTACGCCAGGGGGCCACATCTACCTGGAAACAATCTATTTGGGGGAGCAAGTTGTGGTCCAAAAAGTCTCTCACTTCTGGTTACATGGACCCCTAAGTATTTAAATTCCTCCCTCCCTCTCCACCGGGGCTGGACATCCGTGAGGCAGGGACAGCTCCAAGTCGAGAGCGGGAAAATGAGGGACTCATCCCAGTTAATATGATATCCTGCGTAGCTCCCAAAGAGGTCAAAGATATGGAGAATTCTCGGTATCGAGAAGCACGGCCTTGTCCCATAGAGCAGGATGTCCTCAGCAATATTCGTATTTTGAATAAGCAGTGCCTGTCGCTTGGACTTTGCAGAGTCTGTGGCTGGAATCAGGATTGCGTGTGCTGGAATCCAAGGCGCTTGGAGTGAGGGATGGCTTGTTTGAAGTCAGCAGTGCCTCTGCTTAGATCGAGGACGGCTTCTGATTGCGGTTTGCATTATCTGTAATTCAGTGAACAGTGCCTGTTCGTGGAGTATGAAGATATGCTTAGTGCTCAGTAGAGCATGCACTTGGAGTCAGCGTTAGCTGCTATGGAGTCTACAGGGCATGTGCATTGAATCAGCAGTATTTGTGTTTTTCATAAGTAGTGCCTGCGCCTGGAGTCCGCAGTGCCTGTCATGAACCAGCAGTTTCTGTACTTTGACTAAAACATGCTTGGAGTCAGCAGTGTCTGTGTTTAGAGTCAGGAGTGCCTGCGGTAGGAGTCTGTAGTACCTGTGCCTGGAGCAAAGGTTAGCTGTAACTGAGTCAGCAGTGTCTGTGTATAGAAGAAACAGTATTTTGATCAAGCAGTGCCAGTGACTGGAATCAGCAGTGCCCACTTTGTATCAGCAGTAATTGAGTTTTGAATCCGCAGTGCCTGTGCTTGGAGCTAGCAGTGCCTGGAGTCAGGTGTATCTGTGCTTGGGTTCAGAAGTGCGTGGAGTTAGCAGTGCATATGGTTGGAGTCGTGAGTGCCTGTGAGAGGAGTCTGTTATACCTGTGCCTGAAGTTAGGGTTATTTGTATTTGAGTGCGCAGTGCCTGTTTTTGGAGTGTGTAGTGACAATAGTGCCCATGTTTAGTTAGCAGTGCCTGGATTTGAAGTTAGGGTTATCGGTAACTGAACCAGTAGTGCCTGTGACTCGAGTCAGTAGTGCCTGTGTCTGGAGCTATCATTATCGTGAATGAGACAGGAGTGCCTGTGACTGGACTGAGGAGTGCCTGTGATTAGACTGAGGAGTGCCTGTGACTAGACTGAGGAGTGCCTGTGACTAGACTGAGGAGTGCCTGTGACTGGAACCAGTAGTGCCTGTGACTGAAGTCGTAATGCCTATGTTTGGAGTCCGTGTTATTTGAAATGAAGCCTCCTGTGTCGGTAACCAGCAGTTCCTGTTGTCGCAGTGCCTGTATTTGGAGTCTGGTACAGCTCCTACACCAGCCTCAGCTCTGCTCCTGGGAGGGGGGGTGCAGCTCCTACACCAGCCTCAGCTCTGCTCCTGGGGGGGGGGGCTGCAGCTCCTACACCAGCCTCAGCTCTGCTCCTGGAGGGGGGGCTGCAGCTCCTACACCAGCCTCAGCTCTGCTCCTGGGGGGGCTGCAGCTCCTACACCAGCCTCAGCTCTGCTCCTGGAGGGGGCTGCAGCTCCTACACCAGCCTCAGCTCTGCTCCTGGGGGAGGGGGGCTGCAGCTCCTACACCAGCCTCAGCTCTGCTCCTGGGGGGGCTGCTACACCAGCCTCAGCTCTGCTCCTGGAGGGGGCTGCTGCTCCTACACCAGCCTCAGCTCTGCTCCTGGGGGGGCTGCAGCTCCTACACCAGCCTCAGCTCTGCTCCTGGAGGGGGGCTGCAGCTCCTACACCAGCCTCAGCTCTTGGGGGAGGGGGGGCTGCAGCTCCTACACCAGCCTCAGCTCTGCTCCTGGGGGGCTGCAGCTCCTACCTCAGCCTCAGCTCTGCTCCTGGAGGGGGCTGCAGCTCCTACACCAGCCTCAGCTCTGATCCTGGGAGGGGCTGCAGCTCCTACACCAGCCTCAGCTCTGCTCCTGGGGGGGTGCAGCTCCTACACCAGCCTCAGCTCTGCTCCTAGGGGGCTGCAGCTCCAACACCAGCCTCAGCTCTGCTCCTGGGGGGGCTGCAGCTCCTACTCCAGCCTCAGCTCTGCTCCTGGAGGGGCTGCAGCTCCTACTCCAGCCTCAGCTCTGCTGGGGGGGGAGGGGGGTGCAGCTCCTACACCAGCCTCAGCTCTGCTCCTGGAGGGGGGTGCAGCTCCTACTCCAGCCTCAGCTCTGCTGGGGGGGGGTGCAGCTCCTACACCAGCCTCAGCGCTGCTCCTGGGGGGGGGCTGCAGCTCCTACACCAGCCTCAGCTCTGCTCCTGGGGGCGGGGGGGGGGCACGCAGCTCCTACACCAGCCGCAGCTCTGCTCCCCAGAGACAGAAGATCGGGAAGAGCCTGTGAGTGAAGTGGGCCCGGGGGAAAGTGTAGAGAAGCTCCATGGAGTCCGCATTGTACAGGGACAGCTGCCCCCCCTCGTAGTCCAGATACACCCCCAGCTTCAGGGGCTCCACACGAGGGGACAGAGGGGTCTGAGGGGAGGTGAGAGCCCAGTACTCATACTCAGCATCATCATCAGCATCATCAGCATCATCATCAGCATCATCATCAGCATCATCATCAGCACCATCATCAGCATCACGAGGGGACAGAGGGGTCCGAGGGGAGGTGAGAGCCCAGTACTCATACTCAGCATCAGCATCAGCATCATCAGCATCAGCATCATCAGCATCATCAGCATCATCATCATCAGCATCAGCATCAGCATCATCCAAACATCTCCACCTCCGCTCCACAGCCCAGACTCCCCCCTCAGGTGACCATGTGATCTCTTCCTTCCTCTCCACAGACTCTGCTGCGACCCCCACAGTCCATCCCACCCCCTGCTGTAGCAGCTGCACCTCCCAGTAATGTCTGCCTGAGGTGAACCCCTTGTTCCCCAACACACAGTGCCAGAGGGAGGTGAATCTCTTGGGGGTGTCCGGCCGGTCCTGTGCTGTGTCTCTCCATCTCACACGTCTCCCCCCCTCAGACAGGCGGAGCTGCGGATGCGCTGTGTCTGGATCCAGAGTCACCGTCACTGCAGAGAAGAGATTCAGAATTAGAGATTTAAACTGCAGTAGAGAGGACCAATCACAAAGAACCACACTGCACTTTACACTGCACTAGACAGCACCTACGCAGAAGGAGCGTACTGCACTTTACAATACACTGGACTATACAGCTCCTACGTGGAAGGAGCGTACTGTACTATACTGCACTAGACAGTACTACCTTATAGAAGCCCACTGTACTGCACTAGACAGTACCTACATGGAAGGAGCGTACTGCACTTTACACTGCACTAGACAGCACCTACGCGAAAGGAGCGCACTGTACTGCACTAGACAGTACCTACAGGGAAGGAGCGCACTGTACTTTACAATACACTGGACTATACAGCTCCTACGCGGAAGGAGTGCACTATACTGCACTAGACAGTACCTACATGGAAGGAGTGTACTGTACTGTACTACACTACATTAGCACCACCAATCTGGAAGGAGCGCACTGTACTGTACAATACACTGCACTAAGCTGGACATACCTGGAAAGAGCACACTGTGCTGAACTGCACTAGACAGTACCTACCTTATAGAAGCCCACTGTACTGCACTATACAATAGAGTGCAGTACACAGCACCAAACTGGAAAAAGCGCACTGTACTGTACCACACACTGACTATACCACACCTACCTGGAAGTATCGCACTGTACTGTACCACAGACTACACTATACAGCACCTACATGGAAGGAGCGCACTGCACTGTACTACACTATATTAGCAGCACCTAACTGGAAGGAGCACATTGCACTGTACTGTAAACTGAACTAAACAGCATCTATCTGGAAGCAATGCACTGTACAATATACTGCATTACATAGTACCTACCTGGAGAGAGCACAGTGTACTGTACACTGCACTACACAGGACCTGTCACAAAGAACCATAATATACTTCACACTCCACTACTCAGCACATATCCAAAAGGAGCACACTGAACTGTCACTATACAGCACCTACTTGGAAGAAGCACACTGCACTATACCACACCTACCTCGAAAGAGCACATTGTTCGGTTCTGCACTAGACAGCACATATCTGGACAGAGCATACTTTTGTAATGTACACTGCACTAGAAAGTTCCCATCTGGAAGGAGCACACTGTACTGTAATATTCAGCACCTATCTGGAAGGTGCGGACTGTACTGTACTACACAGAACGCATCTGGAAAGTGTGCACTGTACAATGCACGGCACTAGACAGCAGCTATCTCAAAGGACCACACTATAGTTTCCACTGCACTAGACAGTACCTATCGGAAAGGGGCTTACCCTACTTTACAACAGACTGCACTGTACAACAACTGTACTGTACTGCACTAGCGGCACCTACCTGGAAGGATCACACGGGACTGCACTAGAAGCACCTATCTGAAAGAAGCACACTTTTGTGTAGTGTACACTGCACTAGAAAGTACTTACCAGTAAGGAGTGCTCTGTACAGTACACTGTGCTATACGTCACCAATCGGGAAAGTGTGCACTGTACTGAACATTGCACTAGACAGCACCTACCTGGAAGGATCACACTGGACTGCTCTAGAAGCACATATCTGAAAGAAGCACACTTTTGTGTAGTGTACACTGCACTAGACAGCACCTATCTGGAGGAGCAGAGATGTGCTTTATACACTGTTCTGTTGTAGAAGGAGTAGCACACCCACAAGGCGCTATATATGGAACATGAGGTGGATGGGGTCAAGCCAAAACAGGAAACCGTCAGTACACTGCAGTATGGAGTACAATGCAGAGTGCAGTGTGCTTAAGAGCCTGCTGTACTAAACACTGCGCTACAGCACCCACTGTCCTAGATGATAGACTGCACTACACAGCTCACTGTACTACAGAGGACTCTGCCGACAGTACACTATACTAAATGGGAGAGTGCACTAGACAGCACACTGTACTGTGTCATATTGCTACCAGTACACTGTGCTAGGCATCCACTGTACTAGACAGAACAGTGCACCAAATGGTAGACTGCACTAAAAAAAACTCACTGTACTACAGAACACACTGTAGATAGTACACACTGTGCTATACACCCACTGTACTAGACAGAACACTGCACTAGATCGTGGACTGCACTGAAAATGGTAATTGAACTAGAGAACACTCTGTAGACAGTACACACTGTACTAGACAAAATACTGCACCAGATGGTAGACTGCACTAAAAAGATAATTGTACTGCACAGAACACTGCTAGACAGACCACTGTGCTAAATACTGCACTAGAGCATCCACTGTGCCAAGAGGACACTGTACTAGATGGTGCACTGCACTAGACAGCACAATATACTACAGAGCACACTGCAGACAGTACACAGTTCTAAAGCACCCACTGTCCTAGATGGTGCTCTACACTAGACAGCACAATATACTGCAGAGCACACTGCAGAGAGTACACAGCTCTAAAGCTCCCACTGTCCTAGATGGTGCTCTACACTAGACAGCACAATATACTACAGAGCACACTGCAAACAGAACACTGTGCCAGAGTACCCCCCCCCCCACTGTCCCAGACAGAACACTGTGCTGGAGAGCCCACTGTACTAAACACTGTGATAGTTACTCACAGCACTAAACTGCACACGGCTCTAGGCCAATCTTTGCACTAGATGACACTCAGTAATACACGGTGCAAGGTAGTATATAGCGCAATGCACACTGCACTAGACAGCACACTCTATTAGATGGTGCACAGCTCTAGACAGCACATCACAAAAGACCACTGTAATTGGTGTTAAGCTGCACAATATATAGTAAAGATGAAGAAAGCACACTGTACAAAATGACACACAACACATCATTGTATAATTTAGTAGAGGGAATACTGTGCAAAGCTACACTCTGCTCTTGACAACACACAATGATCGGCAGCACACTGTACTAGATGGTTTACTGACATTGACATTACAGTGCAGTAGGGAGCACACAGGCCTAGATGCACACTGCACTATTAAGCATTCTATACTAGACCAGCACTCCATCCAAACCCTAAAATAGTGCAAAGTACCAGACAGTGCACTGCACCAATTAGCACACTGCATGAGACTGACCACTGCAATAGGCAGCCCAAAGTGCTACACAATACACTATACACTGCACTAGAACTAACACTATATTAGACAGCACACTGCACAAGAAGATACACTGTACTAGACAGCACATAGTTCTAGGCAGCATACAGCACTGGAGAGCACAACACAATAGACAATACACAATTTCACACAACAGTGCACCAGAAAGCACACTGTGTCACACTGTATTAGAACACATTGCTCTAGAGAGCACACTGCACTACACAGTATACTATACTACACTGACCACAGTGCTGCACTAGACAGTACACTGTACTGCGTGTCATACTGTATTAGTAGACGTATTGCTCTAGAGAGCACACTGCACTACATGGCACACTAGACTACACTGTCCACAGTGCTGCACTAGACAGTACACTGTAGTAAATGGTAGAAATGTCGCATCATCCCCATTCCCAACCACATCTTTTTATCTTTAGAAAAATTCTCAAGACTTCTCCAAATCCAAATCCAAATTTGTCTTTATTTCGATTGTAAAAAATCATAAAAGACTACATACGTCATCAAAACATACAAACTGGCTCCATACCGCATTATCTAATATTCCCATAAAAACAGTTAAGATAACCAAATGTTAAAAAATAAAAAAAAAGAGTACATGTAATATCAATGTATCAGATTATTGAAAAAACTGGTCTTATAACATGTGAATAGCTAAAAGTCACTCGGGAATACGAGACATAAAAACTAAAACAAATAAAAACATAATACTTATTAATACTAAAACTGTGACAATTTGCTACTAGTTTATTATAAGTAGCCATATTAACAATCCCTCATCTTGTTTGCTCGGATGACCCACAACCAGCTCAAGAATTTGGCCACTGCTATAGTAATAGGAACCTCAGTGTTAGTTTTCAGAATCCTTAGGGCCTCCAAAGCTACTCTGGTGCCCATATTCTTACAAATGGGTTTCAGCCATTTGTGCCTAGGTGACTTATAGGCAGGGCATACAAAGAAGATATGAGCTAGTGACTCAGTCTCTGCTGGGCAAAATGGACATTTGTCATCCGAGGGGGATACCAACTACTGGTAAACACTTTGATGGGAAGAGAACCCACCCTAAACTGATGATACAGCTTCCTATCTTTAGGTCTAGTAATTATATCCCAGTATGTTTTGAATTTTGGTTCAAATTTGTGGTCGTTAAAAACCCGAGTCAAGGAGCTACATTGGTGATCTGATAGTTGCTGCAGTCTAACCATGCTCCAATAAGCAGCTTTCAAATCCTTTTTCGCAGGGAAGGTAGCAGCGGCTGGGTCCTCCCACAATTTACTCAGCCCCATACTAAACAATGTAGTTTTTAGATTCCTTATCCATGGGATTTTATTAGTACAACCCAGCGACCTAACATCAGAGAAGGCTTGAGCGTACAAAGCAAGCTCCGGAGTAGTCCAGAGCCTTCTCCAAAATGCTACCGGTCTAAACCTTGCCTGGTCCACAATTTCATTACAGCCCAGATCCAAATATAGAGGCCGCAGTGGAGTTGACTGCGGAAGGCCAGTCAAGGCTCTCACCAATTTGTTTTGGGCGACAGCCAAAGATGTTAGATAATTAAAACCCCATAATTCTGCCCCGTACAACAACGATGAACCTATTTTGTGTTCGTATATCTTTAACACAGGGGCTAGGGGCTTGGTTTTGGAGAGCCTATGTTCTTTAAGCAATGCACCAGCAAGTTGGGAATGCTTAAGTGCCAGCAGGTCAATCTGGGGTGTCCAACTAAATTTCTTACCCAGAGTTAACCCTAGGTAGGTAAAGGTGTCAGTCTGCTCCAAGGGGGCATTATCCATGTACACCCTCCCCCTCACGGCCTTTGACCTATGGAACACCATGAACTTCGTTTTGGTCACGTTTACCACTAGCTCATGCTCGCGACAAAAAACCCCAAAACGCTCCAGTGCCACTTGCAACCCCTTCTGGGTTCTGGAAAGTAGCAGGGTATCGTCCGCGAACATGAGCAGCGGTATCTTCATTCCAGCCAGCATTGGAGCATCAGTGGGGTGAGATGTAAAGTATTGGACCACCCTATTAATAAAAAGAGAAAACAGGGTTGGGGCCAGTACACACCCTTGCCGGACCCCCTTGGTTACCGCGAACCTTTCGGTAACATTCCCCTGCTTCCCCCAACGAACCTGTGCATAGTTGGTTTCATGCAATTTAACCAAGATATTTAGGAGTTCGTAGGGCATCCCCAGAGCCTGAAATACACTCCACATTTTGGCACGAGGAACTAGATCAAACGCAGTCTTAAGATCTACAAAGGCCGCGTAAATCGTGCCACCACCGATAGCAACTACCTTCCAATAAACAAGTGCAAACCTAAACACCTGATCAATAGTACTTATGTGGGGACGGAACCCTGCCTGTAGGGGGGTCAAGATATCCATCTCGTCGATCCAGGCCTGTATTCTGACTAAAACAAGCCTTGCGACTATTTTCTGGATGGAGTCGATAAGGCTAATTGGCCGATAATTACCTGGCTGGGAACGATCACCCTTCTTGAATATTGGCAAAATTTCAGCACCAAACCAAGTATCCGGAATAGCTGCGCCACTAGCTACTGCATTTGCAAGATATTTAATATATGGGACCCAGGTCTCTGTGTCCGAAACAAACAGGTCAGCCGGAATACAGTCTGGGCCTGGGGCCCGACCTCGCGGGATCAGTTTTAGCACTTTTTCCACCTCGTTACAGGAAAAAGAGGCACTAGTAGCAAAAACAGGTAGGGGGTTGGCAAGATCACTTCTGCTAGTGGCTGAAAACTGTGCCTCACAATGGGACACCCAATCCTCAGGAGCAACATGGTTAGTGGGAACTTGGGATACAACTCCACTGCCCCATTTAACAAGTTGCCAGAAATGCATCAAATTTCTCTCTTTACTTGCTGCTAGCAAGTCCTTCCATCGGGACTCATCCCAGTCCTTCTTCGCTTGCAATTTCGATGCCTTGTACCTAGCTCTAGCTATTTTTATATCCCCCGCAACATGTGATCTAATAGCCCTGGCCAGTAGCCTATAAGCCTCTCTACAGGCTTTATTATACCAGGAAGCTGCCTTAGTGAATGGAATCCTCGTTTGTTTATTTGGTTTTATAAAAAAACATTTTAACTTCCCAAAGAGCTCGTTGTGGACCTCAGGGATAATATTGTTTACCGCCTCTTGGGAGGGGCACTCTTGTAAAATAGAGAGTGAGCGGCCGACCAGAGATTTCATCTCAGCCACATCGCCCTTGTTATCCATCAGCCTAGCCCATCTGACTCTCCTCATATCATTGGTAAGTATGGCCTCAGTTAGCTTGTCCTCAACAGCCCTGGAACCATTACTAGAGAGGCCAGGAATCTTTAGGGTTAGGATCAGCGGATTATGGTCACTTTCGTTCCGCTCCTGGACCACCATGTCAAACATAAAAGACCAAAATTCTAGATTTAAAAATATGTAGTCAATACGACTACTTCTTAATCCATTATCAAAAGTGTGAGTACCCACACTATCTGAAAGCGTCCTCCCATTAGCTGCTCTAAGTCTCCTTTCCATACACAACCCCTTAAGCTGTAATACAGCCTCAGTCCACTTTTTGATTGGGCTTAAATTTCATTGCGGGATGTTCCATTGTGCGTCCTCTTCCAGACTGAGATTACCATCTTCGTGATCGAGGGGCTCGAAAGTGCAATTAAAATCGCCCACGATTATCAAGTTGCAACCACCCCCCAAAGTACCTAAAAACTTGTCGAGATGGGCGACAACAGGTGATGCTTTACCCCCAGGCGACCCTCTGGCATAGACATTAATTACCAGAACGTCTAGCACGTCAGCCATCCGTACCCGCAATACCATTATGTCAGGACTGTCAATATATACTTCCTGCACCACACATCCATCTAACTGCCTGACCCAGCATGTGAGTCCGCCAGACGGCCTACCTTTCTGGCCCCTCAGCGCTGGTTTAGAAAAATTTACATAGCCAGGGAAAAAAACGGGAGCCAAAGACCAAGTTTCTTGGAAAAGCCAAATGTCATATTTTTCAATAAAGGCTACCCATTCAGTAGAGACAGTTTTGGTAGACAACCCAGCTATATTCCAGGAAGAAAAAGACATCTGTGGCTTGGCAAGCCCTTTTTCAATGGTATAGAGATGGTCCGTTTCTCCCGCTCTACAGTTACCCACAACCACTGACTTACTGGGGGAACTGTTGCACTGCTGGAAAACACTATAGGGAGTAGGGGTAACCAGGGGGGTAATAATAGATTCCCTCGTCCTCTCCTCTATTGCTTCAGCCATCCCAGTTCCACAAACTTTCCCTAGGTCGGCACGGCTAGGATAGACTAAACTAGATACTGAAACATCTCTTGTACAAATTGGCCTTGTGTATGCTAGGACTCCTGACCCAGTCGTGCCGCCAAAAACTTTAAGTCAATCCACTTCCTCCGTGGGAGTTAAAGCGTCAAAACGGTTGCAAGTGGAGATCTGGAAAGTGTGTTGACCACCCAGATTAAATTCGCCCCTCTTCGCTCTATGGCCATTACTCCCTTCTGTTTTGTAGAAAAAGCCCAACGGGACACAATTAATGTCATCCTCATTAGTATAACAATTGCCCACCCTCTCCAATATATGCTGAACCAATCTGGGGGATCTGAAGCTAAGAACCACACAGTCACCAGGGAGAGACTTGTGGGATTTACCCACCCAAGGAACTCTGCGAACCATCTTAAATTCACCAAAGAGAGGTTCCTTGATGCCGGTCCTAACACTCAACAAATGTAGTGCCTTATTTCTAAGTGTAGACCAGTGCTCCTGCACTCCAGAAGGGAGCAGTGGGACGTTGGACTTCTCTGTTCATGCACAACTTTAATTGTGGCTAGTCTCCACTCTTGTTTTGCTTTCAATTTGCTTGATTCCAGGGGGTATGGAACACTGCACTAGAGAGTGTCCCGTACAAGACAGTGCAGTGCACAAGACAGCTCACATGGCTCTAGATGCCATAGTTTACTAGAGATGCCAATAACTAGATACAGCCGCCATTTCAGGCACCATTTTCATCCTTCCATTATTTTGGATGTTTTAAAATCGGAGAGGTAAGTGGGAGGCGAGGATTATGCTATTCTTTCTTCACTTTATTGAATAACAGCCATTTGTAGTCCAGTAAAACAAACTATTATTCCCATGAACCATAGGGAATAAACAAGCAAAACAATAGAGTGTGTCCATAGCTAGAGTGTCCCATCTTCTGCACCAATCACAGGTCCCCAGGGTGCTGATAGTCCTCTTTCATTGCACGGTCAGCCATCAAGGACGCTTCAAGAATCCGGTTTGTTAGAGTCGCCTGCAAGGAGCAAAGGCATAGCGTAAGCGACAGAAATGGTTAAGGATCAACCCTGCGGAAAAAGCATCTCAAGGGTAATCACCAGCTTGTCAACAAACCAACAAGTTACGGCAAAAAGCTTTACTTACTCCAATACGAGGGAGGAAAAACCAACAAGGAAGTTGTACCCTGGGTGGGATAATCCTCGCCTCCGAGTCCTTAATAGAATTGAAACTTTCCGTTACGATAGCTAGGAAATTTTTCGCTCTATGTCAGGACCGGAGGCGAGGATTATGCTCGTTTAAAGCTTGCTCACAACCAAATGAGCCATATCAATAACCGGTTTAAAGTAAAACCGTTTAAAGGTAGAGTCTGAAGACCAGTCTGCAGCATTCAGAATGTCTTCCAGACGAGCTCCGAGGGTAAATGCTTTGGAGGCCATTGCCCCCCTAGCAGAGTGAGCACCAAACATACGGAGGTCTATACCAGCCTCCTGCATCACCCACCTAACTCAACGGGCAATCGTGGGAGAGGACACAGCCTTGTGAGGCTTTCTCAGAGCGATGAGGAGCTGTCGCTCCCCGGGAGGTCAAAATTCCTCAGACATTTCCTCATAGGCCTTGAGGCAAGCCACCACGCATAACTTCGGGGAATCCGGGAAAGCAGGGTAAGATATGGATGTCGTCCCACACTTGGTGCATCTACGGATTGTAAAGGTAACCCCAGTAGGGGAGAAAATTCTACCAGACACGTCCAGGGCTCTGACATCCGAAACCCGTCTGCAGGAGACTAAGCAAAGGAGCATGGCTAACTTCGCGGAGAGTTCCTTCCTAGAAAGGAATCTGTTCGGCTGCCAGGACAGGAATAGGTTCAAAACCCGGTTGACATCCCATAGTTGAGAATACCGTGGTTCTGGAGGCAGAGAAAGGCGAATGCCACAAAGGAGTCGACAGACCAGAGGATGTTCCCCGACGGGAGAGCCGTCCACGGTGGTGTGGCCGGCAGAGATGGCGGAGCGGAAGGTATTGATGGTTCTGTAAGCCAAGCCCTCCTCCACCAAGGCAGCCAAAAAATTGAGAATGGAAGTTACATCTGCTGCCACGGGATCGATACTCAGTCGCAGACACCAATGACACCACCTTCTCCAGGTGGAACGATATCGTTTGACAGTACTGTCCGCCCAAGCCTTGGACATGAATTTCTCAGCCGCTCCCGATAGGCCTGGGACCGCCCGTCATCCCCTGTAATCCGCCATGCCATCAGGGATAGTGAGCCCTGTTCGATCAGCGGGTGAGGAACTCCGTCCGGACTGAGAAGGAGAGATGGAAAGTGGGGGAGAGGGATTGGAAAATCCCAAGAAAGTTCCAGAAGAACCGGAAACCAAACTTGCGACCTCCAAATCGGCGAAATGAGTACCACGCTCGCTTGCTGCCGCCGCACCTGGGCCGAGACCCGGGTAATCATGGCAAACGGAGGAAAGGCATAACCTGCTTCCTCCTGCCAGTTCTGCAGAAACGCGTCCGTATTCTCCGCAAGGGGATCCGGCTTCCAACTGAAGAACCGGGGAAGCTGGCGATCCAAGCGAGACGCAAAGAGGTCCACTGAGAAGGGGCCCCAGATACTCTGGAGATATGCAAACACCCCCGGATGCAGTTTCCAAAGACTCACATCATGGAAATGACGGGACAGGAAGTCTGCCACCTGGTTGTCCTGACCGGGGAGATACTCCGCTGACACGGAGATCTGGTGATCTAGGCAATACTGCCAAAAGTTCGCCGCCAGGTCTGAGAGGGCCTTCGAACGCGTGCCCCAGAGATGGTTTATATAGCAAACCGTCAAGATGTTGTCCATCTTGAGAAGGAAACAGGACCGGATCGAATCCTTGGTCCAGCACTGGATTGCAAACGAACCCGCTAAAAGCTCCAGACAGTTGATGTGTAACTGTTGTTCTTGCGGAGACCACACACCGCCCGCGGAGAAGTCGCCACACCTCGCGCCCCAACCGGACCTGCTCGCGTCGGACTCGATATTGATATCTGGCGCGGAACCGAAAATGGCTCGACCATTCCAGGCTCCCATGTTTGAGAGCCACCAATGGAGTTCCTCTTGTGGGTATAAGAGAGGCCTCTGCGCATGTGTGCAGCTTTGAGCCGTTGGAGAGCTCTGTAGTGGAGCGGACCCGGGAAAATAGCCTGGATTGAAGCCGACAGAAGGCCCACTATGCGAGCCAGTTGCCTGAGCGAGATCTGAGGTTGGGCGAGAGCCCTCTGAATCTCATGACAGATTTTCGTCAACTTGCGGGAGGGAAGGCTGAGGGTGGACTCCACGGAGTCGATGGAAAAACCAAGAAAAACCACTTTCTGAGAGGGAACCAGAGTGGATTTGGATTCGTTGATCACAAACCCGAGGCTCTGGAGGAGGTTGACAGCCGTCTGGAGGTGACGAGAGAGGGTGTCGGGATCCTGCGCCATCAGGAGGATATCGTCTAAGTAGACGATGAGCCTCATGCCCGAGGCTCGTAGACGCTCGATAACCGGTCGGAGAACCTTGGTGAAGCACCAAGGGGCGGAGGACAGGCCGAACGGAAGAGTGGCGAACTCGTATACCCTGTCCTGCCAGCAAAACTGTAGAAACCGCCGGTGGGGCTGGAAGATTGGAATCGCGAGTTAGGCGTCCTTGAGATCGAGGCGCGCTATCCAGTCCTTGGGACGAAGAATATCGAGAAGCAGATGGATACCCTCTATCTTGAAGTGGCGGTAGACCAGCCACTCGTTGAACTCTTGCAAATTGATGACCGGCCTTTGACCCCTATCCGGTTTGTCCACCAGGAAGAGGTTGCTGAGAGTACCTCTGGGATGCGGCCGTGATTCCATAATCGCTTCCTTGTACAGAAGAGACTGAACCTCTTGGTCGACCAAAGCGGCATCCGCTGTGGAGAAGCATAGCGGGCGTGGCGGCACGGGCTGCAACGGTTCCACATGAAACTATATGTGGAAACCGCGCTCGGTTTGTAAAACCCAGGCGTCCCCCGTGATGGAAGTCCAAGCCGGGAAAAAACACGCCAGCCGGCCCCCCACATTTAGAAGGGAAGAAGGGAGAACTCTCACTGGAAGAGCTAGAGGCGCCACCGCCTCTACCGTCTCTGTTCTTGCCTCGTCGTCCACGCGTGGGGTAAAAATTGCCGAAGCGGGCCTGGTCTTGATACTGCCCGGAGGAGCCTTGACCTCCGTGCTGGTTGGGACGGCCGGACGAGCTGCCCCTACCTCGTCCGGCCCCTCGGAAAACCAGAGGGCGAAACACCTTCCTAATAGAAAATTGAGCCTTGTCGAGGGAGGTAAAGGTATTAACAAACCTCCCAAATTCCTTAATAAAAGGCTCACCAAAGAGGCCACCCTGAGCAATGGCGCCCGCCTCCGAGTCGGCCAGGTCCCCCAACTTGGGGTCGACCTTGATGTTCAGGGACCTGCGCCGCTCTGTTGAGATCGCACAGTTGGCGTTTCCTAAAAACACCACAACGTGCTGGGCCCAAGAGGAAAGATGGTCAGGAGAAATCAGGGAACCAGAGGCTTTGGCCTCCTCAGTCATATCCAATATTTTGGTAATTGGGCCCAAGATATCTAGCAGCTTGTCTTGGCCAGCATGCCAAGACCTGGCAATGCCCTTCTTAGGGTCTGTGACAAATTTTTGTAGAAAAGTGGCCATTCTGGGGTCAATGTCCGGTGTGGCGGCTACCTTCCCCTCAAGGGAGGGACGGGGGCACTCCGCCCGAAGACAATTACGGGTGGCAGGTTCAAGGGGCCGGCGGATCCGACTGGCCACGTATTGGGCGACCTTATCCGAGGGAGCCCAGTCGGAGGACCTTGGATGGAGTATATCGTCTGGGTTCAACATGTCCGCACAGAGGTTTTGCCCATCGGCGGAAGAAGCAGCTTGCCCATCAGGGGCAGGAGTGGGACGAGAAGGGCGCCAAGGGCGAGAAGGCTCAGCTTCGTCGCCATCATCACCCTGGCCTCCATCTCCTGTGGCGGCGGATGACACCGAAGGAGCAGTGCTGGCCAGGAAAGCCCGTTTATGGCGGTCAAAAGCGTAGGGATCCACCCCAGCTTCCCTAACGCATTTGGCTGGAGGAGGCTGGTGGTCTGCCAGCGAGTTGCTTGTGGACGGGACAGCTGGGAGAGACTGGGCGGCTTTAGAAAGCCTGTCACAGGCCTGATCTATTTTGCGGGACAACCTCTCCTCAAGAGGTGTCATGGCCTGTTCCACCGCCTTGTAGATGGACGCATCCACAGCATCATAAAAATCGTTGTCCCATTGAAGGGCAGACAGCGGGTCCTCCTCCCACTGGTCGTCTTGATAGACGTCCTCTTGGTAACTCTCCATAGTCAAGGAGGTAGGTAAGTACTAAGGTAAGTAGCGGAATTGGGGTAGGATACCAGGCCATTACTGAAGAAGCAGTGGGGCGCCCCAAGAGGTGGAGTGCCTCAATGAATAGGGAGGGCTGGGTGTCAGCCGGTAATATGGGCGGGCAGTGCTCGCAATCAATACAGGGCTTGAAGCCCGAGACCCAACAGCCCAGGTGCGAAAGGTAATCTGTAGGGCGACCTGCTCAACAAGGGTCCCAGCAGACACTGTCTGCAATACTGACTCTGAAGCTTTATAAGAGCGTTATAATAATAGTAACCTAAATATACTGACCCCCAGGGCAGGGAACTGCCATGAGCTGCCTAACGGCAGAGTACAGACCCAGGATAACCTTGGGCGTTCAATGGGGGCGTAATGCAACAAGCAACTGCCTAATGGCAGGTAACAGACCCGGGTCAAGGGCGTAGGAGCAGGCAAGACCAGGAAACCCGCAGCGATGCGGCTCGGGACTCTGCTGCGCGCTGTATGCGCTAAGACCGGCACACACGCCGCGGGCGGGCACGCAACGGGCGCCCTCTGGCGGTTGACAGAAGTCACCGCGGCACCAAATACACAGCCGTTAGGGAGCTCTGGCGCTCCCACGGCTGGAAGCGGGTCGCCGAGTAGCGGCGGACCCGCGCTGAAGAAAACCTGTAGGTAAAACACAGAACAAACCCACAATCAAGAATTTGGGAAGTACGGCGGGAATTTCGGCGGGCACGCGTCCACAACGATCAGTGGTGTGCGTGCGCCGCCGACATGCGAACGGCGTTAGGCAAAACACAGAGAATACACTAGCAAGCTCGCAGCGCGCTACGTGAGACAACAAAGCCAATTAAACACCAGCGGAACCGCCGTTAAGCACAAACAAGGCAATACCAAATAAAGCAATTAATCGCAAACAGAGAGAACAACAAAGTATGACTTATCTTGGCTGCAAGCAGCGAAGAAAGAGGAGGAGTAGACAGGGACAGAGGACTATCAGCACCCTGGGGACCAGTGATTGGTGCAGAAGATGGGACACTCTAGCTATGGACACTTTATTGTTTTGCTGGTTTATTCCCTATGGTTCATGGGAATAATAGTTTGTTTTACTTGACTACAAATGGCTGCTATTCAATAAAGTGAAGAAAGACTAGCATAATCCTCGCCTCAGGTCCTGACATAGAATTAAACAATGATGTTATACAGGAGAAATGTAGTGACGTTCTGAGAGAGTGCAGTACATGTTGTGAGACAGGAAAGCTTACACCTGTGCATCTGTGTCCTGACTGAAGGAAGCTTGCTCTTCTGTATGCGTATATCTGGTCTGTGTGTGAGACCTGTTCTGAGTGTAGGAAGCTTGTATGTCTGCGTATGCCACCTATTCTGAGTGAGGGAATCACCCAGCCCTGCATGTCCTAGACAAGTTCTGAAGAAGGGAAGCTTGCACTTCTGTGTGTGTTAACTATTATGAGTAACAGAAGTTTGTACGTCTGCATCTCATGGACATGTGCACAGTGAGAGAAGCTTGCACCACTTTTGCAAATGGAGGGCCTGTTCTGAGAGAAGGAAGCTTGCACTTCCATGCATGCATACCTGGTTTGAGTGTGGAAAATGTGCACTTTCTGAATGTGTTAGACCAGTTCTGAACGACACACACTTGCACTTCTTCATCTTCTAAACATGTTCAGAGTCAGGGAAGCTTGCACCTTGGCCAATAAACACTACAAAACACACAGTATTAGTATACATTAAATAGCGCACTCCACGAAACAGCAAACAGAGACTAGGCTGTCCTAGATAGCACACCGCACCAGACTGCATCCCGTGCACATAGTGTAAAACACCCACTGTTCTAGAAAGCATTAGACATCACACTGCACTAAATACTGCACTGCACTAGAGATTACACTGCACTGCAAACTACAGTACACGGAGGTAGAGCAGGACAGCTTTTGATGATAAGTTCACACTATGCAGGGTCTGCCAGTGAGAGGACTGTACTGCAGCTTATACAGGCTCCAGGATCAGACACACTTTAGTCTCATTGTGTCCATGATTGAGCTCCGCTCTGAAGAGACCCTTTTGAATTCTTAGTCATTTTCATGGCTCCTTGGCCAGAGGTACTGGACTTAGAAGGGGTCTTATCACAGATCTGTTGGGGTGGGGGGGGGGTAACTGGGGCCTGTCAGCTCAAGTCCACTTACCTTTATATTTCTTGATCTGCTCTGGACCCTGAAACGTCACCTCCTCACACCTGAAAAGACACACAAATCATTTTAGTGTAACAGAAAACTCAGAGGCTACAGGATCTGAAAAGAAACAGCACAAACACCCTAGTATTAGAAATAAAATACTGACATCACATTAGCGCCTGCAGGACAGCACTTGGTGTGTCTAACCACGCGCACACACACGCTCACACACACCCCCCCCCCCCCGCAGGGCATCGGAAAGTAACACGCACTAAGCCTTCCACTCTGAACGCTCCTCTGCTCAGAACCTTGGAGGAAAGATTTAAAAACTCAGCTCCCGACACACAAGACCACTCTCTCTCTCCATCTCTGTTTCTGTCTATTTATCTGATTACCTGTGTCACTCACTCTTCCTCTGTCACATCGCTTTGTGTTTCTCTCTCTCGCTGCCTCTATGAGTGTCTCTTCCTAACTCCCTCTCTTTCAGAAAGCTCCAGGTATCTCAAAGGTAACTGTGAACATTCCTTGTTTGTGGGTTTTAGACATTTCTAAAGATGTTTCAAAGCACTAGAGGGACATTTGAGGATTGGCAGTGGCGTCGGAAAGTGCTGACGGAGGTTTTGAGTTCTCTGTGATTGTGGAAATCTTGAGGTAGTTTCTGTGGACAAAGGTGCTATTCCTGGACACAAGAAAGTTTCCCTGGAGTCAGGGGGTATTTTCATAAGACTAGGAGTTTGTGGACTCTCAAAGTCAGTTTTTCAAAAACTCAATTAATGTTTCTTAGAATGAAAAGGAGTTTTTAAAGACTGCGGATGTTTTGAGAACAAGCCAGGGGGCCTCAACACTGTTTGTAAGGTAGGAGAGTAGTTATGAGGTGATCTACGTATAATAATTGTATGAGGTAGTATTGCTCTGGCAGCAGAGTGGGTTTGTGTGAGCTCAGTACTGACATTTCCACACTGCAGCCAGACCTGCTCCTTACACACAGAGAGGAGAACAATAAACCAACCTTACCTGTCCAGGGTGCTTCTAACATCCTGCAAAACAGAAGAAGGACATCAGTTTCCACAACCAATTTTAAATTCAGGCAGACGTTTAGGTATTAGTTGTGCAATTCAGGTTAATGCAAGGATCTCATCTAAGGAGACACTAGGGTGCCAACCTCACACCTCATCACATACAGTCTGTGGTATTCTGAATAGGGTCACATGACACAGCACAGCTTGTGATATCTCAAATGGGCTCTCAAGACAGCAGAACCTTTACATTCTGAATGAGGGCAGATGAGGACAGTCTGATATATTCTGAATGTGTCATGTTTTATAGCCTCTCGTTCCTGAGATCAGGCGGCATACCTGCTAAAACTCCTGCATCACTAGAAATAATTGGTGATACACCAGAGAAACAACTAGTATCCATACTCAGAGTATACCACGCCAAAATACTCTAACGCTCTTATACGGAATTGAATGTACGCCTGTAAATAAACAAGGATTTCAGATAAAACACAGGATAAGACCTTTAAGTCTCTTGTTTCTGTTACAAAACGTCTATCCATACAAGCTGCAAAACTAGAACTGGGTATAACCCGTACTCGGGGAAAAGGCACTCCTGTCTCCTATGCCAGAGTGTTTTCGTTGACAACAGGAGGCTCTTAATACTCTGGGAGAATTGGTGACACTTGAACTGGAACAGCCTCAGTCATTAAATTATGTCTTATGTAAAAAATTGGACTTTGCTCTGAATTGTTTCAGTTTGAAGAACAAAATATGAAATGAATGGACAGACGTAATTCAGGTTAGGAAATCTTTAGGGGAGGGCTTGGCACAAGCTTGCAAAGTACTCTGGTGGGCATGTCTGAGACTTTTATAACAGTCTTGATCCCAACGATTCAACTGAAACTAATTGCAGAAAGTTTAATGAAGAGATTACAGCGACCTTGGATAAAATAGTCCCCTTATTAAGTTAAAACCCTGTAACCGTCTATCTGCCCCATGTTATAATGAGTCATTAAAAGCAACAAAACTAGCATGCAGATAATTAGAAAGGAAATCCCGTCGGTCTTACATGGAAGAAGACAAACAACATTGAATACGTATAAAAAGGAGATCCGCACAGCAAAAGCGGCTTTTACACGATTCTATTTTAGCAGCCGCTAATAGCACAAAGAAGGCCTTTGAGATCTTCCGGGGCTCATCTAATCCACAGGGCTTAAAGCATGATATTATTCCTACGCAGCAGCCGTGTGATGATCTTGCGGTCTTCTATGAAAATAAAGTCAGCAAGATCTTAGAAGACATTGGTAATTCTTCTGAGGTGGAAACTGCACCTTCCAGTGTTAGTACCAGTGACTGTTGCTTCTTTGTCTGGTGTAGATGCTTTAGAAATGTCGAGGCTCGGGAGTGGTGAGAGCACCCATTGGAGGATTGAATTCTTTGAGCCAATTACAGAGGAAATCTTGTTAACAATCGCTTTGTCCACAGCGTCTGAAATCCCCATTAGACCCTCTTCCGCCTAAACAGTGGAAAAAGGGATGGACGAGTTGGTGCCACCTCTAACATTACTCTGTAATCAATCACTAAAAGACTAGTACCTCGCAGCTGGAAGAAGGCTGTGGTCCTGCCTCTGCTGAAGAAGCCATCACCAAACCCAGCGGTTTTGAGTAATTATAGGCCAATTTCTCTCCTTTCTTTCCCGGTGAAAATTCTGGAGCGTCATATTAGTAAGATCTTTTCTAACTTCTTAGAGTTTTACTTCTTGCTTGAGGAGTAACAGTTTGGCTTTAGACCGTGCCACGGTACAGAGACTGCACTGTATGAGATCCGTATGAGAGCAGATAGTGGTCAGTCTACAGTTCTTGCTTTGCTGGACGGTCAACCACCACACACTGCTGACAAGGGACTTGGGTGTTAGTGGGACCGTACCCCCTTATCAATCAGTTTTTAGACATATTAAACAGGGGGGCCCAAGGTTCAGCACTGAGTCTGGTGCTATTTAACATTTATATGCAGCTTCTAATTTCTCTGATAAAGACGCACCACATTTCTGTGGCTAATTATGCAGATGATAAGCAGCTGATTCTGTCTTTTAATAATAATCAGCCGGATGCTGTAAAATCTTTCCAGGCCTGTTCAGTGGATGTTGTACACCGGATGAGTGCAAACTCCCTTAAACTAAATGAGAATAAGACAGAATTTTTATGCTGCTTGGCGAACAAGATTTCGATGCCACTACCCATGAACTTCTGGCCACTCCCTACACAGACTGAGTTATGCTTCTCAGAAGCAGTACACAATCTTGGAGTCACTTTTAATGATCGTCTTTCCTTGGAAAAGTATGTGAACAAAGTGGCTGGTGTTTGTTTTGCACCGCTTGAAGGACTAACAAAACTGTTCCCTGTCCTACCTGATCAGGTTAAAGCAGTAATTGTGCAAAGTGTCATACTCAGTAGATTAGACGACTGTAATGCTCTCCTATTAGGAGCCCCTGACTACTCGATCAAGAGACTGTATAGAGTTCAGGTGGCTACAGCAAACCTGGTATTAAACAGGCCTCAGAGATCCTTGGCTTCCAAGGCTCTAAGGGAACTTTACTGGCTCCCTGTGGAGCAGAGGATTTTCTTCAAGGCGATGTGTATTGTGTTTCTGGCCCTTCAGAATAAGGGCCCTATACCGCTGCACTGAAAAGATATGCTCCGGGGAGGGCGATACGTTCTCCAACCGCTAATCGTATTAAGGAACACGAGTTCCGGACAGTTCGACAAGTGGGTCGTGCCTTCCCAGTGAAGGCTGCTTAAATTTGGAATAGGATACAGTCTGAATTGAGAGCCTTGACAGATTTGCTGAAATTCAGGAGAGCCTTGAAGACCTGGCCGATTCCTAAATAATGGATGTCTGTAACACTACACTGTCTTGGTTCTTTTTTCTCCCCGTGTATACAATTGCTGCTACAGCCCAGGCTATCAGTCTGGCCCCAGTGCGCTCTATAAATAATATAAATAAATACATTTAAGACATCGAGCACCGGAGCTTAATTACCCTTTGGATAAACAGCCCTGAACCTGATTAAAAAGCATGAAACCAAATTATGGAGCCATATTTCACAATGTGACCGTTCTACGAGAACCTTCTTTCTTCATCTATGCGCACACATGGTTTGTCGGTAAATGTAAATAAGGGGAGATGGGACGGTGTTAGCGGGACTGACCAAAACTGCACACACTGTAGTAATTATATGTAGAATCTCAACCAGTCAATGAACGTAACCAGTGCTCACTCTATTTATTTAAATTCCATTGATAATAGCATTATTAGTAATTTATCAAATGTGTTATGATATTTTAGTTTAAGAATAAAATGTAAATGTATTTATATTTTACACTGTTTTAAGGATGTTCATTGTTGACCTCCATAGGAGATTTTTAGCAATAATCCATAACCACATTCTGAATGAGGTCACGCGACACAGCACAGTGTGATATTCTGAATGGGGTCACGCGACACAGCACAGTGTGATATTCTGAATGGGGTCGTTTGACGTAGGTACAGCTGTTCCTTATACCGTGTTGGGCTGTCAGTATACAAGTAGGTTGCTCTGCACTGAATCAGTCTGTACATTGCGTTGGTCCGTCAGAGCAGAAGGATTTGCCGTTAAACTTGTCTGTATATTTTGTTGGGTTGTCAGACTACAGGTCACTGTAAATTAACCCTGTCTGTTGATCATGCGTGTTCTCCACTTACATTCAACACCTCACACACCGTATGAATACAGCACTTCTGTATTGTCTTGTATTTACCAAGCGGTGACTCACCTTCAGGAGGTCCAACGCTGGCTCCCTGCATTTCTTCTCTAGATCTGTTATGAGAGCATTAAGAGAAGTGATTTGATTGGACAGTTTGGAGATATTTGCATTTTCTTCCATGGTGATTGTCTTCTCCATCTCCTCCAGTCTCCGGTACAGTGTCTGCTCTTTATCTCTCAGGAGCTGGTGCAGCTGTTCAATCTCAGACGCAATTTTCCGCTTCTCAGCTCTCACCTTGTTCTGTCAGCATCAAAGAAATGATGGTTAGATTCTGGGAAGATGTCAATGAGCACCGCCGTATGTAGTGTACAGGCAGAGGGAGGGGGGGGGGGGGCACAAGGCGTTCTGAGAGAAACCAACAAAACTAGGGCTGGTGCGATATTTAGGGGCGCAGGAGGTGCTAAGCTAAAGCTAAGCAAGAAAACTGTTTTTTGCAGCTGCACACTCTTGCTGCCTTCCCTTCCGCTGTCTTAGTTCTCTGCTGCCACCAACACAGCCCCTCACTGGGCTGTGCACTATCCACCCACCTCCCCCTGAGCTCTGCACTGTCCACCTACACAGACCCTCCCCCCCATTGGGCTGTGCACTGTCCACCCACCTTCCCCTGAGCTCTGCACTGTCCACCAACACAGACCCTCCCCCCCATTGGGCTGTGCACTGTCCACCCACCTCCCCCCTGAGCTCAGCACTGTCCACCAACACAGACCCTCCCCCCATTGGGCTGTGCACTGTCCACCCACCTCCCCCCTGAGCTCATCACTGTCCACCAACACAGACCCTCCCCCCATTGGGCTGTGCACTGACCACCAGGGCCGGACTGGCTGTAGCGGGCACCGGGCGTTTCCCCGGTGGGCCGCTAGGGTGGGGGCCAGTTTTGGGCCCCTGGGGGCCGATTTTGTTACCGAGGGTCGGAAATATCGGCCCCCTGTAACAAAATCGGCCGAAACCGGCCCTCGCAAACTGCTCGGCTGCACCCCCCTCACCCCAGGGGGTGCCAGCTGAGCAGTTTGCCAGGGCCGGTTTTGGTTCCCAGTCCGGCCCTGCTGACCACCAACAGAGGCCCCCTCCCAACTGAGCTGTGCACTACCCACCCACCTCCCCCACTGAACTGTGTACTGACCACCAACAGAGGCCCCCTCCCAACTGAGCTGTGCACTACCCACCCACCTCCCCCACTGAACTGTGTACTGACCACCAACAGAGGCCCCCTCCCAACTGAGCTGTGCAATACCCACCCACCTCCCCCACTGAGCGGTGAACTTTCCACCAGCACAGACCCCTACTGAGCTGTATAATACCCAAGCACCCAGACCCCCCACTGAGGTGTGTACTACCGACCCACATAGCCCTCCACTAAGTTGGGCTCTGCCCTCCCTCGCAGCCTTCCACTGATGTGTGCACTGCACACCTACATTCCCAAAGAGCAGTCCACAACCCACCCATACAGACCCTCTCTAGGTTGTGCATTGCCCACACTGCGCCTGCTGCATAGAGTTGTTCATTGCCCACACACAACTCCCCGCTTAGCTCTGTACTATTCACCCACAACACCTCCCCCACTGAGCTATGTGATGGTCACCCATACAGCCCCCACTGAGCTGTGCACTGCTCAAGCCCTCAGTTCCTCAGTCAATCTGCTCACTGAGGTGTGCACTGCTCACCCACACAGACCAGGTCTGAGCTGCGCACTGTCCATCCACAAAGCCCCCCACTGAGCTGAAAACTGCCCACCCAAACCTCCCTCTCACCGAGTACACTGGAACTGACTGATCATATCTGTGATAGTGTGAAGGAACTACATAAAATTAGACAGTTTTACCTTTGATGGATGGAGCATCTAGCCTAGGTTGAAGAGCATATTTTGGGGAGGGAGGAAGGGATTGGAAATAGTTCTGGCCGTCCTCCTGCCTCGTCCTTTTATTACTTTATATCCTGAACAAAATCTGCATATCTTCTATCAACTGTTTCACCCAAGACAGAGAGCCCCCCTCTGCCCCCTTCGTTCCGACGCAAGATATTCAAGAAAGGTGATGATTCAAATATGAAATCTGATTATGGATCGCTTGAATCTGATAATGACACGTTTAAGGAAGATAATAGAAGTGAATAGACTAATGATAACTGATTTGCAATCTCAGGATTAGGCCGGACTTGAAGACCTGGTCTTTTACCTTTCTCACCGACTAAAAGACTGTGATCGGAACGGCACGGGCTCATAAAACGTCTGCAATGAAACTCATCCACACATAATGGAGACATCCTTAAATCCGAATCCAAGGCCATTTGAGATTCAAACCATCATAGAAACGTAGAGATCCTCTGTAATTTACAGTGTGAGAACAGTACCCACTGCTTTGCTCAGTACGTCTTCCTCATTACTTATATCCCTCGGTCAAATAACACGCTTGCTGATGCGCTGTCACTAAGATATCCAATCACCTTTGCTCAAGCAATCATTCAACCCCATCAAATAACTGGTGTTGTACACACATTTGTACAAGTGCGTCTCACTCATTCTCACTTAAATCCTAAGGTTCTTAAAGACTTAACCAAATCACTGACCGTCGAAGGAGAGATGGATTTTCAACAACAGCCTCTAATCCTTCCTACCAAGGAACTTCAGGAAGAGGTTTTGTGAGTGTGTAATGACACTGGCACAGCCTGCCGTAGAGGACCCACAGCCACTCTCCTGTTTGTACTGAGATCCTCCTGGTGGCCGGCCGTAAATAAGGATGTCGAGCAGTATTTTCTGGCTTGATGAATTTTGCACTCAAAGAAAATTAATGCATTCCAAACCATTTATATCTAAGCCTGTACCTCCTGGACCACGGCATAGGATGCCGCCTGCTTTTATCCTTACATCACCACCTGCAGGAGGATATCGATTTATTATTGTCATCGTTGAGTCCTCATTTTTCTCCTCATAAAACCATACTATCCGCTTCCACTACGGCTAAACACTTTCTAATGGATTTGATTTGATTACATGGGCTTTAGGACAAAGACTATGGTGTGTCAAAATCTGTCTGGAAAATGGTGAAACTGATCAGAACTAGTCTCAGAACTAAGCTGCAGGAATGCACAATGTCTCTACAATTTGGAAAACTAACTTCCAGTGACTGTGCCAAGCTTTCTTGACAAGAAGCCAGAGGCAACACACAAGTAATGCCTGGGAGATTCTTTAGAAAACCAAAGTTAGAGTAGCTACTGCCAAATCCCCTCGCATGGGAAAGATTCAACCAGTCTGCCAGGGTGGTTGACCTTGAACCTGCATCGAAGGAGTGACCTGACCGATTACTCTGGAGACACATTGGAGATGTCCTTGCATTGGAAAGAGACAGCTCAGAAGAAGAGGGGATGCAAAGGATGCCAGACAACTTTAAACCCACACTGTGATACAAGACAAGGTCATTACCGCTGTACTACAGGTGAAGTCCGAGGTCCCGGAAATGTCTCCCCAGTGAAGGCGGCTGTGCTGAGACCTGAGGCCTAGAGTGGAACTCAACATGCTACCAGTTCCGCTGCGCCGTCTAAAACCAAGAAGAATCTGAAGAACTAAAGAAGTTTTGGATACCATTGGTAGTATGGAACGAAGAAGTGGCATGTGCTGGAAGAAGATTGGCACTATCAGAAGGCACCTGCACGGAGCGCTCACCCCTGGGACACAGACTGTGGGTAGCTGCTTGCTTGGGTACGGGGTTTGAGATAGGACCCAAGAAGAGTGCAAGCTTGTGGTCAGGATCTCCTTGGCCACGAGCAGCACAATCCCGTCACAGCCTCCTCTTGAATGGTGTTGGCACTGACACAGCTTACTTAAGGTTGTGACCATCACCACCCTTATCATGAATTGTAACCTCTCCATCGACTGAGCAGGGGCAAAGATTGCAGCATCACTGCCCAGTGAAATATGCATGGCGTACAGCATCCGGAATGAAACGGAACCCGCTGAATAGAGACGTCGGCCGTCGCTGCCTCCACGAAAAAACTTCACATAATTTTCCACCAAGGACAGAGATGTACTGCAACATTCCAGGTCAGGAAAGATGCGTGACTAGAAGGGGACTGATCAGAATATTCAAAGTGAGCGCCACTAATTGAATGGCCCCAATAGTACCACTGAGAATCCCCACGGCAGAGCCAGTGGTCAATGTGATTTACGGCTTGTGAGACCCTGTTGGGGGAGCCATGGGGGAGACAGAGGCTAGCGGGCCTCAACCATAGGTCTCTGCAAAGTAGGTCAAGTACAACCCCTTCACACTTCACACTCCGGGTAGCGAGGGTGAGCAGTCACGGGCCTCTCAGGAACAAAGTGGGTGGTTTGGTCCCAATTTTATATACAACTTCTAGAAAAAGAATGCGGATTCACTACGTCAAACTACAGAACCGGTTTGGGGTGACTTTTCTTTCAATATAACATAACATTTGTATTTGGAAAGCACACATTCCATCTTGGGTCTCTTGCCACTGAAATAACAGATGTTTAATGTTAGCCAATTCACAGTCACTCCTTTTATGGACCTCAGAAGGATAAAAGGCTGAGCGGACCCACTGGGATTCCTACCTGTGGCCATGAGATGAACCCTCATTCCTGGAGTGGGTGTTTTAGTCCCCGGACCCACCAGACCCAGCAAGTGTTCTCCTCAGGCTGTTTCAAGAGGTGCCGTCAGGCTGCTCTCCAGACACAACCTTTGTGTAGAGTGATGGTTTTCACATCAGGTAGCACCGGGGCCGTCTCCATCCTGGAGCACCCACAACAGAGTCATAAAGAGGAGTGAGGTCTCTGCACCTAGATGTCATCAGCCCAACTGAAGGAGTAATAGGGACAGACAAAAGTGGAGGCTTCACCTACAGACTCACTCACCTTTCACAACAGATTCTTCTATCCCACCCATCACCCTGTCCATCCATCAAATGGCAGTGCTCAGGAAGACTAATCAGCAGCTCATTCATTGCAAACCAAAAGCCTCATGGAATTTCAAAAGGCCCCCTGTCTCCACTCCCCTCACTTCAGTGTCTGGTTCTTCCCGCTTCAGCTACAGAAATGCAGGCGACACACGTCCACTCTCTGACAGCACAGTCATCACCCTCTACTTTGTTCTAGGCCTGTCCAGGGCTTTCCAAAATGGATCCCACTGTCCTCCATTCCTCTGACTCACTGACATAGCACAAAAGTGCTACACTCACAAACATGTGTGACATGCATTTGGGATGTCAGCATGAAGGACTGAGCATGTTATGTCAATTTGGTATCCCGTCGCTGGAGCGGGAGTATGCGGGCCGGCAGGCGCGCCGGGAAACTCCAGGTAAGGGGAGAGAGACAGGAGTGGGATAGCTCCTATAAGGAGCAAGGGCCCTCACACACCCCGAGAGGTGTCATGCTTCATCATAGGGCAGCTCCTTGTTGGGCCGGCGCTGCAATGCCCAAGAAGGCAGGGGCGGGGGCGTATGTGAGATGAGTAGAGGTGGGAGAAAAAGTGCGTCTAAAAATAGCTATGAGTGTCCAAAAATAACTTTATTCGTTGGATACTGATGCTATGGTTAAAAACACCGACTGTAAAAGTCGTGGCTGGCGAGGAATATTACACCTGCTGCAGCTCAAAGTGATTTGTGAATAGTGGAAAAGGTCAAATGGTCGACATGTTTCATGCCTAAGTTCTCCAGTAGGATTAATGGCATTTCATCAGGACCGGGGGGATCCTCATCTACTCTATAGGGGACGGTCGAAAGGTGTGTTAAGAGATTCCGTCCCTAAGGTCAGGATTCGTGTCGTAATCCAGGGTGCAGGCGAAAGTAAGTAAAAACACCGTCTACCTCCTGGCAAAATCCTAGAAGGGGATGTGTTGAGACCCCAGCCTTGACGTCCCAGACACTCGCACACTGGCGAGGGCGAACATCTCAGTTTGAGGAGTTCCGGCGCGTGAGACCTACCCACGTCTGGACATCGAGGGGGATTGCTTGTTAATGGCCTTCTCCATCACTTTGGCTGGGTAGGGGTGCTGTTTCTTGAGAAAGGCGTTGACAGCAGCATGCTTCCAGTCTTCAGGGAATGTTGAGGATGTGATGGAGTGTTGATATGGGTGAATGTGGCGTTGATAGTTACTGCTCCCAGGTTCTAGATGAGGTGTGGGCAGGATCTGTGGGGATGGAATTCATGACTGTGATTTCCCTGGTGAGAGAATTCAATTCGGTTAAGTGGTATCTTGGTTGGTGATGGGCAGGCTGGCGATGATTTGTTGGTGTGCGAAGTTGCTGTTGATGCTTGCAATTTTGTTGTGGAAGAAGTTTTATAGGTCGTTTTTGGGAGGGGGTGATGCTGTTGACACTCTACTGAGCTGTGCACTGCCCACCCACACAGCCCCCACTGAGCTGTACAATGTCCCCTGCACACATGCCCCACTGACCTGTGCACTGCCCACCCAGACAGTTTAAGAAAGCAAAACTAAAGCCCATGTGGTATATTTAATATATAAACAAAAAACGACCATATAAAATAAAGCACAAAATCACAATATAGCTACCAAAATAAAGCATATAACACAACAAAATCACAAAATTATGAAAATTAACAAAGAAACATAAAACAATTAAACAAGGTGCACGGTGTCCCTAAGCGAGGAGGCACAAACGTGAAGAACATGATTTAACAGGGAACACTATCAAGGCAAGTGTTCCCTAGCACACATTACAGTACCAGCATTACAAATTTGAACAGAATAGGCACTATTATGTGTGCCAGGGGTGTCGAAAACGTTTCAACCCCTGTTGCAATACAGGGTTCTCTTCAGGACAAAAAGATAGGGCACACCTGTAGAGGGACATTTTCCCGGTATGTGAGATGTCAACCTGTTCAGGAGGTGTATTAGTAAAATTAATTTAACTACCCTGGGCGATAAAACAGGGGTTACTTACTCAGCAGGAAAAATGGAAAGTAATGGAAAGAATAAAACAAATCCTCCGTTTCCTGAACCCAGCCGGTCAGTGCTCCGACCAGAGTTGGAGAACCGAATGATCCTGGTAAGAGTCAGCCACAGAGGTCCGAAAGACAGTAGCACACCGTCACTGACATAAGTGATCACTTCATGGTTTCTTTTGGTAATTAGATTGTGATTTTGTGTCCTTATTTGGTATGGTCATTTTCTGTTTCTATATTAAATAATCCACATGGGCTTTAGTGTTGTTTTATTACATTGGTTGTCTGCCAAAAAGCTTTTTGGCCAAATGAGTATGTGTGTATAAGTGAAACCCGGCTGAACCATTGCCATATGTTGCATAGTACAATCCCTGGCCTGCTGGTGTGAGGGAAGCTCTTGTTGTATGTACTGCACCCACACAGAGCAGCACTGAGCTGTGCGTTGCTCATAAACACAGACCCCACTGAGCTGTGCCCACCCACCCACCCCTCTACTGAGCTGTGCACTGCCCACCCACACAGCCCTCTACTGAGCTGTGCACTGCCCACCCACATTGACCCATTGAGTTGTGCACTGCCCACCCACAGTCACCAATTAGATGTACAATGCTCTCATGAACAGCCCCCACTATGTGCCCTGCTCACACACACACAGCCCTCACTGAGATGTGCACTGCTCACATCCACATAGACCCCACTGAGACGTGCACTGCCCACCCACATCATTCTTACATGCATTACAGACAAGATTCAGACAGAAAACTCCTGAGTTTTAAAGCCAAAATGACTTTATATTTGCTGTCTCGGGCCTAAAATTGTCTGTTTCAATGAAGAAAATAAACTCCTCAGATTTCTTTTACACTATCTCCCTCTTCCCTGCTTTCAAATGCTGACATATATGCACATACAAGTTATAACCAGCTGTTATTTAATGACTTCTCATAGCCAAGGTCCGTGTTTGAGCTTCATTCACTTTTTCACCTCAGACTTGCGGGTTAGAGGCTCTGGGTGACAGAGATGGTTACACCTCACTCTCTGCTGGACGCACTCACTCTGACAGAAGGGGCGGGGCAAGCCGTGGGACCGCCAAACCCTGACCAATCACTGCACGGCTTTAGACTAAAGCCCGGGAGTGATTGGCCTTGTTGTTGAACCTCCAAGGTCTGGTCTCAGCACAAGCTTAGATTGGGTGACAGTCTCCCATTGGCTGCTGCTGTGCGGCAGTGCAGACTCGGATTGGCTTAAAACATGAACAGCAGGGCCTCTGAATACATTTTTTTTAGCTAGCGCGACAAAGAATTTTCAATTCTATTAAGGACACGGAGGCGAGGATTATGCTTCTCTTTACTTTACTGGCAAAACAGCAGCCAATGAAAACTTTAAACTAGTATACCCCCGGAAGGACAACCCCCTCCATAGTATGCACCAATCACATATCACATCAACCTATAAAATGTCCGTGACGTAAAACCACTTCCTCTTTCTTTGCGAATAACTTTTCAACACAGTCTGTAATATTGACCGTCGAACATTGAACTCCGCCGATTCCGTCATCGACACGAATCCGAACTTCAACCACAGGAACTTCTTCTGTCGAGCCCGACTCTGCGCACCATCGACCCTTTAAGTCGGCTTACTCTGTTCTCCTGAAAGAGAATATACGTCGTAATATACCATCCACAGAATGTATGTCTAAATATAACAAGGGCGGGAAGAAAAATCCACTAAAGACCACATATTATCATTTCCACAGAATCAACAAATGAACAAATCTTAGTTTATGTCATAACTAGGCTGTCCAGTTTTAGGTTTAAACCTATAATAACTGATAAAACCCCACTGAAAGGGAAATAGCCCTCACCAGTATAAACATATAAACACTGAAAAAACACCTGCAGAACCACAAACTAAATGCCATTCAAAGAAAGGAAAGGCAGAGTGAAAGATTCATTTTTTTCTTTCTGAAGGGGCCAATACAATGTAACTTTGTTATACAAGGTAGCAGCAAGAAAGACTGGGCTAACATTATTCTGCTTGAGTTTTGTTGTTTAGGAGTGTCACTAAATACTATTTCTTCTTCCTTGTGCTTTTTTTCAGTTTTGTGGTCTTTGGTCTAAAGATGCACGGTTTAGAAGCATGTTTTAGGTCTTATTTAATGATTTTTATAAACTGTAGAGAATCAGAAAATATCAAAATCATATTTGACAATTTGGCTGTGTTTGATTCTTTCACTGATAGGTGAAATGGCTGGTTTCATACGAATCTTTCCCAATATGTGCCATCACATTTACCTACAGATAATGGGTAAAAACCATTGATACATCAGCCCCCAGTTTCTAGTGAGTCAGTATTGATAGTAGGTGATTTGCCAACACCTCAGGTTTTAAACATTCAATGTAAGGTATAGTGACAAGTATATGTGAAAAGAGTGCGATCACCAAGCATCTGGGATAGTGGTGAAAACATGACACCAGACTTTTGGAAAACATGGCACGTAATGTCATTTGGAATGCTGCTGCAAAAAGTTTATTTCCAAGTTCAACAAAGATTGGAGTGATATTGTTTGTATTTGTAATGATTCAGCTATGTATATGAAAAAATTGTGTGATGACCTGTCAAAATCGATACCTGAGCTGAAGTGCTTCCCTGTAAGAGATCCTTGCCACTTGTTAGCTGATATGCTGAAAGCATCTTTACAATCTTCAGAGTTAATGAGGAATGCTATTGACTTTTTAGTCCATTCTGGTGCACTGTTTTGTTAAGCGCTGGAACTAAAATGCAAATATTTATCGCTTTGTGTGGCATCAAAGAAAGAGTCATCCCAATGTGTCACTTAGCTGATGGTTCTCAGTCCAAGGGGCTGTGAATGCTACATTATCCATGTGGCAACCGTTTACAGAATTGATGATGCCAAAGGCAAGAAATGTGAGGATCTATGGTTGCATATTGATAGTGATGTGAATAAAAGTACACTCTACTGCACTCTTAGATTTTTACAGGAAAACATAACTGCTAGTGGGCATAATAAAACAACTAGACTCTGAAAACACCCTTGTCTGCCAAGTGTTCAGCATAATGGGTGTAGATGTGAAACATCTCCTTGAGAGTAGGCTGGGCGACATCATTAGTGACTTTAGCGCTGCAACGTGTTCCATGTTAGAGTGCTTGCCACTTGGTAAGCAAAGCAATGTTGACAAGCAATTCAGGAACCTTCATTTCACAATGTATGAGAAATGGCTTGCAATGATGCATAGAAGTATCCCTTTACCAACCATAGCATTTGAAGTCAATAAAACCTCACTGTAGGGATTTTTCTCTGTAGTTTCAAAAGTGTTGCTTCATTTTTGACTGCTTCAATAACTCTGAGGGCATAAGAGCCCAGTTCAACACAAATGTTCCCGAACCTGCCCAGAGAATCGCAATCTTCAAGTGCACCACTATTGGCATGGAAAGCTATGTCAGTGGCACAATTAGCAAATTGTGTACTGGCTATTTTTGGGTTGCCCATCTCAAGTACCAATGTTGAGAGGGCCTTTTCACAAAAAAAGTTTACATGGGAAGGAGACAGTGAGCGAACATGACCAAAGACTCACTGAAGAAGTATTGTATGGTGTACTACAATAAGTTTGATTTGCAAAAATGTATTTGGACCTCATATACACTGTATGTACACTGCCTATATACCATTGACTCTCAGTGCAGAATGCAAGCAATAATAAAAGCAAAACGTTCCATAAACACCGGAAAAACACGGTTTCTTTTTTTAAGGTATTGAAATCAGTTGAAAACACTGAAAAAACCCCACCAGAATTTACCAAAAATAGAAACTGAAAACAGGAAAGCCTAGTCATAACATACAGTTTCAAGGGTGGGATAATCCTCGCCTCCGTGTCCTTAAAAGAATTGAAAATTCTTTGTCGCGATAGCTAGAATTTTTTTTATTCTATGTCAGTCCACGGAGGCTCAGATTATGCTAGTTTAAAGTTGACCCACCACATTAGTAGCAACATCTACAATTGGCTTATGATAAAAACTTTTTGAAAGTAGAATCAGAAGACCAATCCGCCGCAATCATGATATCCTCTAAACGAGAACCTGTAGCCAGAGCCTTAGAGGCCATAGCCCCTCTAACTGAGTGAGCGCCAAAGGCCGAAGTATCAATACCTGCAAACTGCAACAACCAAGTGACCCACCTGGCTAAAGTCGCGGCAGTGACTGGGCGGAAACGTTTCTGTAAAGAAATCAACTGTCCTGCCACATCCGTTCTAGATTCTCGTGTGCAATCTTCATAACACTTCAAACATTGAACAACACATAATTTACTGTAATGTGGAAATGCAGGGTAAGAAATACATTTAGAATTGGTTTTAGTTCATTTAGAAATAGTAAACGACAACCCCGAAGGAGTGAAAACTCTACTTGCTAAGTCCAAAGCGCGAACATCAGACACCCGTCTGCATGCTATTAAACATAAAAATAGTGTCAATTTGGCCGATAATTGCTTACGTGAGAGACCCTCACTCACCGGCCAATTCCGAAGGAAACGTAATACCACATTTACATCCCACAAATTTGAGTAACGGGGTTTGGGGGGATTTACCAACCTGATACCTCGCACCACTTAACAGACCAATGGGTGCTCCCACTCAGGCTTACCATCCACGTGAGGATGACCAGCCGAGATCGCTGATCTGAAATTGTTAATCGTCCTATAAGCTAAACCTGTACTTGCCATCTCGGACAGGAAATTAACAATCATATGGATACCGGATCCCAAGGGATCCCCTTGTCGTGCAGCACACCAACTAACTCATTTACGCCAAGCTGACTCATATCGTTTATGTGTAGCTGGGGCCCAACATTGGGACAAGAAAAACAAAGTGTCCTCAGAAACTCCTGGCATTTGCCAGTGTCTCCGGAAAGTCTCCACGCCATGAGGGACAACTGACCCTGGAGTATGAGTGGATGAGGCTGACCCAGAGGGTCCGTCAAAATCTCCGGAAAGGACCGCAGACATACTGGGGATGCACATGAAGGGGCCAGCGCTGCTGGGAACCATGCTTGTGCTCCCCAACACGGGGATATTAACATCACCTCCACACCCTGTCTGCGGATCTGTGCCAACGTTCTCTGGATCATGACGCTTGGAGGAAATGCATACAGCATACCAGTCGTCCACGATTGAAGAAATGCATCCGAGTTGCTCGCTAGAGGGTCCGCCCGCCAGCTGTAAAACCGAGGCAGTTGTGTATTGAGTCTGGATGCAAAGAGATCTATCGTACACGGGCCCACTTGGCGTTCAGCTGATGAAAAATCTTGGGATGAAGACGCCAGTCGCTGGAATCTCGAAGGAAACGGGAGTTCCAGTCCGCTACCACGTTGGTGTAGCCCGGAATATACTCCACGGTCACCGAAATGTGGTGTAGTAGGCAATAATGCCAGAAATCCTTGGCTATCTCCGCTAGTAACCGGGATCTCGTACCCCCCAGACGATTGATATAATGTACTGCTGAGACATTGTCCATTCGCAGAAGTATACAACAACTCGCCTTCTGTGGTGACAGGGTTCGAATCGCAAATGAACCCGCCAGGAGTTCTAGGCAATTTATGTGGAGTTTCAGCTCCTCCTGGGACCAACGGCCCCCCGTCTCCACTGTCCCACACCGGGCTCCCCAGCCCCATCTGCTGGCATCCGATTCGATCACTATCTCTGGGACTGAGGCAAAAATGGCCTTGCCATTCCAGGCGTCCACGTGCTCTAACCACCATGAAATCTCTGTCCTGGCCTCCTGCGTTATCAGAATCTGTTCTGTGTAACTCAGACCCTTGCGTAGGTGTAACATTTTCAGCCTCTGGAGTGCCCTGTAGTGAAGGGGACCCGGGAAAATAGCCTGAATGGACGAGACTAACAGGCCCACCAGCCTGGCCAACGTCCGTAATGATATGGTCTGAGAAGACAATGCTCTCCTCAACTCTTTCTTGATGGCAATCCGTTTCTTTAGAGGTAGCAACAGCTGAGCTGAGACTGAGTCTACCTGGAACCCCAGGAACTCTATTGACTGTGCCGGAGTCATAATGGATTTGTCTACATTGATGATGAACCCCAACTCCTGAAGGAGATGAGTCGTCCATGCTAGATGATGAAGAACTGTAGCGACACTCTGTGCCATTATCAGTATATCGTCTAAGTAGATGATGAGCCTGACCCCCGCTCTCTCAAAACCTGAACCACCGGTTTGAGGAGCTTGGCGAAACACCAAGGGGCGGACGAGAGCCCGAATGGAAAAGCGGCGTACTTGTACCATGCGCCTCCCCATTGAAACTGCAGGAACCTCCTGTGTGGTGGAAAAATAGGAACCGCCAAGTAGGCGTCCTTTAGATCGAGTCGCACCATCCAATCCCTTTCTAATAGTAAGTCCCAAAGTAAGTGTATGCCCTCCATCTTGAAGTGGCGATACACTGCCCAAGTGTTGAACTCTTTGAGATTTAACACCAGTCGAAAATCCTGATCTTTTTTGGGGACGAGAAACACCGTGCTGGTGAAGCCATGATCGTGTGGTGTAGTCCGTACAATAGCTCCTTCTGCATCAGGGATGCCACTTCGTTGTCTATAAAAGACCTCTCTACATGGGAAAAATGTAGTGGTTTTGGTGTGCGTCTCTGTCGGGGAGTGTCGTAAAAGTCTATCTGAAAACCTTGTACTGTCTGCAGTATCCAAGGGTCGCCAGTCAGGGTTCTCCACTTGTGAACAAACCCAGCAATCCGACCCCCCACCTTGACATGTTCCCACTGAATTAAATTTACCTGAATAGGAGGGGTCTCTGTCGTCGTTGTGACCTCTGTATCCTCCTTTCTGGCCCCTGCCTCTACCACCACGATTTCTGGTGGGGTAAAAGTTGGATCGCTGGGGTCCCCCACGTCCTCTCTGATCCGATCCTCTAGAGGTCTGACTGAATCCACGGCCAGCCGCTCGACCCCTGAAGCGTCCGGCCCTGGTAAAAAGGCCAGCATGGAAGACTTTCTTAATGTTGCTCTGGGCCTTGTCCAGAGCCGAGAAAGTGGCCACATATTTACCCAACTCTTTAACGAATTTATCTCCAAAGAGTAACCCGTTCGCCAGGGTACCAGCCTCTGTCGTGGCCTTGTCCGCCAGTTGCGGATCAATTTGCATTAGGAAAGAACGCCGCCTTTCAGTGGATAAGGCACAGTTAGCATTACTTAAAAAGCAGAGGGCCCTCTGTGCCCATTCTAGAATCTCCGTCGCATCTAAGGGCGTGTTGGAGTCTTTGGCTTGCACTGCAGCGTCTAGAATCTTCGTGAGAGGGCCAGACACGTTAAGGAGTTTATCCTGACAGCCTCTCCTTGCTCGGTCCAATCCTTTCTTGTGGTCTTTCAAAAACTTTTTCAGGAACGTGGCCATGTTGGGATCCAACTCAGGAGTGTCTGCTACCTTGCCCAGTAGGGCCGGCCTGGGGCATTCCAATCTTAGAGTCGCGCGAACCTCTCGTTCGAAGCCCTGGCGTAAATTCTCTTGGACATAATGTGCCACTTCCACACACGGCACCCATTCGCTGGACCTTGGGTGCACAATATTTTTGGGGTCGAAGGGCAGGTTCCTATTGGGGGGGAAGAGCGCTCTCTTTAGGCGCCTTGCGCTTCTTCTTCGTCGCCCTCTTAGGCGCCTCCGATTCTTGGTCGGAGTCAGTGGTGTCTGGAATGGCTGGGGAAGAGTCATCCTTGTCCCCCGGATTCAACAGGGATGAGCTAGCAGACGGGAGAGAGCCCCCATAGCCATTGTCATTAAGGACGTTGGCCGCCATCCGGGCAAGTACCTCAGCTGAGGGATGATGGGAAGGTTCACCCAGTGAAGCCTTGAATTTACGTTTGCCGTAATTTTGCAGGGGCTGCGTAAATGGCTGAAGAGCCTTAATCAACGCCCTGTTCACTGAACCCTGGACGTGGGAATCAAGGGCTTCAACCAATTGTTTCTCCATTTGGTGCTCGTAGGGCACCTCTTCGAATTCCACATAATCGTTGTAGCCTGCCCACTGATCAGCCTCCTCGGCGTAATATGCCATCGTTTACTGTAGGAGGTGTGGAGGAACTTCAAGGGGGGGGAACCCAGGGGTGTCACTGAAGTCCAAGTTATCCTGACTAATCTGCCCCTAGAATTTGAAAATGAACTCACCCTGTAACTGACTTTTCTAACTTGATTCAGTGCAAATATATAAAAGTGGAGGGAGCCACCCCTTAATTCCCCCTAAGGCAGTGCCTTTGACCGTTTTTGCGCCCCGTCGAGCGTTCACAGGGACTGAGGGTATTGCAGAGCAGGTCTGGTATGCCCGAGCAACCCGATCGGAATGAAAATCCGACGCAGCTGCTCGCGCATGCGCGGACCACGTGGCACTCTAAAGCAGACTGCCCCTCAAGCGCGCAGCGCACGCCTGTCCCGCTCCATGCTAATTAAAATACCACACGGAGCGCCGGAGCTCCGATAACTGTCACAAGTGACCGCGCGAACACGCGCGCGCAATAAATCACCAATCCGATATAAATACCGTTCATGCACAATACATCAAGTAATAACAATAAGAATGAAAAACACTTAACTCGCTGCTGCAGCAGCAAAGAAAGAGGAAGTGGTTTTACGTCACGGACATTTTATTGGTTGATGTGATATGTGATTGGTGCATACTATGGAGGGGGTTGTCCTTCCGGGGGTATGCTAGTTTAAAGTTTTCATTGGCTGCTGTTTTGCCAGTGAAGTAAAGAGAAGCATAATCTGAGCCTCTGTGGACTGACATAGAATCGGACCCATCATTGCTTCTCTCATTGGGTGACAAAGCTGAGGCATCTCTGTTGTGCTGAACAGTGTCACTCAGAGCATGTGCTCTGCAGGCCTCACGGGCTTGAACATAACCTCACTCAGCCTTATTAAATGTGTTTAAATCATGGAAAGAAGGGACGTAAGAGAAATACAGAAAACGAAACATGAAACGAACGAGGAAAATAAACTGTGACCTTGAACAAAGGGAGATTGAGAAAGGAAGGACAAATATATAGTTGAAAAGAATATGTAAATAAAGAGTAAAACTAAAATAAAGAGAGGAACATTAAATACGAAAATAAAGGTGCAGAGAGGAGAGTTAATGGAAAGAATAATATATGAATTAAATGCAGTAAACCAAAGTGAAAAAATGAAAGATAAAAATACTATTAGAAAGTAAAGAGGGGGAAAAAAGAAAACCAGAAGAGAAAAAACAGCGACAAAAAGTAAGGGAAGAGTAAGGAGTGAGGGAAAGGAAACGAGCAGGAGAAAGAAAACATTAGTGCTTGTTTGTAATGGAATATTTTACTGTGCTTCATTAATAGTGCACAGATGTAGCACAGATCTCAACAGTGCAAGCTTCCCTTAAATGCAGAGAACAAGTATACATAGCTGCAAAGTGGTTCTTTCTCCTGTGACCCCTTATGCAGACTTTCATTTTTAACGTAGAGCAACTTGCATTCTGGGTCTTGTAGTTTGTATTTAACATCCAAAGTATGGGCTCAAAATCACAGTAAACAAAATGCTGCTGGGTAAAATGCCAAGATTGGCTCGAGGTGTCACGTGCATGGAGCCGCTTGCCAGGTATAGATGGAAAATGGACTACAGGGATGCAAGTTTTCCTCAATCACGCAGAACAAAACTCTCAGCCGCAGTGCAACATCACAACACACAGAATATTTACTGTCGGTGGTGCCAGTTATGGCAACAAAGCAGTCGCTGAGGGTCTTAAGTGAGATGTCAATATTCAGGGTAAAATAGGAAAACTTAGCCTAGATCTGCATGTGTGTATGTGGTAGATGTAGAGTGCACACCCAACTGAAAGGAAGTGGAGCACTGTATAGGGTCAAAGACAAGGATACAGTCAACGAGGGATTAGATGCATGTCTGGGTTTGGAGAGTGGAAATTGACTTTTACTACATTGTATTATTCTTTATGGAGGTGTGTCTTCCCCTCTTTTCTAATTTAGAGTGAGGTTGGGGACATTGCTGTTGGATACGGGGATGTTGTTCCAAATCCTGGTGCATAGTTGGGAAAGGTTTGTTGCCATGTTTTTCAGGTCTTGCCCATCAGACAGCGCAAGTTGACTGGTTGGGAAATACCTATTGAGGGTTTTCCAAGCACTTAAGTGGGCTTACAGCCCACCCATTGCTTACCATTTGTTAGCCTTATTGTCACACTCACACTTGCTTCCTTCTCATTTGATGGCTTCCTTGTCCATCTTGGTTTGTCCCTCCCCTGGAGCATAGCCTCTTTACCATTGTTTAGCTTTGCCAACCGAATCCCTCCACTGCTCACTTTTACAGAACTACTTTTTCCCTTTTGCTTAAGCATTCCATAGGAGTGCATGTGATGGAGCAAGGACTCGTGGAAAAGAGACTTGCTCGGAAGCAATCCACTCGTTTAATTTATTAACAAGATATTAACGCAGTTATGTGAAAATTAATACGCACCACATGAACACGCAGGTTAGTGAAGCTTGCATATGTAATTACTAACGTGGATAACATTGAGGAAAGACTAATACCGCATTAAACGGGAAATCTCTTTTGCGCATGCGTCAACTACATCTACGTAGGATGACGAGCTAACGCTTGGAGGGAAATACTTGCGCATGAGCAGAAGCTTTTAAAATGGAGGCTTGAAGGCTCACATGCATGGCATCTGCTTAATTGAAATGGAGAACGATCTATATTACTAATGCTAACGCGGGGAAAGTTCTAATAAATACCTTGGGACAGAGTAGAGGTGGGTGGTATACAGTGTAACCACTTTATTTGAGAAACTAATATTTGTCTTTTGACTTTTATCATTAGTGCGTATTTGGGCCTCTCACGTATAACTGAAGTAAGCTGAATCATGTGATAACTGCGCATGTCTACTGAAAGTTAATTCGGAATGATGTCACAGAGGTTGAATGGGAGCCAAGGTCGCATCGTGCTTTACCCTGGGAACGGATGGTGAAAAGTTCAACGAAGAAGAAAACTCACTTAATGTATAATAAATGTTTCAAATAGAAGTAAAGGCGTGTGAGAACTGGGAAATATGAATACAAATTAAGGGGATGGGTTTGCGAACAATAGTTGAATAGATATTGATGACATGTAAGCATGGTTGATCTCCTGGACCAATAAAATTTAGCATTTTCCCGATATTAAAACATTAATGGGTGGGACATGAGGAACAGAAGGTATAATTAAGATAGCTTTACTTAGTTAGGGGGTGAGAAGCAGATGAGAAGCTAGGATGCATGAAGCACGAGAGGAGGGCGAGATGCTGTTGGACGAATGAGATGCTGATGAAGAATCGAAGAAGCGCAGAATAGGGGGAAGAGAGAGCTGATTCCTGAACCTGAAGTAGAACTTTCTATCCTAATTAATTTTGGGTTAGATCAGAAGATTGCGGAAGAATCTCGAGGAGGAAGAGAGTGTCAGAGAGGGGTGCGGCGTGACCGTCGGTATTCTAGAGAGGTCATATATCCTGTCCTGATTCCTGTCCTGAAGTCTTTGTCGCCTGACCTATCCCAGGGGACCCTTACCAGCCCTTTGGCCAGGGGGTTGGTCTTCACACCATCTTTGGTAACTATAATTTCTCGTGATTGATTGATGATCTTTTCTCTCTGTCCTCTCCCTTTCTAAGCATCGATTATTGTAGGAGTCTGAGGTAAATGTATGGTGTTTATTAACTGAATTCCTCTCTCCCATGATTGATGGTGACTGTACTGTGTATTTGAGAATGGTTTCACATGCACTTGAAATTTAGATAAAGCTTTAAAACTACAAGGAGTCTGTGGACATTTCAATCATATTCTAAGGAAGGGTAAGTTGACTTATGTTATTCTCACCATCAACTAGTTCAACTAATGGTCCATTGACCAGAGGAAAGAACTTTTTGATCCGTGAAGGGTTAGTTAAAAGTGAACAAAATAATAAGATAACTAATCCTGAAGGTTGTGGAAATCAATAAACTCGACGCCAGCGGTTTGACTGCACTGTGTGAATTTATGGGCCCAGGTGAGTATATGGTAGTGGAGTGTCTGCTGTTGTTGAACCGCTGGATCACATGTGTTTTCCATCTCTCTCTCTCGTGTTGTTCTCTCCCTCAAATATCCACCACCTGAGCTATACCTTGCTATCTCCATTGTGTGCTGCAAGCTCTCTATTGTGTACATCTCTGCCCCACCAACACCCCTGCCCCTTGCTCCGTGTTGTTTTCCCTCTCGTGTGCTTCTCCTCCAATCTCTGTAGCTGCTAGTCCCACTTTGCCATTACCCCCCATCACCCATGTGTCCTTTTTTAACTGTTTTACTTTTGGAATGATGAGGCAGCAAATTGCTGCTGGCCTCTTAGCCTAAAAAATGCGCTTTCACACTATTTTTTAGTGTTTCTTTATTTACCACTCCATCTAGGAACCATAAATTAACAAGACAAAAAGCACCCACGTCAATTTGTAGTGGTGTATGACTTTTTAAAATTCTTTTGGCCATGCTCCACAGCATCCTGGCGATGCTGTACAGCATTGCCCAAAAGCAAAAGTAAAACTAATAGGTTCTAGAGGCAAGATTTTTTTTTGCAATTCTTCTTGTCCAGTCTAATGGTATTCTAGCTGTGGATGTGCCAGGGACAACAGAGATGGTGGGGTTCTCAGCCTAATTGTCTGAGATGCTGGTTGTGATGGTGGTTTAGATGATGCAGTTGGTTATTGAAAACACTGCAGGCCGGGAACGGGAGCCAGTACGGTTCATTTAAGGTAGTAATATTTCTTCAGGCTCTCGATGAGGCTTCTGCAGCTTGTAGGATGCTCTTAAGGAAGCGCACTCTGGAGTCAGGGCAGGCCGTGGACCTGGATGTTGCCACGATTCAGATGTGAGGCCATGAAGGCTTGAAAAGCAGCTCTGAAGTCCCTTTGTGGAGGAACAGTTTCACTTTCATCAGTAGAGAGAGCTGGTACCCTGCTTCTTGTTCTTGGCAACGAGCAGGAATTCTGTCTTGATGGAGTTGAGCTGAAGGTAAGTGCTGGACATCCAGGTCTGGGTGAGGTGCAGACAGAGGCACTGGATGTCAGTAGCTGAGGAGACTTTCAAGTAGAGTTTTGTGCCATCACTGCATTGGTGAATTTTGACGCTGTTATCAGTGATTAGAGTCCCGTGGGGTTCCATGTTGTGTTGTGTCTCTTGAATAAGGAGGAGGAGAACAGCGTCAGTGAATCCCACTCAAGACTTCAGGGTGTGGGTGAGGGAGTCCCTGGTGTCAAAGACTGACGAGAGCTCCAGCCATGTCAACAGACAGGGGTCATCTTTATCTGTGGTGAGGAGGGCAATGCCTACAATTTGTTGGTAGCTGTCTCTGTGCTACAGTATGATTTAAAGCCAGATTGGTAGTTGTTTAGGAGGTGATTGGCAGGGTCTTGTATGAAGTCTGAAAGGTTCGACATTCATGTTTTAATTGGAGTCTGAATGTTTACAGGGTTTTCCACAAATGTGTTGCTGTCATTTGGAAGGGTGTTGATGGAGATGGCAGGGCGAGAGAGGAGTTCAAGGTTTAAGTTTTTCGATTAAGTATTTGAAACAAATAACGCTGTTTTTGGGTTGGTCTATCCTCGGAAATTATGAGAAGGGGCGCTGATTGCACAGTTCACCGAGGGCATGACATCAGCTGCTGACACAGTGCAAACCTCTCTTGTGCTAAAGCATTTTGTGGTCCTCATATTGCTGCTTTCATAAGGGGTAAAGAAAATGACAAGGTCACAGGAAGACCAAGAGGAATGAAAGGATGAAGAGGGTGAGATATTACCAGCAGAAATGGGAGATTTTGTTACCACACTACAGAATACCTATCACTGGTAAAACATCAAATGGGTTCAGTTTTGTGTAAAAAAAGATCTATATTGTGTTGTTGTTCACATTGTGCCCAGGTCTGTAAACCTCGTCTAGAGGATGGTGATGCAGCAAGGTAAATAAAATAAATTTGTAACACCCCATAATAGTGATAATAATTTAACGATATTAATTGATTGCGAAATTAACCAACAATCTGCATTTTTATAAACATTTTTACATAGGTGGGTGGTAACTGCTATTTATGTGCAAAACTAACTTATTTACAATTGTAAAGTAAATTAAGTGTTAACATAGTGGTTTGCGTACTAATTAGAGCAAAAACGCATGATTTGTGCTATGTAGTAAAATTGTATTGTGGCAAAGAATGCGGTAAGTAAACATGGCTTTAAATGTAGCTTCTGCTAGGTAACATCTAACTTGGGTACTTAGAATAACGGGTGGGAAACAGAAAGGCTTATTTTCTTTATTTTAATTATGATTGTGTTTGTTCTTTTGATAGTCGTTCGGGCCTGCTAGGCCATGCTGCAAAATGGCTGCCGAGGCAGATGAAGTCATGCGCAGAACCAAAGATGGCCTCCAAGCGGAAGAAAGCCATAGAGCTAAAGTCACGTGGTTACCGATTGAGCCCAGAGTGAGAAGAGTCAAGGTCAGCCTGACCTGACAGGGGAGAATGCGAAGAAAGACTCAGCATGCATCCGTGAGAACATGGGAAGAGCTCCGATGAATTAACAATGGACTGTTTTAAAGTAAAACAACAAAAGTGAAACATTTAGCGAACTGTCAATTGGACTGCTATTACCCAAAGGTCATGTGAACTCATAATCCTTAAACAATTTTAGAACCGGATTAAACAAGGAGGGCAATGAGGTGATTTCTGCCTCCCTCCAATGGACCAATTAGCGTGATTCTCGCCCCCAATGATTGCAACTTTATGTTTAGTAAGCTAGTAGTAGGGTATAAGAGGACCTGCTCTTAAGTAGGAGGAGCGCTATTTTCCTGCATTATTTTTTGGACTCTGAGCGAGATACTGATGAACTGCTGCCATTTTCTATAGGCTGTTTTTCTTTGGAGAACTCTTTCTGAGCTATAAAACTGACTGGGAAAAGGAACGAGACCGAAGCGGGAAAACCTGTAAGGGAGGTCCGTCGAGGAGGATGTTAGCTGGACAGTCAGTCAGTTTGGGAGTTCGATGCTGTGATCTGCTTTTGGTGTATTTTTCCAAACCACAACAATTGGGTATGCATTATTATCTTTTATAAGATTTATCTCTCATATGCTATTGAAATGTATTAAAGTGATTAATAAACTAAGAATCTCACTCATGCAAAGAATTTAGATAAAAACTATTCCTAATTAATTCCGAGTCTGTGGTTCATTAATTTGTTTAATGGATATAATACGTGTTAAGGTTTTAAAGATTAAGCTGGTCTTAATCGCCATCAACTTATTCTACTAGTTGGTCCATCGACCAAAAAGCGGAATACCTTGATGTTTAGAACCGACAGGGTTAAACTGAATAAACATGAGTGTTTAAGATAATATTCTGTTAACATAAATAAGGTATTCCATTCTTCCAGCAAATCGTTCTTCTCCCTAGAGAAAGTGGATGTGATCCAGGGAATAACTGAGCGAGTGTATGATATGCGGTGTTATAGGCTCCACCGTCATATAGTATAGTTGTTGTGAACGACCTTTACCTGGATGTCATGTCCAAAGGAGAAGAATTTATATTAGCCGCGCTGGATCAATGGCATCCATATCTAAAGCCAATATCTGGAGCATTGTGTTGCGTTCTGGGGTCATAGGCTAGATCTTGTTTGGGGGTACGGGGCAAGCAGGGGCTACTGGGCCACGCCTGTGCAGCTTGGGCTTGTTTGCCTCTGGTTTCCAGGGGTCCATCCTACTGTGGCTGTGCAAATTGGGCCAAGTATAAGCCCTTCACTGCTCTGATCTCAGTGGTAGCGATGGCAGCAGTCACAGACGTCTCAGGGAGGTCAGTGTGAGGGGACAGCAAGCCCAGCACTCAACAGACACCCAATAGTATAGTAACCTGATTGTCCAGCCCAGCCCTTACCTTTATTAAAAAGAAGCACTTTAGTGGACTTTAAAACATAATACTACACACTACAAAAGTGTAGGTACTCAGAATCTCTTATACGGGGCCACTGTCGTATGGGCGAGGATGCCTCCCCGGCTCCCCTCCACCTCCTCTCACTCTCTGTCAGTGTAAGGGTACCTCCTGGTGTGGGTCTCAGACACAGGTTCAATGCTCCTCCGTGCCCCTGTGGCAGTGTCCTGCGCCCCGTCTCTCAGTCTTGGGTTTCTCACCAAAGTAGATGCAACTGTTTCTTGGGTCTTAACCCCTATTGGATGAGCCCATGAGAACACCGCACTAATGTAGTAAATGTATGAAGTCTTTGTTTTTCTATAAAAGAGAGTGATTTCTCCTGTTTAAGATGAGACCCTTTCCCTACTCTATGAATGAGAATCTATGCCCAATTTTGTATCACATCTTGCTGTACTTCATGTACTTGCTAACTTGCTTAAGGCTAAATTAAGTCCTTGTACTCATTCTGAGTAAAGCTTTATGACGTAGATCAGTGTCTGTCATTTGTGACTGGACTACTTTATTTAAGTGACAGCCTCCATTTGTCACCCCATTTGTGAAACGGGTCTAGCGGGCAGCACCAAAGTCCTGGCAGGAGACTACACCACTCCCGATCCAGAATCGTTTGTGCACAGCCCCTGGAGGTGAGACGATTTGGAGGGCCCAGGCGCGGGGTTGCTCACTGAAGAAGGGATGCACAAAATACGCCACTTGCAGATACCGATTCAAGACGTAGTTGCAAATCAAATTGTGATTCAGGAACGTGTTCCCGAATAGAAATTTGGGTTTCATACGTGCAAAAAGGCCTTTTTGCAAACTTCTAATCAAACCTTTTGCGATCGCAGAAAGCCTTCCAACACAAGACTCTTAAACAAGACAACATCTAAAACAAGCTGGATGCCGGACACGAGTAGTGCAAAGAGAAAAGAAAGTTATTAGGAACGAAAGAATACGATCATTGCTACATCACCAAGGAGCATTAAGAAAGGGATAAAGCTAGGATATTGCTTGCATTGATAGCTAGTCCTATGAGAAAGGCTCCTCAGTGCTAAAGATATGAAATGATGAGGGGCAACTAGATACAGGGAGACATAAATGCAACTTTCATGGCCTACTATACACAGCTATTTGCTGTGCGGGATGCTCCTGATACCCAAGCATTGCATGACTATGTCTCGGTGGCTAAGACACATAGACTGACCAGTGAGGAAGCAGCCTTCTTGGGTGGGGGCCTTTTACTTCAGGAAGTGCGGGTGCTATTAAATCTGAGCCAGAGGAAACGTGCCTGGGTCCGATGCCTGCCCTCTGAATTTTATGGAGCCTGTCTAGATGAATTGGCTCCCATATTGACAGAGATGTATAATGAATCTAAAATAGTGAGCTACCTCCCTCCAACAATGCGTGAGGCGCCGATTGTGACACTGCATACAAAGGACAGGGATGAGGAACAGGTGACCTCCTGTAGACCACTCTCCATACTTCATGTGGATTATAAGGTACTCAGCAAAATTGTAGTAAACAGATTGCTCCATAAGCTAAGGGAGCGGATCCACCCTGATCACTTGCGGGTTTTATCCACATGAAGCACGGTACCAAATATAAGGCGGCCAGTACGGGTATTACATTTGGAGAGACTATTCTAAGGCATGAGCACTCTCTATAGATATCAAAAAAGCCTTTAATTCTCTGCAATGTGAATTTATCTTCACAGTTATGATGACCATGGGTTTGAGAAACTGCTTCCTGACATGGACTCACGGTCCGTATAAACGCTGGATCAATTCGGACAAATATATAATTGGTAGGGGCACGAGGCTGTATTGCCCGCTCTCGCCAGGACTGCTTGCTATAACTCTGGAGCAACTAGCTCTGGTGATCCGATAGGGACATTGTTACCAAGACCGTTTGGTTAATGGGTCACCATTGTGTATCTCACTATACGTGGACGACATATAGTAACACTATATGGAAAGCGATCAGATGTAGCGAACACCTTTGAGGCCTTGAAGCACTTCAGCAAATTGTCTGCCTTAAGGGTGAACTGGCGCAAGTTTAATGCTTATTCATCGCATTCCCCTGTCGGGAAAACCTCCTGAAATCGGTGAGGAATTTCAGTGGAATCTAAGCACTTTCAAATACCTGGGGCTTCGATATATCGAACAGTTGGATGGAAATATTAAAGCAGCCCAGTTCTCCATACAACAAGCTATACGATTCTGGCATACACTTCCCCTCTCGATAATGGGTGGAATAGCTCTCTGAAAGATGGTGCTGCTTCCGAGCCTACTGTACTTCTTCACCACTTTACCAATACAGATACCCAGACCTGTGTTTTGCAAAATGGATGTATTACTCCTACATTTAATCAGAGCATCGCAGAGGTGGGGAATTGCATTGGCCAAACTTAGACTTCTGACAGACGAAGGAGGGGGATGGCACTCCCCGATCTAGAATTGTACTATCTCGTGGCGCAAGTGCTGTGGGCAGCAAGATGGAGGGATATTTGTTGGGGTGCTTTGGAAAATGGAGAGCTGGATGTACCCTCTCGGAGTGCTCTACTGAGTCTATTCCTTATTCCATCTTAGGTGTGCAGTTTCACCGAGGAGCTTCTGGTCAGAAAGTTGCGGTAAATGTGGGCTCGGGCCCTCCAGAGGATAAATACACAAATACTGTATGAGTGAGAGTTGCCTTAACATCTTTATTAATCTTGCCACACAGGAGTAGCTGGAGGGGACTATTTATTTGGGAGTAGAAAGGATTGGACACTGTGGTGCAGTTGTTTGAGAACGGAAGAATAGTTGGGTTTCAGGACCTAGTCAGCGAATATGAGATCCAACCGCAGTCTTTTCTTTTATATGGGGCACGAGAGGCTACAATGCAGAACTGATGGCAGGAAGGGATAGTAGAGCCCCAGAGAATTGTTGTTTGAAGGACCTATGCACAACCAATGGGAAGCAGAGAGCGATTGTCTTTTATATATAGTGCTACTTGCGCAATCTAAGGGTGAGCTGACTGGGCTGCGGGAACAATGGGCCATTAACAGGGGGACACCATTTAACGATGGGGTGGAGGCCATATTTAAACCCCCCACCCCCTCAGTTTCCAGGAACTCCAAGTTTACATTTCTTCAGCATTACTACCTGCATAGGGTGCATCTCACTACTTGAAGGATTCATCTCATGTTCTCAGGTACGCATGCAGCCTCCCAAGATGTAACACAGAGGGAGCAGATCTTTACTACGTTGTGTGAGGGGGCCGACGCGGACAACATATTTGGAAACAATAGTGAATTTGTTAACGTATCCCCAGATAGGAGCATTACTAAATCCCCAGCGGCCTGTCTTCTAGGACTGTTCCCTATGGCCAAGCAAAGGCTGTTAGATCTGGATTCATAGATGCAGCATTAATATTAGCTCGCCGCCAGCTAGCTAAGAGGTGGAAAGCTTCCGATGGACCTGGTCTATGGGGGAGCAGAAAAGAGTTGATTCAATGAGTAGATTGTGAGGGTGCGGCGCTTAAAGGGGAAATATAGCGGGGATTAAGGAAAAATGACTGTGCCCAAATGTGAGAGGACAAATTGCAAGACTGCCCTTCTATGGACAGTAAAGGTCGGATTCTTCTCTCTGCCGACAATGATGGGCAATAATGCACATATAATGTACCAAATAGCCACTGTTTTAGAATAAGGATTTTTTAATAGGCCTTCACTAGAATGTAATTCATCAGCGCAGATGGGCGCCCTTCCCTGTCGAAGATGAACGCACCCTTCTAGAATTCTATGGTATATGTACGACTGTATTGCTTCTCCAGTGGTTTTGTTTTTTGGATTTTCAGAGTTAAGTAGGCAAATGTTTTAAACAGACATATTGTGTTTTCTGACAGCATGATATGTTATGGATATTGTAAAGTCTCGATCCCTTGTAAGTGACACGATATATTCAAAAACTGTAACAGGCGACGCATAAGCAACATTAGGGCTTCGTAAGATTTAAACTGACGCAACATGTTATACCATGGAAAATTAAAAACATATGTTTACCAATAGATTTGTTTAGAAAATCAGCTATGATCTACATTTTTAGATTAAATATTTAACATTTTAATGGACTTTATTATTAACAAAACATATATTTAAATTACTTTATTGCATTACGAATACTTTGAAACACTATTTTTTCAGTAGATTTTATTTATTAATTCTAATGTTATTTTACAATTCTATAACATTACAGTAGAAGATATTTTGGTAGTAGATGTTTTTATAGTTTCTCTATTATTTACAGGCAATGTTTTGGTCATTTTAATATGAAGTTTAAAAATTCATTATTTTAATAGTAGATATTGTGACTTTGATATTTGGTACATAGATATTTTTATAATAGATATTTAGGACTACAACCTGCTCACCCCAGTGCTGCACTCACTGTAATGCCTGGTTACGGCTGTCTCCAAGGGAGCAGACCAGGGCAATGCTGCTAGCTGCTCCCCCCACAGGCAGCACTGGCTGCTCCCCCCACAGGCAGCACTGGCTGCTACCCCCACAGACAGCACTGGCTGCTACCCCCACAAGCAGCACTGGCTGCTACCCCCACAAGCAGCACTGGCTGCTACCCCACAAGCAGCACTGGCTGCTACCCCCACAAGCAGCACTGGCTGCTACCCCCACAGACCGCACTGGCTGCTACCCCCACAGGCAGCACTGGCTGCTCCCCCCACAGGCAGCACTGGCTGCTCCCCCCACAGGCAGCACTGGCTGCTACCCCCACAGGCAGCACTGGCTGCTACCCCTGCAGGCAGCGCCGGCTGCTACCCCACAGGCAGCGCTGGATGCTACCCCCACAGACGGCACTGGCTGCTACCCCCACAGACAGCACTGGCTGCTACCCCCAGCTACCCCCACAGACAGCACTGGCTGCTATTATTGTTCAGGTGCTTCCAGGGCAACACACACAACTATGGCCGGTTACTGGTGCTCTCATGGCATCATCTTTTGTGTTGTTGTTTGTGTGTTGAGGTGGAGGTTTTACATGATATTCTTTGTGCGTCAGTATCTCTTTATGCACATTTTCTCTGTAGTCCTGGAGTGTTGTCTTTTTCCTGATCCTCCTGAGTATGTTTACAACAGAGTTTGATGTTTAAAGGTTCAGCTCTTTTTTTTTTCAAGATGATTGGTTTGATGGTCATGGTGTCAACCTTTGTCTGTACATTGGAGGTCGGGTTGATGATTCCCCCATACGTGTGTTTTTCTAGTGATTGAACTGCGTGTGTCCATGTCCATTGCCATTCTGTGTGTTGTTCAATAAATGTAAATTCACATGGACTCCATTTTTCAGGTGTGAACCACTTTATATTTTGATCTTGTTTTTCACTTTTTCTGCATCTTTCGGATGGGAATGTCACCTGCGTGAGGTACAGTTGCGCCCCTGCCCTGCATGCCAGAGCTGCACATACCTGTGATCCTGTTTTTTGATTGTCAGTCAAGCCACACACTGGCCCTGTATACAGGTGTTGACCTGGATCTGGTCTGTGATAAAGATCAGTTCTGGGCCCTCAAGATGGACCTCCAGACCCACCAGCCTACTCTCTGCTCCCAGCAGCTGGACCTCAGCCCACATCAGTAGGACCTCAGGATCCATGTACCTAACATCAGGATCCACCAGGACCCACCAGTCACATCTCAGCATCCACCAGCTAAACCTCTGCCCTCTGTCAGACCTCAGAGTCTCCCAGTTAGACCGCCAGACTGACCAGGTGAGCCTCGCAGCCCATAATCAGATTCTCCTGACCCTGCTCCTCCGGTACTCCTGGTGCTGGGCCTCCTGCTGCTGGTCCAGGCCCTTCTCCTTATGGTCCTTGCTTCTATTCCTGGTAATTATCCTGTTTGTCCTTCTACTGGCTGCCCTCATCCTGGTCCACCAGGCCATGACCATCCTGGTCTTTCTCCTCATTGTAATGCTCCTCTTCCTCACCTTCCTGTTTGTCTTCCTCCCATTTTCTTCCTGCTAATGGTCTTCCTACAGCTGTTCCCCTGGGCCTTGCCAGTGCCCCCATGGTCCACTGCCTCCTGGTGTCTCTGGTGGTCCTGGCCAGTGTCCCCATGGTCCTCTGCATCATGGCGTCTCCGGTGGTCCTTGCCTCCTCTGACTTAATACACACTCCACTCCTCTCCACACCTAGAACAGGGTCAGACAGATCCCGGCAGCAAGCCTGTCACATAGATTTTGTAGCTGAATTATGGATTTTGTTTGCTGACTGGCACGGTTGAGAGCAGTAAGAGAGAGTCCAGGAGAGACTTGTCACAAAAGTGTCTTTATTAGCCTTGCCAGTGCTCAGCACTAGTCTTCACTAATCCATTAATAAACTTGTTCCACTTTTCTTGGCTACCGAACCCCCTCTGGGATCCCTGAACACCACCCAAAAAGTACCGAATGAATAATGCAAGGAACAGGAACATAAGTCGTAGAATGCAAAGAAAAGCTTTCTCTAGTTAAGATACACACGAACCTGAGATATTTAAGAGCTCTGGGATATCTCCCTCTCATTACCTGCCGCTTGGTAACTGTTGGAACCCCACTTCTTCTGATTTCTTAACATTCCTGCTATGGGAACACTCAGCATCTGTTTCCTCGGCACACCTTCTGTACGGGGCCGCCCACCACCCCTTATTCTCCACCACTCTTCTGGATCCTCAGTAGATCCTCTCTATACACGCCAACAATCCAATTTATCTGTGAAACTACTGATTTTAGAAGCCAATAAGTTAAATTCCCCAATATTTATTCAAGATCTCCTTCCAATGATTTCCCAAATTTTGGCATCAATGTCTATCCTTCTCTTGTCTACGCCGCACTCAAAGTGTTAAAAAAGTATGTTTTTTAAAATTAAATGGCGAACAGCATTTTTTACACGGCTTAAACTATAAAACTAGAAGTGTGGAAACGCATTCTTCTCATCATTATATATAACATTTGATTCAGTCATTAAATCGTTCCTGCATGTAAAATAACACACCCGTAAAAATTATATTTGGCCTTTCTTTTTGTTTATAAATGAATTTCCTATAAACACTGTGCAAACAATCATTACTATTCTCATTTTCATGAAGCTGCCGGGCCCTCCAAACAGAAGTTAAAACAGTACTAATCGCCGGCAGCTCACTAGACACTACTAACAGTTGCATTTTATAGTGTCATTACATTCTGAAAATCAGAAGTAGGCAACATGGCTTATCAACCAAACCCAGACAGCATTATAAGCTTTCCTCTCACACGCAACAGGTACAGCTTGGGAAGCAGAGTGCTGGGACAAAATATCATATTTGAAATATTGTGGGACACAAATATTGCTAAAACATATTGTTACTAGCAAATATATAATTGGACAGAATATTGGTTTCAGGAATATTGTTGTTCTGAATATTGTTTTCAATAATATAACTGTAAAAATAGTACTTTTTAATAGACCTAGGGGCCGATTCCGATTCGGGCCGGAAATCTCTCCGACCGAGCCGGACCCGGAGAGAATTCCGACCGAATCGGACTCTGGCAGTCCGACCGAACGAGTACGATGCGCACGCATGCACCCGGACTCGATTCGGTCGGACTCCCATTGAAGTCAATGGGAGCCGGTCGTACAACGCGTACGCGGGCTCCCATTGACTCAATGGGTGCGAGGCGAACAAGGGCGCCCCTACAGCGGGTGCGCGTCGAAGCGCATCGTGCCGTACATGCACAGGTAGGGGGACCCATGGGTCCCCCTGTGTGCGACTCGCGCGGCCACGCGTACAGGGGGGTCCGACGCGGACCCCCAAAGTCCGGCTCCGACAGCTCTCTCGAGCCGGACGGCGCAAGTCGGTCGGACTGCTCGCGGTGCGCATCGTACTTACCCGGCCGGGGAACGTCTCCATAGCGCGGTGCAAGTTGTGTCCGTGCGAGTCGGTCGGAGCGTGTTGAAGCCGCGTACGAGTCGGTCGGCGATTTCGCGGGCGCTTGCATCGTACTCGCTCGGCCGGACCCGCGTACGATTCGGTCGGGAAACAGGGCTCCGAATCGGATCCGGTAAAGCCGAATCCGATTCGGAGCCCTACCGGCCGAGATCGGAATCGGCCCCATAGTGTTTTTAGATATATGAACTTTTGGTTTTGTTATTGTTTGTATAATTATTTTTTAGTCCATAGTTTGTAATTTAAATTCATTTTAGTATGTAGGGAAATAGGGTGGGAAGTTAATTCAATTATGAATAATTTCAATTTAACTGTAAATATTTTATTTTGTAAATTAATTATTGAATTGGTTATTATTTATCCAAATTCTTAATTTTTTATACTTTTTTAGATTAATTTAATTGCTACATATATTTCCATTTTATTATTAGCAATGATACTTTACATTTTAGCAGTAGGTTGTAGAAGAAGAAAGTGGGAAGGTAATTAAAATAGCATGTATTTACATTTAATATTAACTTAGTTTTTTACGTTAACTTATATTATGTGAATATTAGTAATGTAAATGGCATAGGGACCGATTCACAGAGGTAAACTTGGACTTATTTTTGGTATTCACAAAGTTAAGTTACTACTACTAGTAACTTTATTAGTAGTAAACTTACTACTAGTAACTTTACTACTAGTAAGTTTATTAGTAGTAAAGTTACTAGTAACTTACATTTGTGAATACCAAAAAGTAATAAACTTAGACTTAAGTAGTACACTTAAACACAAATCTAAGACTTCTACTTTTTAGTACTCACAAAGGAAAGTTACTGCTAATAACTTTACTACTAGTAATTTTATCAGTATTACCTTTACTACTAGTAACTTTACTAAACGTACTAGTAGTAACTTACCTTTGTGAATACCAAAAAGTACTTGTGACTTAAGTCTAAGTTCACCTTATTTGGAATCTTAATTAAATTAATGTCTAGTGTTTTTGAAAATTCTTTTGTGGAATGGTTATTTTTTTTTAAACATTTTTTTAATGCCTCAAGTTAAATAAATATTATGGTACTCATTTAAACATTTTTCATTTTTTTGTAGTTAGGCAAGTGAATGGTAGAAGTAATTTTATTATTTGTTTATTTATTTGCGTGTAAGTTTAATAAGTAGCAATATTGTTTCTATGTAATATCATTTAATAATGTGTTTATATGCATCAAAATGGTTTTAGTAAATGATTAGGACTTGTATTCTTTATATGTAATTAATTCAAAGTCCATCTCTTTCCCTACTGTTCCGTCGATTGGAGTGGGAAAAGTAAATCTAACCCCTATGATGTCAACACTTTCCCTACGTTGGTGAAAATTGAATTTATATTATTAATGTGTTATGTATGCTCCAAGTTCGCCCAGCTGGCGGGACGCACTCTGGAACCAGCAATGCCCCACAGACTCCGCAGCCCACGGAATGCAGCCTGACTCGTTTCAATAAATCTTCCTCATAGGCCGTTCTCATGTTTTAATGGCATCAGGCGCCACACCATTATTTAAATGTGCTGCCGGAATGAGAGACCCCAAAGCGCTGGAGCCCATCCTGGGTATGAATTAGTGATCGTGTGCACATGGCACCCATCAGGGTTATTGGGGATTTTAGTACTTCACAATTTAATATATTGGTCAAAATAATTATTACATTTCTGTAACAGAACTATTTACAAATAATGTTTTGTGCTGCTTATATCATTTATGTAGTTTTTTAAATAGTGTATAAATTGTGTATTTTATATATATATATATCTTCAGAAATCCTTGGCAGCGAGTCACGTAAGAAAGGAGCCACTCAGGTTCTAGATGCTTCAAAGATAAGTTTATTGGCAAAAGAAACAAGACGCGTTTCGACCTCTCACGGGGTCTTGGTCACATGACCATGTTGTTACAGCTGTGGTCTTTTAAAGTCTTGAGATAGACATAGAAGAAAGTGCTATTTACATGTAAAAAGTGCATAAATTAAATACTACTCGTTTTTCGTTAAAAAACAATGAAATACATTGCAAAAAAAGTCTCCTCTACCTCACATTGATTTTAACATTAGAAAATTCATTCATTAATATGTCATGGTTCGTTTTGTGATTGATGCTAGTGATCATTTTTACAATTTGGTTTCATTTGTTATTTTTCTTATCTGGTTATCCTTTAATATATCCAGATTCAAACTCGGAAAGGAAATGAAAAAAGTGCTGTTAATAAAAGTCATGATTATTAGCATTAGCATTATTTATTTTTAATTTGTATATTCAATTTTAACTTTTAAATAATGTAATGTTTTATATGCCTATGTAAATATTTACTTTAGCAATATTATTGTTTTTAAATTAAATTATGTTGGTTAACCGCTTAACCGCGGCGCGACGGTTTGAAAGAGTGGGCGTGGCCGCGTCGGCCAACGGACGTGCGCAGCACTAGCGAGGTAGTGCTCGCGACGGCCGTTGGAAGCACGGAAGGGGTTAAATATTTTAAATTAAAAATACTTGAAACATTATATAATTAAGATGCATATATGTGTGTATTTATATATATATATATATATATATATATATATATATATATATATATATATATATGGCACACAAAAGAAACGGAGCCCACAGCTTCGGCATCACTTCATGCTGAGACTTTATTGCTCTGGTTAGCGTGGCAGCAAAAAACAACTCTGAAATACCTTACGCGTTTCGGCGCACAGCGCCTTGCTCACAGGTGAGTTGGATTAGTTTTATGTCCAAGTGGTCATGTGATCCTTGCTTTCGACCACAGTTCCCAGAATGCATTATTATTCCAATTTTTTAAGCTGGGCTTGACCTCGTATTATACTGTGCATTAGTAGCGTTATCCTTTAGTCAAAGTCCAATTATATGCTATTTCACACTGCATTCAGGAAAATTGTTTTAAAGAAGCATAGTGCACTTCGCTGCCACGCACTGGGTACTTGCTTGACTTGAAAACACGAAGTCCGTCAGAAAGAGGACGACTCCTCCTTCGTTTCCCTTTCGCTTGTATCAACACCAGCGAAGTGCACTATGCTTCTTTAAAACAATTTTCCTGAATGCAGTGTGAAATAGCATATAATTGGACTTTGACTAAAGGATAACGCTACTAATGCACAGTATAATACGAGGTCAAGCCCAGCTTAAAAAATTGGAATAATAATGCATTCTGGGAACTGTGGTCGAAAGCAAGGATCACATGACCACTTGGACATAAAACTAATCCAACTCACCTGTGAGCAAGGCGCTGTGCGCCGAAACGCGTAAGGTATTTCAGAGTTGTTTTTTGCTGCCACGCTAACCAGAGCAATAAAGTCTCAGCATGAAGTGATGCCGAAGCTGTGGGCTCCGTTTCTTTTGTGTGCCAAATTCCAAACAGGATTCTCCATTCCTGCCTGAGAGCCCGCCCTGCAGAGTTGGAGGCCCCCGGTAAAGTGGAGCAATGTATGTACATATATATATATATATATATATAATCTACTGGCGGTCGCCAGTAGATAGTTATAGTTAGGACCTATTATCCATAGGAAATCCGCAACATTCTATTCCCAATAACTTTGGCGCCGGTTGACGAATCTACTTGTTTTACATTATATTACATTTCTATATTTTAATATTAAAAATATATTACTTTAAAGTGTTTATGTATAGGGACACAATATTGAGTCAGTAAACACAAAGCAGCATTACAATCTTTACTCCGTCATTCAGTCGATACTGCTTGGAAAGGAGAATTACGAGCTTTCCTCCCTCACACAACAGGCACAGCAGCATTGCAAGCTTTCCTTCCCTTGCACAACAGGTACAGCAGTATTACAAGCCTCTCTCCCTTACAGAACAGGTACAGCTTGGTAGGGCTCCACTGGTAACTAAAAGTAGCCCTAGCACATGTTGTCAGGCAGGTCTCAGTACCAGCTCCCCCTAACTGTCGGAGCTTTCCTACAGCTGTTGCCTGCTTGCCCTCTGCTTTCCCTGTTGCACTGCTCATTTTTCTCTTTTCCCCTGTTGCGATAGTTCATGCCGGTTGTTCTGTTACTTTGAACCTGTTGTTCTTGTCTATTGTCTTGCCTCTGTTTCGCCTGCAATTTATGCTTTTTTGGACCTTTGCCTGCTGTCTTTGATCATTGTGCCATTGTCTACCTGTATCTGCCTTTGTCTGCTTGTTGACTCTCTGCCTGCGCCAAATAAAGTTTGCCTTTATTTTCTCTTGGTGCCTGCTTGTTTCTTTTTTGTTGCTTGTGTACAGTGCAGCCCACCACTCACTTTCCACCCTCATGCTCTCCTGCCGCTCCCACCTCCCAGCACCCCTCCCTCTTCCCAGGACCTACTTAATGAAGGTCACAGTGCAGCCGTGCCACTGGCGCGCCCAAGGCCCACCAAAGGCAAGCCCATCTGTGCCCATCTGTGTGTGGACTGTGCCTGGACTGTGCCCAGCACAAGAAACCCTGGTTTCCTGACCACCCACAGATACTCCTCCGCAGACCTCCGAGCCCTAGACCCCGGACGCCGCAACAACAACTGCTTCCTCGTATCTTCTCAAGCGATGGTACGACCTTCACCTGACGCCTCTGCGCCTACAAACCAGCACCTCCTGCCCTCAAGTATCCCTCCACCACACTCACCTCACCAACCACAACTGCGATGATACCACTCCACTGCCTCCTGCTCGATGCCCGATCACTCTGTAAACAGACCATCGAAATCTGGGACACTATCGCCACCCTCACCCTGACATTGTCCTCATGCCGAAACATAGCTCAACCTCTCCGCTGCCCCCGATATCACCAATGCAACTCTCAAAGGATAAAAGAGGATACCCCATGACTGCACCAACAAACTCGGAGGCAGCCATCATCCACAGGGACACCGTTCGTTGCACCACCAGAGAAGACAACATCACACCTATTACGGAACACCTCAATTTGCAATGCCAAACCAACGGCAGAACAACCATCAGAAGCACCTTTTCATACAGATCGCTTGTCCCACACCCCAGTTTCTGCCACGCCATTCGAGACTTCATTGCCCCACTCGCCATAGACTCCGAACACTACACCTTCCACTCCGAACACTACACATTCCTCGGCGACCTCAACCTCCACCTCATCGATCCCAAGGATGCCAACACCGCCTACTTCCTGGAAAGCATAAACAATATTGGCCTCACCTAACTGGGCACTGACCCCACAAACAGGGCAGGACACATGCTCAACCCTATCTTCACCGCCAGCGGCAGAGTTAAGTACAGTTATGCCACCAAACTCACTTGGAGTAAGCACTCCATCATCCACTTCACCATCATTGCAGCACCACTCACCTCTACCTCTACCAGCTCGGCACACTGCAGCTGGAACAAAGTGACTGAGGCACAGTGGATGGATGCCCTCAAAAACACCCATCCCTACCCTGCTACTGACCTCAATAAGGCCGTCGAGAACCTCTCCACCTGGATCATCATATGCGCCGACAAAGTTGCACCCATCAAACCCTCAAAGAATGGTAGATCCACCAAACAAGCCAGCTGGTACACACTAGAATTCAGAACCACAAAATGTATCTGCATATGGCTAGAGAGATGATGAAGGGTCAGCAAAGATCCCACGGATCGAGTCGCATTCAAATCAGCCCTCAAATACCACTGACGCATTAAAGACACTAAAAAACGCCCCTTTGAAGACAGCATCGAAGCCTGCTCATACTTCAGCAAAGAATTCTTCAATATCGTCAGAGAATTTGCCTGTTCGGCAGCCACTAAGAACACAATCCCCCCATCCCAGGAACTCTCCAACACCCTAGTGGACTACTTCCACAACAAGATATCCACCAAACTTCTGATCTCAATGGCCTCCTCACCCCTAACATGATTCACCCACAAACCTCCGCTCACTGCATGGGAACATCTCACCACCCTGTACACCATGGCCATCATGAACTCTATCCACTCGAAGCACCCACAGACCCTTTACCCTACCACTTCTTCAACTTCGGGAGCAAAAGAATTAGCAGCGAACTCACCAGCATTCTCAATGTGTCCATCACCTTGGCTACTTTAGCCGATCAATGGAAACACGCAGAAGTCAGACCTTTCCTCAGGAAACCCTCCACCGACCTCAGAAACCTCAAAAACTAGTGCTCCATCTCTCTGCTCCCCTTCCCCGCCAAAATCCTCAAGAAGGACATCAATTGTAAACTTACCAAATGCAAAACAACAACCTGCTGGACACATTCCATACCGGCTTACGGACCAATCACAGCACCAAGACTGTGCTGATTGCTGCCACTGATGACATCAGTACCCTCTTTGACAGAGGAAACACAGCAGCCCTGATCCTCCTCGACCTGTCAGCAGTCTTCTACACCTTTTTGTTGCAGGGATTCCGCACAAACACAGAACTATGCATGGGATTATGGGACCTTAGTATGTAGGGACTGAGTTATCCTACCACCTTAGTACTCATGAGCCCGGGAACAAGGAGCTATAGTGTCTCACTTGCCCTCCTACTCACTCACAGAGGAACAAGTGATAAGACAGCCCAGAACACAACACTCCCGACTCTCACAGGAATCGCGGTTACAAGACATACCCTTTCGCTCACACTCTTGTACTCATCCACAATATGATCTGACAGAGACACGAACAAGTTTAAAATATTTATTTTAACTAATGTGCTATAGTATGCAGTATACGTGCCACAATCAGCAGAAAAATGCATAATACAAATGCCGTTAGCATAGCAAGCAGTCCGCAAGTCATAAAAGGAGCCTTCATGATGAATGACAGCGTAACCTAACCTCCCTCCCCTTGTATAGAAGCAAGATGATTATATATTAGAAGATCTCTGGCGTTATCAGCAGACCCCGTACCTCAGTCCATAGATGGTAGATCTACATCATAGGTGCTGTCTTGCTCTTCTCCCTGGAAATGTCCCTCTCCAAATGTGTGCTACCTATCCGTGTATTCCAATAAGACCAAAGTACGCATTCCCAACAACAGCTGCATCTGTATGTTTTGTCTAGGTGCTAGGGCCTGACCAGATCACAATAACAGGGGGTATTGTAATTTGACCTTGTTCACAATGTTCAGACTAAATCCCAAGAACCTGCAAAGCATGAAGACAACTGTAGGTTCTATGTGATAGTTTCAGAATGGGGGGCGTGGCTTCACCGCCGAACGAAATGGACACCAGATAGAACAGCTCTGGAGTGCCCCGGCTGTACCCCGTAATCCGCCACACAAATCCGAAATTAAATCGGCAGCGGGACCAACAGAAACATCACGGGCACCGGCACAGTAAAAATGGAGCTGCAAGACCCAGTGGTTCAAAAGATACACGACGGTGCAACTTGCAGCGTCTCAGAGAACGGGAGCCGGGACCTTGCGCAACTAGCAGGCTGGGTGTGTTGACGTTGTTGGACCATCTCCCTGGTAACGCGAGGCCGGGGACTGAGGCCGGCCTTCTGCATAATCCGTCGGGATGCAAATAGCTGTGGCTTTGAGGCGGGACCTGGCGGATTGAGAGAAGACCTGATAAGAGCTGGAGGGTACAGGCGTGGCACCAGCCCCGACCCTGGCGAGAGCCGAGCGGCTAATGAAGGAAGCCCGAAAACGGTAGAGCTTAGTATTGAACATCCGTGTGTAATTCCAGCCCCCAGAGTAAAATCATGCAGCGTCGCAGAACTGACCGGACCAGTTAATATCGGAACCGCCACGGCGGAAAAGATACCAGAGGAGCGGGACATACCACTAGGTGGAGGAGAGGTGGTGGAACATGGAGGAAGATCCGTGATTACTTTGAAGGCCTGATTACACCGCAATCTCGAGATCTTCCTGCCTGAGTGAGTGTAACCTCTATGCTAGACGGGCGCAGTCTTAGGGGCGCATTTTAATACCTGTGCTATCTGTCTGTCCCGGGGAGACGCATACAGGCAGCGGCCCTGGACATTCGAGGCCTGTTGGTGTTTGGTGGGTTGGGCCCATACAATCCCGGTTACTCGGGGCATGGCCGGCCTTTAAGCGTTGCATGGCAACACTGCGGCGCAGCTAATTACACATCTTAGACCCGCATTGGATAGCACGAAGACGCTAAGGAGGGTAAAGCAGACCCTCGTACACAGTTCCCGCATATATAGCTGAAGAGGACCAGCATCTGCAACATACGTGGGGTGGAGGGTGAAGTACCTTAACGCATTGTAACACCAAAGACAGGGAAGAATAAAGAGTCAAGAGGCAAAGACTGGGTGCAGTGACCTGGGAAGGTCGAAATGTCGGGCGCGAGGGTCTCAAAGGCTCGAAACAGAGAAAACTAGACAAATTCGAATTGTCGAAACCAGCCGACCCTGAACATACCGTCAAAGGCAAAACGGCGGCGGGACCAAAGCATGAAGACCAAGACCCAACATTGAAGGACATCATGGACGCTATCTTAGGCGTATGTACTTCCCTAGAGCACAGAATGGATTCCATCACGACTGAGGTTACGCTGATAAGAGCAGACCTACAGAAAATGGGGGAGAAAGTTAGGCACATGGAAACGGTCACTACAGACCTTCTAGGGGACTCAAAAGAAATGCACCAGGACATCAAGGACTTGCAAGCTTTTCGGAAACTGGCAGAAGAAAAGCTGGACGATTACGAAGGAGGAGAAATAACATATGAATAATTGGACTACCTGAGAGAGCGGAGGGTTCCGTGGCTGACCTTTTAGTTGAAGATCTAATACTCAATCACCTGCAACCCAAGGGACTTTCCAAGTTCTTTGTTGTCGAAAGGGCGCATAGAGTTCCCGGAGGAAGACCGAAACCCGGAGCACCCCCCGTCCAATGCTGGCTAAGCTCCTGAACTTTAGGGACAGAGACAATATTCTACATACTGCCCGAGTGACTCCTCCCCTAAAGTATGAAAATTGAGAGATCTCCTTCTTTCCAGACTTCACTTTGAAAGTCCAAAGGCAACGTAGATCCTTTCTTGACATCAAGAAGCGGCTCAGGGAAAGAGGACTCAAATATGTAATGCTGTTCCCTGCAAAGCTCCGAATCGAAGCTGAAGGTAGAGCCTGGCTTTTTTGATACTCCAGAAACAGCTGCAGACTGGTTCGAGGGTTGGCGACCAGCAAAAGAACACAATGCTCGCAGGGATTAAAAGCCGGACCAAGCGGGACGATCGCAGCAGGCGGAGCGATTAAGCCGCCAACTGCTAAACAGGAATAATTGAACGTGGTTGCTGTCCGTGCCCGAGTGGCGGCAAATGACTCGTTGATGGACAATGCTCTGGAAGATTACGCTAAGTGTCTTACTATTCATAATGACTTTTATGCTGGTCTCTCTGTGGCGAAATGTGTGTTTAATAAGGGGTATGGGTTGGGGTGGTGGAGTTCCTCCCCCCCACTATATATTCTTCTTTTAGTCTACAGTTAGGGGCAACAGGCACTCTGCATTGTTGGATGATGGGCAGTTTGAAGCTCAGAGTGCAGGGGAGCAGGGAGGGGGGCAGTTGGGTTGGGATTGGGTTGTTTCACGTTTTCTTAGATAGTGCGACACTGAGTGATGCAGAGATTGTGAGGAAATCAATTGGACATGACCATGGGAGCAGGAAAGCTCCTATCTTGGAATGTTAATGGTCTGGGGGACAAATTAAAACGTGGCATCGTACTACAGTATATCAAGAGACAGGCCTCGGATGCGGTGCTGCTCCAGGAAATGCACCTTATTGGCAATACATGCATGGCTTTGGGCAGATGGGGATACTGACTGGTGGTTCACTCGGGTTTCACTACAGGTTCCGGGGGGGATCATAATTAAGAACTCTTTCCCGATGTCAATTGAGAATACTTGGACAGACGTGATGGGCAGGTATGTGGCTGTGTCAGGGCAGTGGGAGGGTAAACCACTCACAGTAGTAGTGGTATACGTCCCCCCAGGGCTGCAGGGACAGACACTTAGAGATTTAGGTACCATTATGCTGTCCTTCCCAGAGGGCAGCCTTGTAGTGGGTGGAGACTTCTTTTCTGTCGCGTCCGGGACACTTGACTGGTGTCCTCCACGTGACATAAGCCCCTCACAAAGATGGCTTGCCGACTTTCTAGATGCAATGGGGCTGGCCGACGCATGGAGGGTGTATCACCCTGGGTGTGTTCAACATACCTTTCACTCAGGGGCACATAACAGCTTATCCCATATAGATTACATTCTCACTCCGGCGGCTCAAATAGGGAATTTACAGGAAATCAGACACCTTGCCCGAGGCATATCAGACTACTCACCAAAATGGGCCAGGGTGACCCTGGGGGAAATGCGGGTGGGCAGAATAGCACCGATTAACCCCTGGTACCTTCGGAATCCAGTGGTTAAAGGGAAACTGTCGGCAGCCATCGAGCATTATTTTCTGGAGAACGAAGAGTCGGTAAAGTCAACTCAAATGCTTTGGGAGGCCTTCAAAACAGTGTTAAGGGGGCAGGCAATTTCCCTGATTACCGGGGTGCGTAAAGAAAAGGACAAAGAATTAGTCAGGCTAGAAGACGAAATTCTCCTCATCGAAGAGGAAGCATCAGGACCATTGCAAAAGGATAGGCTCCACACACTACATCTCAAAAGAGATGAATATAAAACTATTCCTACTGACATGGCCAAAACACATGAGCAGGGACAAGGCAGGTAGACTTTATGAGTTGGGGGACAAGGCTGGGAAATTGTTGGCCTGGCTAGACAAAAAAGAATTAGCAAACCGGTTGGTAACCGAACTAACGACGGTGTCAGGAATAACTTTAGTAGACCCGCAAGAGATAGCCAATGAATTCGCCAATTACTATCGTGCCAATTACCAAACACGTACCTCCTTTCAAAAAAGGGGCTCTGAGGCCTTGCTCTTGGACATAACACTCCCCACATTGACGACTGAAGATATGGAACTACTCGACAGTGCCTTCACTAACGATGAGGTGGCACAGGCAATACGAAGCCTTCAATCTGGAAAGGCCATTGGCCCCAACGGGCTGCCAATCGAGCTATATAAGTTGAAGCCAGACAAAATCGCGCCATATCTGAGGGACATGTTCGAGGAAAGCTGTAACTTGGGTGTGCTCCCTCGGGTTCAGAGAGTGGCCACACTGGTTGCTATACATAAAGTGGGTAAACCCAGAAACAGGTGTTCTTCGTATAGGCCTATCTCGCTCCTGAATGCCGAGCCCAAGATATTGGCAAAGCTACTGGTCAGTCGTTTGGCCCGTGTAATCAACAAACTAGTACACCCAGACCAATCGGGCTTCATACCACACAGAAACACGGCACTCAACTTGAGGAGGCTCCATGGAGTGTTGGGACGTCAGGGTTTTATCAGAGAGGATGCAGTAGTGGTATAATTGGATGCCGCACTGGCCTTCGACACCATTGAATGGCCCTACCTCTTTGCAGTGTTGAGTAAGATGGGATTCGGGCCAAACTTCGTCAAATGGGTACGTCTGTTATATTCGGAACCCCTGGCCCAAGTAGTCGTCAATAATAAAAGATCTGAGGTATTCACACTTGGTCGTGGTGTAGAAACCAGCTTTCTTTGACGATACCAAATGCTTGAAATCTATTTCCTTGGGCCCGCTATGTCAAACACGCAAGAAATCACTGCACAAAATGGTCGTACGCTGCCATTTTGTCACGAGTAAAGCTGCTACTGTAACACAAGGCTTGCACAACAAAGAACCGAAATAGAAATGCTTAGCTACAGATATTTTAGCATATCGCACATCTCAGCATATTAGATTGCGAAATGTTTCTGGTGCACAGGTTATGGAATTATACCAACATAATATATTGCATTACGGTGGAAAGTCCCAAAAGCTGCCCACTTGGGACACGTGGTCAGCAACAGTACTTTTCGGACCTTAATTGGTATGGCGCTGCTTAGGCCTTCGCTAATTGGTCAATTAGACTATGCTTAATTTGTGTTACGTATATTATGATGCTGCATCCTTTATGTTTGGGCCTATAAAAACTGTCAGAAACGTCACGTCTTTGGGCAATCAGTATCTATGCTGTCTGTCTCCGTGCTGCACGTATTTGCATTGTTTGTTGGTCTCCAATAAATTGTGCCATCATTTGTGCTGACAGAGAATTGTATTTGTGGTATCATTTCTCATTCTTTATTTCAGTTTCCACAGTGGGACTAGACAGGGGTGTCCGCTGTCCCCTTTGCTCTTTGCGCTGACCCTGGAGCCCCTGGCAGCGTGAATTCGTAGAGACCCCATTATTCGGGGCCTGACATGGGCTGATAATTGGGATGTTATGTTATGTTATGTTAGCCAGATTTATATAGCACGCAGCTGCCCCAGCGAAGAGGCGTCCCGGCGCTGCCAGCCACAGAGAGTAGCAGGGTAAAGGAGAGACTGGTAGGCAACAGGAGAAGAGAGCAGGCGGCCTAAGCTAGTGGAAAGAGGAAGGTTTTAATAGCTTTCCTGAAAGCCAACAAGTGATTTAGGCAGCGAATCTGAGGGGGCAGAGAATTCCATAGCTTAGCGGCCGTGTAGTGGAAAGATCGACCACCGGCCCGGACACGCTTCACCCGGGGAACCGTGACTAAATACTGCCCCGAGGATCGCAGCTCGCGCATGGATTTGTAGGGGGTTAACATATTGACAAGGAGGCCGGGTGAGGCAAGTTTCAGGATCTTAAAGGATAGGCACAGTGCCTTAAATTGGATCCGTTTGGCCACCGGAAGCCAGTGAAGCCGCCGAACGGCATCAGTGGCGGAACAGTGACGTGGGAGCCCTAAAAGGGCTCTGGCAGCCGCATTCTGCACACGCTGCAATCGCATTACCTCAGCCTGATTGGCTCCTAAGAGGAGCGAATTAGCGTAGTCCAGTCTGGTTAGAATAGCAGACTGGACAATCAGCTGGCGAGTAGGTGGGTTGAAAAACCTCAGCAACGGCTTGAGACCCCGCAAGAGACCAAAACAAGTGCCCGCGACTTTTTTAGTATGTTCTTGGAAGCTAAGGGTGGAATCCATCCAGACCCCTAAGTTCTTAACCGCCAACTTAGGGGTGGGGGTGTCTCCAAGCACACTTGGCCACCACAGTGGATGACCGCATCTCCCTTTACGCAGATGACATTTGCTGTATTTGGCATCCCCCAAAGCATCACTCCATAGAGTTCTTAATATATTCATGAATTTTGGCAAATATTCCGGATATACAATCAACTGGAGTAAATCCCTGATGTATGTCATTAGTGGAGTGCCTCCTTCCTTGCCCAGAGATTGCCCTGTGCAGGTGGCGAAAGACGGATTTCAATACCTTGGAATCTACTTAACAACAGACCCTAGGGCTAGTTACGAGCGAAATCTACTCCCCCCGCTGCAGCGACTGAAACGAGACGTGGGAAACTGGAAAAATCTCCCAATATCATTATTGGGAAGAGCTGCGTTATTTAAAATGATGTCATTACCACGTTTCCTGTACGCCCTCCAGGATTTCCCAAACCCGGTTCCAGCTAAATACTTTAAAGAGGTGGAAAGTATCCAGAGAGAACTGCTCTGGGATGGACAACCCCATATATAATCCCTGAAACTGGTGCGGAGCTGGTATGAGGGGGGTATCAGACTCCCTGACATTAAAAAATACTATTGGGCGGCCCACCTGGTTGCTATCAATCACTTTACATACCATCATTGGGATGACCCGGGCTACATGATGGACAAATGGCTTTTACCAGGTGGTAACTTTAACATGGCTCTTTACTCTAAACCCTCAAAATTTTCTCTGACAGGGCCGACCAGGCATTCAGTACAAGTGTGGAATGCTGCCAATAGAAGTATGGGTTAGGTACAGAGAATTGCGCAAGCCACTCCCTGTGGGATTCGGAGCAGCTGGGCACCCTGAGGAAAACGAAGGGATTCGATAGATGGGACATGATAGGGATCTCAAGGGTAGGCGACCTATGGAAAGGGGGAGGGATCATACCATTTGCTATCCTACAACAAGAATATGAGATGACTGACACAGAATATTTTCGCTACCTACAAGTGAGACACGCACTGACATCACTGATACCAAGGGGAGGGTCTTTGCCAGAGGCCACACCCCTTGAGGACAGACTTCTGGACGGGTACATGCAAACAAAGCGGTATCCCCAACATATAAAAAACTGATTAATAATGCCCGGGACCCCCTCTGAACGGTTCGTGGACACTGGGAGATGGATGTTTCAGAACTGGACGAAGATGAGTGGCAGGAGGCGTTGGCCTCCCCCCGGGAGGTCGCGATTTCCGTTCGATTGTGGCTGGTCCAATAAAAGATCCTCCATAGAATATACGTCTCGGGACCGACACTAGCAAGGATGGGTAAGACAGATGACTTGGGGTGTAGGAGACACTGCGGCCAGGAGGGCACATTCATGCATATATTATGGAGAAGTGTGGCTCAATGGTTAGAGCGGCAGACCCTGATGCAGAGATCTGGCCCGGGACCAGGGTTCAATTCCTGCCTCGGCGGGTCTTTGGGCTCAATTTCCTCGGACCTGATAATTCTCGCCTCGGTGCCTATTCTAATCATGGGTCCCACTCTGCAACTCTGGGCAATAGCTTGCTTAATCTCCACAACGGCCCCACCAGCGCTGGGATGCCTGGCTTCACCTTGGGGGTGCCCAGGAGTGGACATTTCACAGGGAAAAGACAGGAAGGGTTCCACAGCGGTATGCGTACAGCGCCAGGACACCCTAGGGTAACAGTGCGCTTTACAAGTACAAATTTCATTTCATTTCATGGGAGTGTGTACAAGTTCAGAAATACTGGGCAGGAGACCACCATTGCTTTAGGGAGGTCCTCGAGGTGCGATTGGAAATTGATGCCAAAAGATGCACTCAAATACCTGGGAACCTACAGAACTGAGTAGCAAGGATAAAATATGGGTGACACTGGGCCTAATGGTAGCTAAAAGAAATGTGGCCAGATTGTGGGGCGCAAGTGCAGCACCTAAACTGGAGGCCTGGAAAGCTGACATGGAATGGTGCATGATGAGGGGGAAAACAGTTTATATTGCAAGAGGCTGCACGAAAAAATGGTGGCAAATTTGGGGCAAGTGGAATGACTATCGTGGCAATATCTGTGTCCCACCAATTGTCCCCTCTCTCTCCGCTCCTAATACACCATAATTAATGTAACAAAGGATCACCAAGTATTGAAAGATGTAATCGATCTCTGTATGAATAATATGTTCTAAACCACACTCTATTCCATTGATTGTAAAATATAAACGTTGCATCATTGTTATCAATAAAAAGATTTTTACAAAAAAAGAAAGTTTCAGAATGGCACTTGCAAAATAAAGTTGTGTAGTAACGTGTGCAAAGCAGCAGACAGTCTGCAGCGTGCTCATGCTAACATAAGGAAGATGACAATGTCCCCATGGGCCATGTGACACTTTCCCACCACACCCTCATCAAGAGACTCCTTCACATCGGGATCCAGGGAGACGCCCTTAAATGGATCGCTTCCTTCCTCACAGGACGAACCCAAAGAATTGGCCTACCACCCTTCACGTCAGAACACAAGACCATCATCTGCCGCATCACGCAAGGTTCTTCCCTCAGCCCCACCCTGTTAAACATCTACGTGATGGCCTTGGCTGACATCGTCAGGACCCATGGGCTCAACATCATGTGTGGATGGCATACATTCTGGGTAATGATTTTCTTTGTTATTCCTTAGTTAATGCCTTTCATTTGTTTATAATCACAAATCCACAAAAAGTCTCATAAAACAAATATGTTGAGACAAGAATATATGTGAAAGGAAGTTGTGAGAGTGGATGTTAAGATGATGGTCTGGAAGAGAGTAGGTTGCGTTTATATGAGGTGAGTTACAAAAAAATGACTGGAGAAGGGAGAGAGCAGGGTGTTGGGATGGAGAGAGATGGGGCATGCATATAAAAAAGTGTGAGAGGAAGGTATGCGGGAAAGAGAAAGTGAAGTGAGGGATGAGAAAGAGGAAGGTGGGAGAAGCGTGTGATTAAGAAGAGGAAGGCGGAAATCTACAGGCTGCCTGAATAAACATGCTAAAATTTGGACAGATTGGTGAGATTATAGAGGAATTGTTGTGGTGGTGATGGGGTTAGCGGGAATCTGGGGGTGCAGGATAGTCCTGTTTGAGGAAACTGTTATGTAACCCATGTGCTGACCATGTGGTGAGCTGGTCACTCATATTTTAACTATGTAACTATTACTATTCTGTATGAAAGGCGGGAGGCGGGCGTTAATTTAGAGAAATGTTTGGCATGTCTGAGAAATTTCAATAAAAATTATATTATAAAACAAGAAGAGAAAGGAGAAAGGATGTGGAGTGGAGAGGATTGTGTAAGTTTTGCAGAAGGAATACTAAATGAATGCCTCGGCTGCCGCCAGCGGAGAATTTCATATTACCAGTATGAGGAGAAAATATGGCTCCTTTGCTTGGGGGTCGTAAGAGTGGTAGAGAAACTGGGCCTTTTTCCAGGGTGGTAAAAATCCTTGCAGTTGTTCTAGGAGGTGAAGAGGAAGATTAAAGTAAGAGATAAGAGGGAGAAAGGGAGGAAATAACATGAGAAGAGATTGAGAAAAGAGAGAAATGGAAGCAGAGGAGGTAAACACAAGAGAGAAAAATGGAACAACATTTCTCCTCTTGAGTTTTCTGCTTGAACCCCATGTGTCCAGTCACACCGGCAACACACGTACTTACTCCAAAACCCCCTTCACTCATTCTGCTAATGGTCCATTCCGTAACCCTCCCATGACTGTCTAAGAACTACCAAACCACCCTGTTCACTACAAGCCCAGCCCCTAGACGTCCAGGCTGCCACCAGACAGTTCACTTGGGTTCCATGTGTCTCTTTCAAAAGCACCAATTACTTTGAGATCACTCACAGTGGTTAATTCCAGATTGATTTATCTTGGGGTACTATTTTTTTTCGATGTGAAAGTCTGGGTAGTCCCTTTACCCAAATGTTTGCACAAATGAAGCTGATGTCATTGGATCAAAACTTCTCAAGCTCGTGTTTGGGCATTTCATAGGGATAGTTCTGAAATATGTACACAGACGTTTAGGAAGGAGGATCATCTTAAAGTCTAATCCTCCCAAGTATATTGAGGGGTAGTTTGCTCACATAATGGTTGTCACTTATGATTTGGTCTCTCAGGAGGGCGAGGTTTAATTCCTAGCAGCGTGCAGGATCAATCGCCAAGTGTATCCCAAGATGTTTAAATTCTGATGCCGTAGCAATGCAGGTCACCCCACTGCTGCATAGGTGGGTCCCCCCCTACAGTGGGACCAGGGTGGGTTTATCCAAGTTCACGTGGAGTCCCGATCACTGCTCATATAAATTCAGTATTTGCACGAGTCTCTGACTCATCCACCTGGGATATCGCAAAAAAGGAGTAGGTGATTTGCGTACAGAGAAATGTGGTCTTCATAATCCCGCTGCAATTATTGTACCAGCCCATCATCCCATTCCAGGTTGCCAAAGATTTGAAGGCTAGGAAAAATAAAAAGGAAAAAAGGGGTCATCTCTGTCTTGTTCCCCTCTCAATATCAAATGAAGATAAAACGCCATTGATTCTAACACTGGGCACCTAATGATCATCTAACACCTTTATGTACAGTGCGAAGTTCAATCGCGTAAGAACATGCTGCATGGTGGCCAGTCCAGAGAATCAAAGGCCTTTGTAAAATCAATGAGCCTTAGTGCGGAGGGGGCGGAAAAGTCCTGCATTCGCCTGAGTGCAGTCTGAACTCTTCGGATGCAATGACTAGTGCCCTGTTTGGCATAAAGCCATTTTGGTTTCTTCATATGAAGGAGCCAATTACCCCCATCAACCTGTTTGCCAATGCCTTGGCAAGGACCTTAACTTGAATGAGATTGGCCTGTGCCATTGACAGATGTCGGGCGGTTTGCCCGGTTTAAGTAGAACTGTTATTGTAGCTGATTGGAGATCTCCAGGCAAAGATATGTTCAACCTGGCTTCGTCCAACATCCAGCAGGTGAGATGACGTATTCAATGTAATCTGCAGAAAGAACTCCATAGGGAATCCGTTTGGACCTGCATCTTACTGGTTTGCATCCCAACCAAGGCACCAGCAAGCTCATCTTCAGTGAGTGGAGATTCAAGTTTGTTCCAAAGATCATTGGATTGACCTTGAAGGGGAAGGTCGCCTATCAGAGGAGACAGATGCTCTATCTTGGGAATAGGCCTGGAGTTATACAAGGAGCGATATCAGTCGGCTATGTCAAGATTTTCTTTTTTCAATATCCTGGAAGTGTTTCGGATACAGGGGGCTAGTCTAGAGGTGGTCCCTCTGTGTCAACCAGTGCAACAGTTTACACGATATGTCCCCGTCTCATAAACTCTCCATAAAGATGCTATCCATGTTAATCTAGCTGTGTCTAATGTCATTAGTAGGAGAGATTCTTTAGAGATCTCAAATTTGTGTAGCAGTGAGGTCTCCGTAGTAGATTTTGATATTGCTAACTTCTGTGTCTTTTAATCAATTTTTATGGGCGACATAGGATTTTACTTTCTCCCTAATTACCGTTTTAAGAGCTTTCCATATTATGCTACAGCCCAACTCGTGAAATAATCACTGACGGTGGATCTCAGCTGATCCAAGCATTAATTGAGACACATCAAGAACAGGAAGTAATCATCTTTTACACAAGACCCATCAGAAGAGGCAACAATCACTGATGATGCATCTCAGTTCTTCTAAAGCCATCAAGAATATGAACTGATCACTGACGAAGGACCTCAGCTGGACCAACATTTCTCCAAAACCCATCAATAACTTTCATTATTCTTGATAAGAAATGGTTTGAGAAGTACATCTCTTACCCAAGGAGATAAAATTGACATCGCTTAGACAATCCAAATTTACCCGGCACCTTCACAACGCTTTAGGACATAATCTCAACTTCACAAAGGTCAACCGGCACAAGCGTCAACATCAAAAGGCCACCAATTCAATACTGACTACAATAGCGCATTCCCCTCATCACGCTCAGTACACCACTTATCCACTGCCATGTAAAAAAGACAACATTCTGTGGCTAGTGGCAAGTCGATAGTAAGCACACATCGCCAATAATGTAGTCACGATTCTGGAATTAATGTTCTAGTAGACATTTTGGAAGTCAGATTATGGCAGCAAAAAAACAGTGCAAAGACACACACACAAATCCATACACACACTCATACTCAGTTGCATATATGCATGTCCAAACTTACTGACAGATCATTCCTGACACATTCATACACATACCCATTGACACACACAGATGCACAAATTGACTCAGTGACGCACATACTCCCAAACTCTTCCACACTCAAACATACACAAACCTATAGACAGATATATACACAGAGACACGGGTAGATGCACGCTCACAAAGAGATAATTCAAAACTCACACACACACACAAACACATGCAAACACACACAAAAAAAACATATACACACAGATGTATGCTCTCCCACAAATGCTTGTTACCATGCACACACAAACACACCAACAGACACATGCATACAAATGAATAGACAAATGTCTGCATGAACACACTTACAACCAGATGCCTACACTCCATGCATACTTACTCCAACACAGACCACATAACCATGTGATTACTGCTTATTGGTTGGGAGAGAAATTCTTGTTTTTGCTTCTTTAACAAAGACCCTTGGAACGATCTAGGCCCCAAACCCCCCCAGACCATTGCGCTCTACTCGGTGCATTTACCTGGTGGAAGCACAACCCATGCTGGAGGGTGAACCACTGGCCTCTCTGCATCTCTTACCTACACAGGTGCATGCACAGACCTTCACATACATAATGATAGATTTTTAACTGCGCAGGACTCACGGCTGCCACTCACCCTCATGGTGTGATACTGTTCCTCTTCTCTGAGCTTAGACTCCAGAATGTATCTCGTCTCATTCCTCAGAGGCCGCAGCCAGTCCTGGAGCTTCACCTGCAGAGAGGAAAGGACACAGGTGACAACTGTAGATCCGTAAAGTGAAGTTGATCATTTGATAATAAACACTAAATAATAATCCACACATATGTAGAGTGTAAGTACCAGCCGCATATTCACATTTTAATTACCAATCACACATATCTTGTTATGTTATGTTATGTTATTTTAATCTTATAAGGTGCACAGCTACCCAAGGGTTTCCTGGCGCCGCCTGATAGGAACAAAAGGAAAAAGAAAGTGCTCTACATATTGAACAACTAGGTTTTTAAACACTTACGAAAATTCTCGTAAATAGTTTCAGTCCGAAGTGACGTAGGGAGGGAGTTCCATAAAGAGGGACCTAGACAAGAAAAGGACCGGCCGCCCATACGCGGCAATCTGGTCCTAGGCACCGTAAATTTTGCCTGAGTGGCGGAACGTAAAAGACGTGGTGGGAGGTAAGGATGAACTAAAGCATTTAAGTATTGGGGTGCCTTACCAACTTTGATTTTGAACATATAGCTCAGGGCTTTGAATTTAATACGATTCTCAACCCTGAGCCAATGTAGATACCTAAGAGAACCTGAGATGGAAACTGTTTTAGGAACCTTACAAAGTAGCCTAGCCGCCGCATTCTGCACCATCTGCAGTTTACGTAACACATCCTTGTTGGCTCCTAGATACAGAATGTTTCCGTAGTCCAGTCTAGAAGTGACAAGAGCCTGGACCACGGTACGTTGCGTAGACAAAGGCAGCATCCAAAGGATTTTCCTGAGCCATTTAATGATAGTGAAGTAGATTGAAGACACTTTCACCGCTTGTTGCTTCATTGATAACTGGTCATCGATTATAACACCTAAATTCCGGACCTGATGATTAGGCTGGGGCAGAGCACCCATTTCAGGCGGCCAGTGTTGAGGTCCCCACAGGTCTTTGTTCTTGCCCAAAATCAGCACCTCCGCCTTTTCACCACTGAGTTTGAGCAGGTTGGCTTGCATTCATCCTGCTATGTTCCTCAGCCCAGACTGAAGGGAAGATGATTTTGACGCCCTTTCAGCAGAAAGGGAGAAAACAATCTGGGTGTCATCGGCATAGGAGAAAAGGGACAACCCTGCATCTTCAGCAATCGTCGCCAGAGGCCTGACATAAATGTTGAACAAAAGAGGGCTAAGGATGGACCCTTGAGGCACCCCATAAGGTGAGAAATGAGTATTGGAGCTGGCCGTGCAAGCCAGTTGAGTGCAGAACCGGTCACTCCCAGTGATTGCAGCGCATGCAATAGCACGGTGTGAGAGACCGTGTCAAAAGCGGCACTTAAATCTAAGAGTACGAGTGCCACGGTGTCCCCAGAGTCAACACGGTTGCGTAACATTTCTGTGACTCCAAGCAGAGTAGTTTCAGTTGAGAAGCCTGGTCTAAAACCAGACTGTGAGCTGTGCAAAAATTTCTGGGATTCAACAAATGCCGTCAGTTGAAGATTAATGTGCTTTTCCAAAATTTTGTAGAAGGCTGGAAGCAAGGAGATGGGCCGGAAATTAGACAGTTGCGCGGGGTCGGCATTAACTTTTTTTTTAGAAGTGGGAGAACCATCGCATGCTTCCATGTTGACGGAACCATTGCTTCCTTTAAGGAGGCGCTGAGCAACTCCATAATTAACAACAAGAAGGACTGTTCGAGTTTCCGAAGCATAGTGATGGGAATAGGGTCCCTGGGAGAACCAGATCTAAGGCTGTCCAAAATCCGCCTGAAAGAGGTGCTATCTAGGAGCGCCCAAGTTTCTAATTTATTGGTAGGTGCAGAGGGCACACAAACCTGCGGTTTCATACTTCTAATTAACTGAGAGGGATTCGTAGTTTGCAGTATGGCATTGGTAGGCTTAGATTCATTAAGTGTCGAGTATATTTTTTCAACTTTGTTAAGGAAAAACCTAGCAAGATCTTCACATTGCAATTCAGTAAGATCCGGGGATTTAGGTTGGCATGTCGCGCCAGACAGTTCTTTAACAAGCTTAAACAACGTCTTAGAGTTATTCTGTGCCTTGGAAATGGTAAAAGTCACATGCAACTTTACAGAGTAAATGATAATCTCTTTTTGCCTTTTTATATGCTAATTTGGCGTCTGGAGCATCATTCTTTCTCCAGCGCCTCTCTAGTACTTTGCATTTGCTTTTCCCCACTTTTAGCCTCTCGGAAAACCAGGGGGCAGGTGGCCGGTGATTATTCACCATCTTGACAGACGACGGTAGGCAAACATCAATGGAGTTAAGGATCCAATTATGTATGGCATCCTCGTCTGCTATAGAAATTGGGCTAAAGCTGGGGACAGTCTTGGATAGGAGCTTATTCAAAGCTTCGATATCCAATTTCCCCCAATTTCTAGCTTTGGACTTAAGGCCGGGAGTAATCGAGGATAAACTAGAGAGACCTTTTTTGACCCGGAAGCCCACCAAGAAGTGATCCGACCAAAGTATTGGAAGAGCTGGGGGGCAACAAATGTTAGGCAGATTGGAAAATATTGGGTCTAATAAGTGGCCAGCCGTGTGGGTGGAGCCTGAATTACAAAGCGGGATGTTCATAGCTGCTAAATCAGAAATAAGTGCCGCGCTAATAGTACATGTCGGGTCATCAAAGTGCAGGTTCAGGTCGCCCAGGATAGTAAAGTTAGCGGCGTCCAAGAGGTAGGGAGTGATTAAATCGGGAAGTGAAACAGCCCATGACCCAGCAGGCCCAGGAGGGCGACAGAGCAGAATACCTGAAAGAGTGAACTGGGGGGTTACGGCAAGTTTGAATAGCGCGGCCTCACAGCCCGCAAAAGATAGATGTTCAAATTTGCAAGTATAGGAGTTGTTATAGATGACCGCAATGCCTCCCCCCATTTTGATTCCTCTATCTCTCCTAATTATTGCGTAATTGGATGGTAAAGCAATCGCAATATCAGGGCCAGAGCTCTCACACAGCCATGTTTCTGTGATAAAATAGCATCAGGCTGCTTATTAGTCAAAAGGGCAAAAATATCCGACTTCTGCTTAGGGAGCGAGCGACAATTTATACTGAAGAAAGTGAATTCTTTATCAAGAACATTACTAGGTTTAGAAAAAGCATTACCCTGGGCCTTCTCAGTCCATAGGGGAGCAATAAAAGAGCTGCATCCTTTGCATGATTGTGTGTCAAATACAAAGCTACAGCAGGGGCAGCTGGAATCCGTGATCTCAGGATTCAATGACACGCAGTCCGCCTGCGGCCCACTATTGAGGTCTGCCAACTGTTTGTAGGAGTAACTTATGGTAGCGTTCTTGGTTGGACCAGGGGTCATGGCCCCTGGCCCCGGTCGGACGTGGACGGGTGCAGACGGACTTGCCTTCGGCGTGTCGCTGCACGTCCGATCCATGTCCATTAAATAGAGTAATGGTCTTGACTTGTAAGTTTTAACCACAGTTTTCCAAGTAAGAAGCATCAGCCACACTTACCCGAGATGTAAGTACCAAGCGACACATGTACAGATTTTAAGTTTGTTCGTATTATAAAATAATGTTTGACCCAAATATAATAGATTTGCTCTGTATTGTTTAGCTTCTGTAAGGTCTGTTCCTTTCCTATATTTGATGTGATTTGTTTTATACAATTTGCTTCAACAAGCTGACACTTGTTTTAATGTATATTATATACATCCTATGTTTTCATAGCATATAAAACATGTTTTTGACAATTGCAGCCCTGATGAAGCTTTTCATAGAAGAGCGAAACGTGCTAGCTTTCTTGCTGAGTCTTACGCTGTTTACTGGAAAAAGAATAAAGAATTCATCTATAAAAGAAGCCTGGACTTCCTTGGTTATATGGAGTCAAAGACTGTTATATTTTGGTTGTTGTTGCCTCTGTTTGTGTATGAATTTAGAAGTTTGGTTTGGGGCGGTGGATCCAGGGGGTGAACAACACTACTTAAATAGAAGGTTTACAGGAACCAACCTGTGGGTGTGGAGAGGTGCCTTTAGCAGTCCACATTTTTGAAAAATGTACTAAGAGGGGCCGGAGAAAGGTGAGTAGAAGGAGAGGAGTAGGGCCTTCAGTAGGCATATGCTGAGAGGGGCCAATGAGAGGTTAGTAGAAGGAGAGGAGTAGGGCCTTCAGTAGGCATATGCTGAGGGGGGCCAATGAGAGGTTAGTAGAAGGAGAGGAGTAGGGCCTTCAGTAGGCATATGCTGAGGGGGGCCAATGAGAGGTTAGTAGAAGGAGAGGAGTAGGGCCTTCAGTAGGCATATGCTGAGGGGGGCCAATGAGAGGTTAGTAGAAGGAGAGGAGTAGGGCCTTCAGTAGGCATATGCTGAGGGGGGCCAATGAGAGGTTAGTAGAGGAAGAGGAGTAGGGCCTTCAGTAGGCATATGCTGAGGGGGGCCCATGAGAGGTTAGTAGAAGGAGAGGAGTAGGGCCTTCAGTAGGCATATGCTGAGGTGGGCTCATGAGAGGTTAGTAGTAGGAGAGGAGTAGGGCCTTCAGTAGGCATATGCTGAGAGGGGCCAATGAGAGGTTAGTAGAAGGAGAGGAGTAGGGCCTTCAGTAGGCATATGCTGAGGGGGGCTCATGAGAGGTTAGTAGAAGGAGAGGAGTATAGTGAAAATCAGGCGTTAGACCTGGCATCCTTGGCATGGTTTCCCCCTAACTTTTTGCCTTCAACCCTCCTGTTTGCTGAATTTATATTGCTGGTTTTAGGACTCTGCACACCTTACCACTGCTAAACAGTGCTAAAGTGCTTGTGCTCTCTCCTTCAAACATGCCAAGATTGGCTTATTCCGAATTGGCACAATAATTTACTTGTAAGTCCCTAGTAAATATGCAGTACCTGTGCCCAGGGTCTGTAATGAAATGCCACGAGTGGTCCTGCTGTGCTTTAGAAAGACAAGGGAACCCAGTTGATGGTCAGGGACCTTGGGTACAAGTTATTTCTAAAAACAAAATGACTGCTGTAATTCACATAGAAATACAATGATGTCTATGTCTTAACTCTCCAAGTGGATGTAATCATTTAATGTGAACATCTGTAAGAACAACATTTAACAACAGAAAAGGAAAGGACTCAGGCATTGAAGTAGCGAGGCCTATAACACAATTCAATAGTTAGGCCAACGGACATACATTACAGCAGCATACCACACGTTGATAACAAGTAAGATTGTGTCAAGGTGTGAGGAGTCGACGACGTTTCGATCCCTTTATCCAGATGCTGGGATCATCTTCAGGACATCAGGGATGATGCCTGAGACGGATGCCTATTACAATTCAAGCATAGTAGGGTTGCCGACCAGACCAAGACCGTAAAGGCGGAGGAGCGAACCAAGGATGGGAGCTCCGGGTGGTTCCTGAAGCGATGTTGGAGCAACCAAGGTGGTTCTGGTCAATTAGTGAGGCACAGTCTGGTTACATGTGCGCTTAGACTCGTGGGCAATGGATCAGTTACCTGGTTGTTGAGCGGAATTGTTCGAGTAGGCATAGGTACTTTCAGCCGGTAGTACGTGTAATCACGTGCAACAGTCCCTACGCCTACTCACAGGCAGGGTTCTCTCCGGCTCCGCTGGAATGTTGTGAATAATCCCTGCTCTTCTACTCCCTGCATCCTTTTTCTAAAATTGCTGTAAAATATATTCATTGTGGGCATTATATTATTTTATTTTTAATGTGGCATATCAGGAATTTACAAGACTGACGTCAAATAACCAGGGAGAGCCAGCAATGATGAAGGCGGATCACAGCCCTCCGAGCAACAGAAGAAGCCATGATGTGAGCACCCCCGGGAAGAGCTAGAAGGCAACAGGGACCAGAAGGCCCCCTTCACCTCAAGCCAGCCCCTACCCTACATCAAAGTGAATTTAGATCTATTTCAATTCGGCAGCAGGTGCCATAAACTTGTCCACAATCTGTGTTTATACAGCATTTTTGGCAAAACTAAAATCTTCTGCTATGAAGAATCTTAGGGACGGGTGGGCGGGAAATTGCTGCTTTGGCTCAAACGAGAAGAGACAAAGAGGGGTAAGTGAGGGTCGTCTGTGCCTATAAACTTCCTGTCTCTTCCTGCCAATGACCACCCCCCCCCCCAATCCCCTGGCTGTGCACAGGTGGTCTAGGCCACTCCTCCCTCATTCCCAAGAGTCCATTTATATCGAACAATCTACAGTCAATCCAACTCGAAGAAGAAAGTAGACTCTGGAGGGAACATGGCCCAGCAGGGGAAAACCTCTCAGCCAATCTCCTCCTGGGTGCAATGAAAACTATGGGCCAGTGTGTTCAAACCCTCGGTGGGACTAAAGCCCTCACCTCGCTAATCACTGGTACGGGCTGCATTCCTGTCAGGGTTCTCTGTGGCTGCTCTAGAATTTTGTGTCTAGAATCCCTGCTCTTCTACACCCTAGTGTAGGGGCTCAAGTGTACAGCCTGTAGTCCCAGGGCTGTAGCAGATGAACCATGTGCTCCTATGCAACCTCTGCTCAGGCGTTCACTTGTCCAAAGTGCGATTTGAAGACTGTGACACACACACCCTGTGCTCTTCTGCAGAAAACTCTGTGGGACTGGGGCTCTCAGTTTGTGACTAGTGACCCCTGGGCTGCAACAGCCATACCGAGTGCATTTATGCACATTGGGGATCACGGCATGGGATCTGTGATCCCGGGACAGGCACAGACGTAAGTTGTACTCCTGGCCCGCTCTCTGGATAGAGCCACGGAACTCCCCGAGATCCCGGAACAGATCTAGGGCCTAATTACAAGTTTGGCTGACAGGTTACTCCGTCGAATACGTGACGGATATCCTGCGCCGTATTACGAATCCCATAGAATATAATGGGACCGCAATACGGCAGACAGGATATCATTTATGATGGAGTAACCCTATCAGCCAAACTCTAAATCAGGCCCTGTGTGTACCCTTGGGTCTCTTTCACTATAGAGCTGATGGTGCTTGAGATGCTTGAACTATCACAGACACACTGTGCACATCTGCATCCCCTGCACTACAGAGCCCACAGCACCCCTCGAGGTCCCAGAACACACACAGACACACTGTGTTCTCTTGGGGCATCCTTTGCTATAGAGCCACGTGCTTGAGATCCCTGAACATAGTCCCATTATTGGCAACACACCCCACCCACACCACAACAGAGTAGGCATGCATAAATAAATACACAACACAACTTTTGTTTGGAGAAAATATTGCTGCAGGTTTATTCCATACAAAAGTATGCAATATGGTGGGTTATCTTACGGGCGATCCAAGGGCAGGCAGCTGTACCAACCTATGCTGGCCTGCCCGCCTGATGAGCCAAGCACTGTGGAGAATCCAATCAGCGCTACCCTTATGGGGATGATCCCCTTACTGGATCACGTGACACATTGGTCCCTTATTACTCACGCCCCTTTCAGGGCGGAGCGTAGCAAGGCAAGCCCCGGTTGTTCAGGCCCACAACCGCCCGAAGGACTAACGGGCGCCGACGTAATTGTTCCAGGACCCTCCCATGAGGCTCCTGGGATTTGGCTCTGGCACCCCTATTGTGCCCACGCAGAGGTACCCTTCTGTACCCATATGCTTCCAGATCGCCCTGTAACTCCGCCTGCAACGACAAAACAAAACATTACAACGTTCTATGTACTTCGCCTGCAAACCCCACGCCGGGTAAGCGGTAGGGTGGGAGACGGCGTGTCTGGCGCAAAGAGGACGCCAAGATGGCCGGGGGAGGCATAAATACCTCCCCCACCTCCTCAGGGCGCCGGAAGTGACGCGCCTGGTAAGGGGACTCCTCCTAGAGTCCCGCATTAGTAGTGGGGGTGGGGAAGTGCCCAAATGGCACTACAGGGGCCGCCCTTTTAGGGAGGCCCCCTGCGGGGGCCGCGGGCAGCCGCATAGTCCCATTATTGGCAACACACCCCACCCAAACCACAACAGAGTAGGCATGCATAAATAAATACACAACACAACTTTTGTTTGGAGAAAATATTGCTGCAGGTTTATTCCATACAAAAGTATGCAATATGGTGGGTTATCTTACGGGCGATCCAAGGGCAGGCAGCTGTACCAACCTATGCTGCCCTGCCCGCCTGATAAGCCAAGCACTGTGGAGAATCCAATCAGCGCTACCCTTATGGGGGTGATCCCCTTACTGGATCACATGACACATTGGTCCCTTATTACTCACACCCCTTTCAGGGCGGAGCGTAGCAAGGCAAGCCCCCGGTTGTTCAGGCCCACAACCGCCCGAAGGACTAACGGGGCGCCGACGTAATTGTTCCAGGACCCTCCCATGAGGCTCCTGGGATTTGGCTCTGGCTCCCCTATTGTGCCCACGCAGAGGTACCCTTCTGTACCCATATGCTTCCAGATCGCCCTGTAACTCCGCCAAAGCTCTGGAGGCGGCCCCCGTCGCCTAAAGAGCCCCCCACCAAAACAGCTCCTTTCTCACTGCAACCTGCAATCTCCCGGGCCTCATTCATGTCCAGTAGGAACAGATCCAAGCCCCACCTGTGCCAAATGCACCCCAACTTTGTCAAAATAACCTTTGTTGTTCGCCCGGCATCGCCCATGCCTGCTGAAGCTAAAGCCCCTTGCTCTGCGAACTTGCGCATGGAGCGGTTTATCATTCTCTGGGAATGTGCCAGTGCCTCGCATGACCTGCAAGAAAGTGATGGCCTCCCAGGAGGGAGCTCTACGCTTAAACATCGCTATATTACCCTTCAAGCTGATGTGGCTCCCACCTCCTGCAACCTGTAGTTGCAGTCCTTCTAGCATTTTGTGCTTCCTAACACCTGTTTCCCCAATTTATGGACAGCAGCACACTTGCTTAGCAGACCGCTTCCACAACCAGCCTATATACTCTGGCTATGCGGACGGGGCATTTCATGCATCACTGCATCAACCCGTACCTGCTCTGGGAGCAGAGTGCACCTACTTTGTTGCAGTTGACCAGACATGTGCACAGACCTTTGCGATTAATAAACCCTGGCGAACAAGGCTGTTCGCCTAGCGCACACCATTGCAGTCACAGCAACCATTTGGAGTGACAACTTACGCCACCTACCAGGCTGCTTAACTAAAGCTCGATCACAGATACACACAAACCTGCTAACCAGCTGTGGCCCTTAATGCTCAACCCAGCTAAAGACCTAGTACTTTGCTTTTCCAGGGAATATTGCCCTCCACAGGATCAAGCCTCACATGAGCATATGGCCTTCACCTACTGGGCCGAGGTGCAGTGTGTGGTCTGGAATTGTCAGCAATGGTGCTCCAAACACATTTCAAGCCGCTATTGGAGCCACGGCACACCTTCTGGCCTAACCAACTGACGCATGCCAACTGGCTAACTTGCCGCTGCGAGATTTTGATCTTAACACCACGCTCTTGCGGTTACTGGTGCACATCCTCTATAGGTCTTGCCCCCCACTCTAAGCAGTTTCCCGCAATGTACCCTTCTGCCCCTGTACGGGCGGGAAAATACCCGTAACCTTGCAAATCCCACTGCACTCACATTCTCGGGCAGTACGGTGGGGGAGAGGGGTCCTTAGAATTGGTTCTGCTACATTGCCTGGCCTCCTAGCCCGCAAACACCCTCGTCTGCCAGCAGACTATCTGCTGTGTCGCCCGTGCAATGTCCGCACCCTGGCACAAGACGTCCCGTTCTATACCTCAACTAACAGACTACCTTCAGTGAGGCTGGAGTGAACCGATGTATGTTGTGTCTCTGACCATAAGAACCTTGGTTTGCTTTGGCAGGGATAAAATTGTTGTATCTGTCACACTCAAAATAGTGTCAACGTGCAGTTCTTTTGCATTAAACCTGCAGAGTGTGCCTGGTACAATCCTAGACACCCCCTGTGTGCCAACCCATTTGACCCAAGATGCAAAGCACAGACCCGCTACACTTGGTTACCCCGGACGGACTAACTTGCCCTCCCCCGAAATCCATGTGTAAGGTAGCTGGTCCCTTGATTTAATTCCTAGTAGTCTATGTGTTATGCCATACACCTTATATGCCTTTTTTTAAAGCAGTTAACCCGCTCACAACACGAGACCCACTGGTAGCAAGACCAGTATAACCTGTACATGGAAATTAAATTTTCCAACCAACTGCACTGAGGCCAAGCCACACACACTGCTACTGGTGTCTGACTAAACGGCCCATGGAGGGTGTAGCAATACTGCCCGGTTAGCAAGTACGCCCACTGTACAGTTGTTATTTAGTAACTCCTGGCGCTGACAACTGCAGGTGCCTAATACCGGGCTGTGTGTATGCGGCCCAGGAACCTAGGCAATAGGCTTGGTGTGGATGGGTTGTTAACAATGCCTGGCAATAAGTATAATACCTTTGACAAACCTCTCCTGACCAGCATCTATCATTCTTAAACATATTTACTGTTTTTTGCCACATGGCACTCTTCTGGTTGGTGATACGGAACCACCTACCCAGCATAAGCCGACAGTCCCGCGTTGCCGTCACACCACCTGTGCCCCTTGAATCACCCTCCATCCTCTTGTGTCACCCAACCTCGGTTCTAGAGTGCACTTACTTCGCACTGTTGACCAGACAATTCCACAGACCTCTTTGCTTGCTAGACCCTGGTGAACACATTAATGGTGTCAAATCTGGTTTGAAACAATATATGTACGTGTGCCCACTATTGGAGACAACTCACCCCTTCGTGGAGTGACAACTACACAGGTGCCTACACAAGTCACCCAACAGACAAGTTGGCCCTGACTACCTTGCGTTCTGGTGCCAGATTTGGAAAGAGCCTTGCCTTCACTTGCTGATCCCTGGGAAGCACACAATGCCCGTGCTCTGGCTGCAACGCAGCGATGCCCTCGTGTAGCAATCGAACCCTTGGTCAAATAAGAGTGCCACTCCAACTACTTAAACCTACACCTTGAACATGGGTGGAGTCTAGCTCTCCCCAAACTTCTGCTGGTGTAACCCACGGTCACGCCTCCTGTGCAGATCAATTTAGTGATTCAAGGCACTGACAACCACAAGGGCCTAATACTGGGCTGTGTAAATGCGGCCCAGGGTGACCTTAAACAATCAGCTTGGTGTGGATGAGTGCTACCATTACCTGGCTGAAGAGCAAACCCTTTGACAATCACTCCTGACAAGATGTGCCAAAGCAGTTAAAAGCAAGAGTTATCCAGCCCACCTCACTTCCTGTCCCAGTTATCTGAGTAAATTAGTGAAAGATGCACGTTTGAACTGGTAGCGGATACTGTTACTTACGCCTGCAAATGCTCTGCTCAAAGCAGCCTGCTAGACAATGGCTTCCATTGAAAGGCGGTGACAACAGACCTCCAAGCACTTAAGGCGGTACCTCTGAGTAGGTCTCTAATCTAACAGATGCCCCTTGCATCGGATACCGCCTCTGGCTGTAAGCCACTCAGTGCTACTGATGCCTTGGCGCTTCCTGACCCCCAGCCAGCTCACCCTGATACAATCCGCTCATGACTGGGACTCAACAGTGAAGCGAAAGCACGAGACATCCTAGCCTTACCTTAGCTCTTCACCAGGCTCCCACACAAGAGCCCTCCACAAACCTTGTGGCCTAAAACATTCGCCCTGTGGGGCGGTTGCGAGTGAACTGCAAACAACTCCTAGGCATTCTCTACTAATGTTGAAAATGGAGTTTCTGGTTGGCTAGGGTATGCACCTAAGCCTGGCCGACCCCACCTCTCTAGTCAGGAGATGGGAGTACACACTTAGGCTGACACCTGCCCACCCCTTAGGTGGCTAGGCAGAGACTTTGGCTTATCCCAGAGGCAGTGTAAATTTAATGTGCCAACTGCACTCCCACAGTGGCACACTAGGCAAACTACAGAAGAGACTCCATACCAGGTTATTTTAATTACCCTTTGTATCGTCCATACAAGAGAGACTTAGTACCATCTGCCCCCATTACCCTGTGCTACCAAACCTCATCATGACATCACAGGGATTACATAACTCACTAGGTCAATCGGGCCACCGTCCTACAGCTCAGTTAGCACAACCCCGTAGCTGCTGGTAGGAACTGTACTAGGCATAACACAGCACAGAGTAAATGTAAAATTGTACTTTCCCACCCTTGGGCTGGTAACCGACGGCCAAAAAAGACAGAACCTGGGCACGAGATCCCAGTTTCCTAGAGTAAAACAATAATTATCCTGCACCATTAACAAATGTGCCTCATGCACCCATGCCCTATCCACCTGTTGCTGCAGTGGGCAGCCACCCCACTGGAGGCAGTGGTCTGTCCAGTTCTCCTCCGAATTCTCAGCTATAGGGCTCCAGATAATCTCAGGTGTGAGAAAAGTCTTTCTAACGTAGCCAACCGATGGTTTATACGTAAGTGACTGGCCCCCATTATGGTACGACCAAACCAAGGCTAAAGCAATGGGACCATGAGGCCTTAAGCAACGGGTGTCTTTGTGTACTGGAAACATTAATTAGCCACGCAAAGAACCATGTACATCCCCTTAAATGCGAGTCACCAGATCGTCAAAGAAATATTGACGGATTTGAGACATGGCGCCATCCAAACTACTGAATTAAAAATTGGCGAGGATAGTTCTTTGAAAGAAAAGCATAGAATGACTCGCTCATCAGAGTCAAAGGACATATCAAACCGGTTTGGTCTACCTTGCTGAGAAGGATGGAGCAATGCCCATTATCGGTATTAGTGAATGAAGACATTATTCATTCATATTCAGCCAAAGTGAGAAACACTGCCCCCAAGTGGCCTTCCCACTTTATGGCACCTTGGCAGTACAAATTGGTTTCACGCACCAATAATCAACCAAACTGATATACTGTTTTGCCTCACCCATGGCACCCTGTCCGGTTACCGCCAAGGCAGACGCACTGCAACGCCAACTGAAGGCAGATCCGATCCGCCATTCATAGCGTTAATTTAACGTGCATTGAGAATTACATATTAATTATACAAATATAACGTAGTATGTAATGCAAAGGAATTGAAACGCTATACATGAGCGCCAGTTACATTACATATTCAGCACAACTATCCTAAAGTGCCACCTGACCGCTTATAGGTACTTAGTACCGCCACACAATGTCTAATTATTCGGGCCTGCACCACGTACCAAGGTTTACTCGCCCAGTCCTACGACCCTTATTGCCCCCCTGTAAGGCGTACCAATCTGACTGCACCAGGGAGACGCACCCTTGGTGTGCCGTCCCAAACTAGACACTCTGCCCCTTTGGCATGGACAGCACCGCCCTACTTACTGCTTTTACCGTTCGCGTTGCCCGGCGGCGCGAGTTGGTCCTGGCAGGTCCGGTGCGACTGAAAACTTGCAGAATTTCTGGGGAGGAGATTACATGGAAATCTCTCTGGGGCGGCACCCAAACTAATGGTCCGTGCCGTCCGCAACTTCCCTACACAGAGCACCCCCGCTCAGGCGCGCGCCCGCTGTCCTGTGATGCCACCTTTGCGAAGATACCTTAGAGTTACAGCTTTTTGGTGCAACAAAAGGGGGAACAGGCACCATGAAGTCTTCACTCTGAGCTGGGTGCTACCGTTTTTAAGAGAACTGAGCCAGCTCAGAACAGCAGGGGGCATCAGCCTGACAGATGGCACCATGGCTGGGGATAACCTGGCAAGATCCATCAAGAGGTCATCAATCTGATCCCCCAGAGTGCTTACTATTGGCCTGTTGAAAAGCACAAACGCAGTCATGCCGATTGGAGCACTTTAATAATAAGTCCCGGTTGCAATGCAAATCGGATCTGTCGCACTGCCAGATACGATTTGAATTTGCTAGGGGAAATGAGCGATTTACCCAGAATCACTAGCTGTAGAGCCGGGTGGTAATAAGAGGTGCTTGGGAGGGGGATCTCAGCGGGGGTCACACTCGTTCGGAGACAAGGACCTTGGTCCCCAACTCATGCGGCATGGGTCGGCTGGAGCGGGCCACCAATGCCAAGCACGCACACCTGACCTCCAAATACCCCCACTGCCGTGACCCTGCACCCCCGCTGTCGCACCGGGAGGCACGATAACTGCCATCTGAATCTCCCTACGCAAGACGGCCCCTTCGGCGCACCCGGAGGCGAGCAAGTGGTCCCAGGCCCGCCTGGGGATGATCACAATATGGGAAAAGAGCGTGGCAAGCCACTCACCTCGCTTCACAATGAACCGAAGAGCGTGACCAGAGCCAACGTAAGTGTCCCAAAATTAGAACACGATTGGCAAGGAGAACCACCGCCAACCCATGCAAGTACTTTCGCAACCACCCTCTGTTACAATCAACCTTCGACAAAGAACATCCCTCAACACAGACCCACGTCGCATTAACACACCACCAATTGAAACCAATAAAATGTCTACATTTTTGCAAACAACTTCACAGCTGTCAATATATTGAGCATTTGCCGCCATGTAACACGAGAGATGATCCTGAAAGGCCAGATCCACAAAACTATTGCACTAATAAATAGCCTTCACCCGGAGCTGTTAGACACAAACAGATACTTGCACTATCGTCTGCAGCAACAGCATTTTATAGATTCGATTTGGGAGTTTTACCCAGAAACAGTTAGCAGTGCAGGGAGAGGGGAGCAGAGTGTCTGACAGAAATTTAGCTGAAAAGTAAAGACATAAAAAGAGCAGGAAAAACAATCTGAGTTACCCGTTTGGACCACAGAACCAAGGACGGGCCCATCCATGTTCGAGCCACAGCATCCGCACCACGCTCCCCACCTCTAGGGGCCCTACGTGCACTACCGGGGTGGAAGGGGTGCGCGCAACCCGCTACGCCACATACACACAACACCATGTATTGCACCCCCTAGGACGCGCCTCCAGCCCCGCCCGAGGATCAAACCCTGGACCCCGGTTCCCACCGCTGCATAACCACACACGCGTAGGGACACCACGCCTCCCGGTCCGCAGCACCCTCTGCCCCGCCAGGGAGGGGGACATAACCTGCAAAGCGTGATCGTTATCATCCTCCAGTGCCCCGCAGTGATGTGCTAATGACCACACTGTGGGCGCATTGTGCTGAAGACTACCTACCCGCATGCTGGGACCGGCAAGAAGCGTCCCGAGAGAGGAGCCTCACTTTTAGGCGCTCAACCATGTTCGACCTTTGCTCTAGCAAACAACTCAATTGATGGACAATGAATAGTGCTTGTGCCGCTAGTCTATGCGGTGTCATTATTTTCCTGGACGAGGTAACTTTACCTGCCCCGGCTGAAAGCGCCCGGCGTGCCGCTGCTTTAAATTTCAATGGAAAGCCTCGACCCCGCATATGCACACAAGTTGCCCAGTTGTCCCCCCACCAAGCATACAATTACTAGCCCCGGCTACGTGTCAAGCGGGCAATGCTAAACCAGCAAATGAGCGAAGCCGGAGGCTAACGATGCATTTGCATAACAGACCCACTTAATACCTCTAATAATGCTCCAGTGACCCGACCTGAACAACATCTCCCAGGCGCATCACAGTCTGGCCGAGGCCCTCAAATGCCCCTGTGATGCCAAATCTCCGTCGTCTACAATCCCCTCTCAACAAGATGACTTCACCAATGTACCCCTTCAAGGTAAAGGAAGGTAGTCCGTCCTCCCACTGAGGTACAGCCATGCCAGCAGGCCGACCACCCTACAATGGTGGCGGCGGCCGTGAGCTCACACGTATCTCAGCCGTCGTCAGACAACATGATTCATCTTTAGCATGCCTGCCACCTGCTGGGCATTCAGTGAACTTATTTTGAATTCCGTTTCATGTCGGTGAAGACCCATGCTGGAGGGATCCCGGTCACATGGTTTGTCACCAACAGCCATAGACTACTTCAGCCGCCGGGCGTCCGCAGGGCCCGCTCTAGTCCTTCATTCTTCAATGTCGACGAAGGGACACCGGCCCGGCCCCGCAGCCCCAGGCAGCGGCGCTGATTACTACTGACCAGGCTGCCCGGACAGCAGCTCTTTCCCTCCCAAACGGCCTCTGTCCGACCCGTGAGCGCTCCGTGCCCTGAACCATGGAGGGCCTGCACACCAGCGTCATTGCAGGGCTCGAACCCAGGTCCTCCCTGGCACTGCGGACTTTAATGGCCCCGGCCGCAGCCATACTCTGTGTGAACCGGCAGCCACCCGCACTTTCACGGCCTCACGCCCGCGGCCCCCGAGAGAATGCCGGGTCTGCAGGCGGCCCAGAATCCCCACAAGGTAGATGAAAGGGGGTTACGGCTGGAGCGCCTGCACCGCGGGCAAGCACCGTGACCGCCGAGGGAAACCGCACTGTAACACGGTCTGCGGTTAGTCTGGGGGCCAGCGCTACCCACAGCTGACCCGCTCGTGCACCTCACGGGGAGCCGTGTGCTACGCCTCCCGTGAGACCCCCCCCCCCAGGCCCGACTGCGCTGTCCGAAGGCGTCGGCGCACTCTCCCGCCTTAGATTGCATCACTGTACGGGGGGGAGGGGGTGGGCTCGATCACTGTAGGACCTCCGAGCCATCTTCGGCCGCCAACAAGCCCTGGGACTGCCCATAACTGGGGGCCGTAGCTACGTCCCCCCGCCCGTGCCGTCCACCAAATGCCCCCTGCAAGGACTCGCCGCCTTTGCAAGCGTGACTACCCAAGGCGCTGCGGCAAAGACTCGCCGCCTTAGCATTCCGCCAGGCGCTCGTCCTCGGGGTCTATGGTGGAATCTCACTGGTTCTCGGGCTGCTGGGACCGATTGGGATGCCCGTGCGATGAGGGGCAGGGATGACCAAAAACCCCTATGCTGTGCCCCCCGGTCCCGCCGCCCCACTTGCTCCGACCCGGCTCTTACACCACCCAGCCTACTGCTGGGGTCGGACCAGCGCATGCCGCGAGGGCGGCAAGATGTGGGACCGGGTGGGGGGGGCTGGGGCATTGCCTGCACTCACCTCACACAACGCGATCCTAGGATCCGGATTGGTGTCCCAACAACCCGCAGCACGACCAGACGGCACGACCAGACGGCGTGTCTGGCGCAAAGAGGACGCCAAGATGGCCGGGGGAGGCATAAATACCTCCCCACCTCCTCAGGGCGCCGGAAGTGACGCGCCTGGTAAGGGGACTCCTCCTAGAGTCCCGCATTAGTAGTGGGGGTGGGGAAGTGCCCAAATGGCACTACAGGGGCCGCCCTTTTAGGGAGGCCCCCTGCGGGGGCCGCGGGCAGCCGCACTCACAGACATACTGTGTACTCTTGGACCTCCTTCTCTACGGAGCACAGAGCACCGCTTGGGGTAGACATATTGTGTTCTCTCAGGGCTCCTTCTCTACGGAGCACAGAGCACCGCTTGAGGTAGACACATTGTGTTCTCTCAGGGCTCCTTCTCTATGGAGCACAGAGCACCGCTTGAGGTAGACATATTGTGTTCTCTCAGCCTCCTTCTCGACGGAGCCCAAAGCACCGCTTGAGGTAGACATATTGTGTACTCTCAGGGCTCCTTCTCTACGGAGCACAGAGCACCGCTTGAGGTAGACATATTGTGTTCTCTCAGGGCTCCTTCTCTACGGAGCACAGAGCACCGCTTGAGGTAGACATATTGTGTTCTCTCAGGGCTCCTTCTCTACGGAGCACAGAGCACCGCTTGTGGTAGACACATTGTGTTCTCTCAGGGCTCCTTCTCTACGGAGCACAGAGCACCGCTTGTGGTAGACACATTGTGTTCTCTCAGGCCTCCTTCTCTATAGAGCAGGCAGAACCGCTCTAAATCTCTAAGCACTCACAGTGCTTGAAATCCTGGGACACGCACACTAACCATACACGCTTGGACCACCTTCTTAATACATCCCAGAGCACTGCTCGAGATACCAACGCCCTCAGAGACACAAGTCTTGGGCCTTCTTCTCAATCAAGCTCATAGAACCTCTCTGGGACCCTGGACACTCACAGTAATTCTGTGTACTCTTGGGCATTCTACAGACGTGCCTCTTAGACTTGAGGTGTGGGATGTGTGATTCCGGGTCTATGATAATCATAGCTTGTGCACTTCTGCCGCATCTTCTATGGGGCAAGGGCCTCGTGACCCCAAGGCTGTGACACACGTGCCTTACTGCCCTGGAGTTGACTTTTTCTATAGTCCTAAGAATGCAATGAGTGACCCCTGAACCCCTGCAGACACACCTTATGTTCTCCTGCAGCCTCCTGTATAAACTCACAAAGTGTCTCTTCATATATGAATCCTGAACACCCACACACAAACCTTGTGATCTTTGTCACCCCTCTCTATGGAATCTTAGGAGTGCCTTGTATTTCTAGTCATCTAAGCACAAAACTTGTCAGCCTTTGCAGCCTTCTTTGTGGGACTCACCGAGTGAATTCACTGGTAAACACTGAACACCCACAGACGTACTTTGTACACTTCTGCAGCATCTTCTGTGGGGCTAAAGCTGTTGGACATGTGACCACAGGACTGAGACAGACATACCATCCCTTGTTATCTTGTTAACCCTATTCTATGGGGTTAACACCTTGTGCTCTTGTGCAGAATTCTCTATGGAGACCTTGCAGTACAAGGAGTTATTTCTGGATTCCTCGAGACCTGTGATACTTAAAGTACGGCCCGTGGGCCGCTTGCGGCCCTCCTAACCTGTACATGAGGCTCAATGGGCACCAGCAGCACTGGGCTGCTGTTTACTCGACTCAGCACTAACATGAAAAAAAAAAATATATATATATACAGCAAGCACTGATTTAAAGGTTAATTGCAATCAGGAAAGGAAAGTAACTAGCCCTTAACTTTAGGAACACCTTCATTTTTAAAGACAGCAAACTTGTAAAAATACAATAGTGTTTTTAAAATTCAAAAAGTGTATTTCATTGACCTGTAGAACATTTCACCTTAGTAAATCAAATTATAGCAGTGCATTCAGAAGTATTTTTTTTTTTTTAAGTGATGGCTTTCAAACATGAATATAGAAACGTTCATGCCCCCCCCCTATCCTGACAACAATGCCATTAGGGATTACACCCAAGCACAGGAGATGGTTTTGTACAGCATGCATCCTGAAGTCATGTATTTCGAGTTCCTCTTCTATGTGATAATTAAGAAAAAGGAGGAAAATTGAAATAAAACAATTGCCGAGGGTCACACAATTTGGTCAAGAGGAGAAGCCGGGATTCATCCCAGGTTTTCTGGTTTCACATTGCGCAATTGAGTTCAGCCACTAGATATACATGCTTTGCTCCCTCTACACCCACTTTACATCGCCCGCTGGCATCCGTGCGGCCCTCGGTCACACCATAGACCAAACTTTGCTGCCTCTACGGGGCTCAATGTGTGGGACTTGTGACCCTAGGGCTGTGACATACCTTTCTACTCTTGGACAGCCTTCTCAGTGTAGTCCTACACAATTGGTGACCATTAGGGATAAAACAACAACCCTGGATTTCCAGATCTGAATGGCCTTGGGTGGGCCAGGACACTTCCTTGGGTGGGACTGGCCCAACTTCTAGAGCCGGGCCTGCTTCCCTATATTACTCAAGCACTGACTTCATCTGTGATCCCATAACAGTCTCACACATACCTTGTACTCCTCTGCAGCCTTTGAGTTTCAAGGAGTGACGTCACTTGTGATCCCATAACACCTGAACACGTACCTTGTACTCTTGGGCAGCTTCCTCTATGGGAGTTACTGAGTGAGACCTGTGCTCCTTTGATCTGTCACACACAACACAGATGAGTGTCTGATCCTCGTCACAGAACAGCCTCAGTTTCTCCTCGTGTTTCTCGCACAGATTCTCCTGTGGGGGCTCCACGGGGGGCAGGTGAAGCTGTTTTACCATTTCCACCATGTTTCCCAGTTGCCTGTTGGGTCGGAGGCTTCTCCCTGGAGATATTTCTCTGCACTGCGGACAGGGGAAGTTTCCGTCTCTTCCCTCCCAGCTCTGAGTGATGCAGGAGCGGCAGAAGTTGTGTCCACAGTCTGTGGACACAGGATCAGTAAAATATTCCAAACAGATGGAACAAGTGGCCTCATCTTTGAGATTCGTGAGCTGAGCCGCGGCAGCCATGATCCCAGGAATGCAGGAAGGTAAAGTTAAGTTTCTCTGTTTGTAAAGTGGGAGTGTCTGTGTGTCTCCTCCTCCTCCTGTGTGTGGTGGGACTTCCTGGTTCAATGTCTATGTAAAGTGGGGGTGTCTGTGTGTCCCCATCTCCTGCGTGTGGTGTGATGGCTTTTTCTGGTTCTCTCTACAGTGGGAGCGTCTGTGTCTCCTCCCATGTGCTTCAGGTTGCACGGAGATTTTTTGTCCTAAATTGCGCTCTGGCCGCTGCTGAAAGGGTGAACAGCCTCAAACACGCTGCCGCTTTCCTCTTGGTTCACTGAATAAAGCCTCTCTAATTGTATTGTAATTGCATGGATATAGCGCTTACTACCTCGGACGAGACATCGCAGCGCTATAATGTGCAAGTTCAGCTCTGACTGCAGCAACCCGGGCCTCGGAGAGGCTCGTAAATCACTCCAGACTGGGCCACGGGTGTTTTATTTCTGGGCAGAAGAGGGCGGCAGAGGGATGAGAGAAATACAGGAAATTAAAAGTGACTCCAAGACTTTCAGTCTGAGAAAACGAGGGAAAGCAGCGGGTGGAAGAAGGAATGCACGGGGGTAAAACAATGTGTGAAAGAATAAAAGGAGAAAAGAGATGGAAAGAAGGACATAAAGGCAGAGTGAGGGGAGGGAAAAGAATGTCTGAAGAGGAAAGGCAGCACCAAGAGGTGGAGAAACGAAAAGGACGAGGGAATAGAAGACGCTTCAGCTTTTTATAATTGAAAGTTTCACAAAGCCTCATTAACTGAACATAAACAGATACAGCAGGGGTTTCACCAATGCAAGGTTCCTTTAATGCACAGAACAGGCACACCTGTACCTGCTCTTGTTTAGCGTCTAGTGCATTCTGGGACTTGTAGTTTGTCGTTTTACATTATGAGTTTTATCTCAAAACTCAGGGCAAGCGAGAGCTGTGGGCTAAAATGCCAGGACTGCTCTGAGGTGTCAAACACACAAAAGGTGATGGCAGGAAGGCTTCACTCTACGTAATCCAATCCATCATTCCTTTGCTCTCCGCGCCACATCAGTGTGGACCCAGCCATATGCAAATCAGCCTTGATCCTGCTCCAATAGGAAGAGTCCATATGCAAATCAGCCTTGACCCTGCTCTAATAGGAAGAGTCCATATGCAAATCAGCCTTGACCCTGCTCTAATAGGAAGAGTCAAGCCCGAATTGCCAGGCCAGGTCCTCCCTGAACCCAGGGCCGGTTTCACACTGACGGGGGCTCTTCAGCGGGTCCAGCTTGGCTCCAGTGACAACGAACGAAGAAGGATGGGTTGGAGGTGTGACCCGAGCGATTGCCAGTGGTGGGACAAGTTAAAGGCATTCCTCCCGTCTCCTTTTGTCTGCTTGAAAGTGTCACACATGGCAGGGGCGTAACACAGGCCCCCACAGTGCGGGGGGCCCCCAAGCTCCAGTGGGCCCTCTCAGCACAACACTATGGCCGGAGAGCTCCTGATTGAGCCTGGAGTGGGCCCCTCCACCTACCTTGCAGGGAGGCCCCCTCAAGTTTTGTTACACCAGTGACACATGGCACGTGCCCCTGTGCAGTATGGACATCAGCTGTGCAAGGTTCCCGCACTCACACGGGGTGGGTACAGCACAGACAGCAACAGCACAAGCACCGCGCATGCGCAGAAGAGTTACTGTCATGGGTAACAGGTACAGCCATAAAGCAAACAAGGCGGCCGCATAGGGTACCTGGGTACGTCACATACAAGACTGAGGGGAAACAAATAAAACGACTAAATCAAAGCTCAGCCTGGATCTATGTGTATGTGTGTGGTCTTTGTATTGCGTACCACTGCCGGAATGCCGCATCCCGCTGTACAGGACAAAGTTACAATCACCGGAGGGGCCGCTGGGCTCCGAGAGCTTCAGTGGTCTTTATTGCATCGTGATGTAGTGTAGCGTTGTTTTAAAAGGTGTATTTTCAGCTTTAAGTGGCTATTTATCCGACACTAGCAAAGAGTGCATAATCGCTGCTATTTACCCAGCGGCCGCCTAAATATCTGAAATTTCACGGTTTATCCGGCCGCAGGTTAAATTCATAGAGATGATGCACTATTTGACCAGCGGCGAGATACATAGTGTGAAGGGGTCTTTATTTACCTAGACATGATGAAAGGAGGGACTCCGGGCGAGGGTAGAGTGGGGCCATCTTGTAATGGGAGTGCAGGAAAGTGAGTGAAGGATGTGAAAGTAAGTGTATATACAAATGTACAAAAGTACGTGCAAAGGGAAGTGCATGAATTCAAGTTCTAGTTTAAAAGTACTTTATTTAGACAATTAAGTCCATCAAAGTGAGAACCATGCAATGCAAATCTAATCGTAATTGATAAGACCAGTAAAAACGCTCTATAAATAATGCTCTTCGTAGATAATTTTAAGCCCAAAAAGTAAGAAATGACATGGTAAATGCAAGCAAATATAAAAGATTCCAGCTGTTCTCACAGCGTACAGAAAAGACATTTAAAGCTTCAGCTGATGCAGACAATTCATAAAAGAAATATGAGTTGTGATTAGAATGAGACCTAACGGCACAAGAGCGTGGAGCACGACGGCACGGATACAAATCTGAGAAAGCCATTGTGACCCTGCGAGTACAACGATTTGCGAGGGCCGGGTTGGGTCATATATACAGGGCCCTACGCACAGGTCTGCCAGCTTAACACACCTCAAAGTGCCTGAGAATTTATTGCTGTTTTGCTCGGGGTGTGGGGGCTGGGTCGGAATGTAAAGTGACGCGTGCTGTGAATGGCCTGGCAACAAGCAACAATATCTCAAATGGTATCAATGGTGAAGACAGTTAAATAAGTATGTAACATACATTACGAGGCAGGAAAGAGGGAGACTCACGCAAGATTTTTCAAATGTGCACATGGCATCATATAATTGGAAAAAAGTTTTTAGAAGACGGTACAGTTGTATCAGCACTGTAAGCATGAATCGTATATACAGCCCAATTTGGACTTGGTGCACAAATGTGCTCGTGACACATATAGGTGGCGACGCAAGTGACAAAGTGCAAACAGCAAAAAGGCGCGTAGTGACAAACGGTGAAAGTATGTACAAGTGACTGTGTGGTTCAGCACGAAATGATTCACAATAGTTGCGTAGGAATAGATTGCGTGAGTTAAATAGAACCACCCGGAGTAAAGGCGCCTTCAATTGCGCTGAGGGGTCGACGACGTTTCGATCCTATTGACTCAGGATCATCTTCAGGACGGGGCTGCTGTATTGAAAGTGCTGAGAATGTTGCGGTTCCAAGTCCTCACTAGGAGGGAGAAGGTAATCCGGCGTCTGTGGTAAGGTGCACCAAGGAGTGTGCAATGCTCGGCGAGGGTTAGTCTGTGCGGTCGCCGAGTGGGGAGCCGTGATGGAGGTCGGTGTATTTTGCCCAGCGTGTTGGAGGGCAGCGTCGCAGGCAACGGAGGCCGGCGAATGGATATCCACAGAGAGACCGGGTATCGGAGAATCGGGCGAAGGAATCAATCCAGGGGGAAGGTGCGGCGCTTCAGACAGCCGTAGACCGCCACAAAGGTGTCCGGTTTCGGTTTCTGCACGCAGATTTTTCACTGTCTGAAGCGCCGCACCTTCCCCCTGGATTGATTCCTTCGCCCGATTCTCCGATACACGGTCTCTCCGTGGATATCCATTCGCCGGCCTCCGTTGCCTGCGACGCTGCCCTCCAAGGCGCCGGGCAAAATACACCGACCTCCATCACGGCTCCCCACTCGGCGACCGCACAGACTAACCCTCGCCGAGCTTTGCACACTCCTTGGTGCACCTTACCACAGACGCCGGATTACCTTCTCCCTCCTAGTGAGGACTTAGAACCGCAACATTCTCAGCACTTTCAATACAGCAGCCCCGTCCTGAAGATGATCCTGAGTCAATAGGATTGAAACGTCGTCGACCCCTCAGCGCAATTGAAGGCGCCTTTACTCCGTGTGGTTCTATTTAACTCACGCAATCTATTCCTATGCAGCTATTGTGAATCATTTCGTGCTGAACCACACAGTCACTTGTACATACTTTCACCGTTTGTCACTACGCGCCTTTTTGCTGTTTGCACTTTGTCACTTGCGTCGCCACCTATATGTGTCACGAGCACATTTGTGCACCAAGTCCAAATTGGGCTGTATATACGATTCATGCTTACAGTGCTGATACAACTGTACTGTCTTCTAAAAACATTTTTCCAATTATATGATGCCATGTGCACATTTGAAAAATCTTGCGTGAGTCTCCCTCTTTCCTTCCTCGTAATGTATGTTACATACTTATTTAACTGTCTTCACCATTGATACCATTTGAGATATTGTTGCTTGTTGTCATATTATTACCCAGATCTCAATTGGTTTATGGGTCAAACTCCTGTTGTTTTTTCCGTGAATGGCCTGGGGCGGTGTTTGTCAGTAATAAAGTATAAGTGATCTTAGCCTAACGCCGGGTATGTATGGAAATTCTTATGATTAGCGCTAGAATAAAACAGTGGGAAAGAAAGCCAAAGATTAGACTAAAGGCAGCTAGAGAAAAAAAAAAGTAGTTCCTTGTGCTAAGGTTAAAAGAGCAGTGTGTTTAATATAGGAAAAGTATGAATTAAAAACTAGCATGTCTCGGATCGGCCTCCAGGGTGAGGGAAGATATCAAGGGGTTGAATAAGACAGTTTCAGCACAGAATTAGCGAAAAGTAATTGGCAGGGACAGTTGATGACCCTAACCTGCTGGCTGAACTCTCCGAGCAGCCAACCCATAATGCCGTTCACTGTCCAAGGGCAGAGTATTGCACACTCAAGCTCATAGGTCGAGTTCGATCTTCCGCATTGTTAGCGCTCACCCTACAATTCTGAAATGATTGGAGGTGGATTTAGATTTCTTGTCATTTTATGTGCTTTGTCCAGAAATGTTATTACTCCAACGGTTGCCTGAGGAGGTGCTTCACTCAGAAAAAAGTTCACCGCTGCCGGAATTGTTTGAATCCCTTGTTTGACAAGGAGTTGGCGGAGGAGCCTTCTGCGGTCATCGATTAGTGCCGGTGAAATGCACAGCAGGAGGGGTAAGGACTCTTGTAGCTGACCGCAAAGGCGGCACTTATTGCTGGAGGGACGAATTGACCAAGGTGGAAGCAAATTCAATGAGGAATAGTTGCCAATTTGAAAAGAGCCAAACTTGGTTCCATAATACACAGAGAGTTTATCTGTGGTGTATTTTTTACACCTCTTTTATCATAGCTCCCTGATTTCTGCTCTTGAAAGTCCGACGGTCCTGTTCAAAGGATTCTTTATGGAGTGATTTGTTTACAGCAAGTTTAAAAAGCAAGTGAGGGAGGTCTTGGTTCCAGAAGGTTGCTGCGTTTTTAACCCCCAAAGCGTTTTCAAAGGGCCATCTTCCAGGGGTTTTGGGATGCACAGTTGGTCACTGATGAAACTTCTAGCCATATTAAATTCTTCAGAGTACCCTTCGTTTGCCGCACGTGCTGAGTGCAGATATTTAAGACGGCGGCTTCCTGTGCTAAAAGTTGATTACACAACATGAATTCCAATCTGATCTGGGCTGCAGAGGTGTGATGAGGGAGTTTGAATATTGATCTAAAAACAGAACTCTGGATCGTGTTTAAAAAGGAGCCCGGGGCGTGGCTTGGCGCCGATCGTAATGGCGGCGTAACTCCGGAGCTCCGGCAGGACCCGCAGCGGTAAACCCAAAAATCCGGCACTGATCCGCAACCCTAAAGGAGATACTGGTACCGTTGGACCCCGGAGGCTGTGGACCGGCGGTGAGTCGAATTTCACCGCTCCGGACGCACGCACGCAATCCGAAGCAATCCGAGCCGCTGGGAGTCAGCACAGCGCGGACCCGACGTTGACGGCGGAGGGCGGAGCCCTGTCGCAGACAGCAAGACCCTGAGGCCGGGGGCTGCGGTGCGCGAGGGCCGCGGCGTCAGGCCAACAACAACCGCACACTTCATAGCCCCTGAGAAGCGCCGAAAGCTCACGACCTGGGCGCAACGACCAGCGACCGAGCGCTGAGGTGAGGCCAGGGGGGGGAGATCACTGCCGATCCTTCCTTCCCCCCCACCCCCAAGCGAAAAACGCGCAGAGCACCGGAAACCCACATGGTGCACGAGAAAGTTGCAGCCGGACAGGAGATACTACTCCATAATCGGCCATTTCTAAAGGTGCGAGAGGAGCGTGTAGTGTCCTACAGAGAGGCGTAGGCAAAAGTGCGCAGAGAGGAAGACCGAGTGCAGCAGGGAGGAAGACCGCGTGATTCCTGGGCTGGCCAAGCCACACTGAAGTAGGCGCGAAGACAAGCGACAGGCCGGGTGTGCTTCACAGCCCATAGACACAGGAATCCTGCCGAGTGTGGGGCAGAAGAAGCGGCGGATGGGCTGCGGGGACGCCAATATCCAGAGGCAATAGGCGTGACAACGGAGGGGTAGCGGGGACAAGACCGCAATCCGGGGAGCTACTGATAAGAGGGGACCGCTCAAGTTCTGCACCCCCCCCCAGAACCAGCGGGACAACACAGCCGCCATGCGGGAACATTGTTGCCCTGAAACACAGGCTATCCACTGAGTCACGCGGCCACCCCGGTGTAAGACGACTGAGAAGCTAGAACGCTGCAGCGGTCCAGACAACTCCTCCATATCAACATGACGAAGCCGAAGAGCGGGAATGCCGCCATCCAGGTAAACAAGATGGATAAATACGCAGTGCCACGACACCTCACGACTGACTCTGGGGTAAATGAGGAGGCCACACCAACGGAAGAGCCCTCACTAAGCTCAATAATGGCAGCGATACAGGCAGTCGGGACTAACCTAGAGACCAAAATTGACAAGGTCACGATCGAAATGAACCTTATGCGGACAGATATGCGAAAGACGTCTGAAAGAGTCACGGCCACGGAAGGAAATGTGAGTGAACTACAGAATATCACACGTGAATTGGAGAAAAAGGTGCAAAAACTGGTTCAACAGCATAAAGAAATGGCACTACACCTGGACGATCAGGAAGGGCGAGCCCGTCGCAACAACATACGTGTGGTGGGGGTGCCTGAAAAGGCAGAGGGGCCCAGCATGGACCTCTTCCTGGAAGACCTTATCCTCAATCACCTCAAACCCAAGAGACTTTCCCCGCTATTCTCCATCGAGAGGGCGCACAGGGCTCCAATCCCGAGGCCGCGGCCCAGTGCACCGCCCCGCACTATTATTGCCCGTATCTTGAACTTTCGAGACCGAGATGCAATCTTGCAAGCAGCTAGGGTGAAAGGAGATCTCCCTTATGACAACACGACGATCAGATTTTTCCCGGATTTTACCCTGAAGGTACAGAGAGACCGTCGCTCCTTTGAGGGTATCAAGCGGGCACTCCGGGACAGGGGTCTAAAATATATGATGTTCTTCCCAGCTAAACTGAAGGTACTGGATGGAGAAAAATCTTGGTTCTTCACGACACCAGAAGACGCACAAGGGTGGCTTGAAGAAGGACCGGCTACGTCCCAGTGCCGCAGAGAAGAAACCGCCAATAGAAACGCCAATTCCTACGCCAAAGACTCTGATCACAGACTCGAAGATATGCGACGCCCCCCGTCAAGATCCAGAAGTTCCAGGTCTAGGAGCCCTGGCAGCGACATCGCACGCTCCGGGATATGAAGGACTGCAATGATGACAATGGTCGGTAGATATTTCACTTCTTGCCATGGTTATAATGATGGGTAGAAAGCTTCCGACCTGAACACCTCAGCGGCGCCCATGATCGAACTTGGGGTGCACTGTTTCAGTTGGGGACTAGAGACACTTAGCTGCACCATTAGGGAAATCAAATGTAATTGGGACTGCTGCGGGTCCGGGAGGGAGAGACTATAGACGCTACACCGCGCAACCCTACGTTTATGATTTATTCATTGTTGGGGATCATAGGCACTCTGCTATTGGGGAGGTGGGTAGTTTGGAACCTACTGGGCAGGGATGCAGGGAGGGGGATGGGTTTGGGGGGAAGGGATGGGTAAGACATTATCACTATCTGTGTATTTTTCGGTAGAAATGTTCATTGTGTTATAGTTTTATTGATTATAGATCTGAAATTGTCACTGTATACTCACTTCGAAAATATGCAAAGAATGATTTTCATACTTCAACATGTCGCAAAGACAAAAATACCCAATGGCGTCACATGACCTAACGACACAACGTCCTACACAGCCAAAACTGTCCTTCCTCACCTGGAACGTCAATGGCCTGCGGGATAAGATAAAACGTGGATTGGTGCTACAGTACCTGAAACGCATGTCTCCGGCCGTTACACTAATACAGGAGACCCACCTAACGGGCTCTACATGTAGGGCCCTTGATAGATGGGGGTTTCAATTGGTATCCCACTCCGAGTTCACCACCGGCTCCCGGGGGGTGGGGATCCTGATACGAAAACAGTTCCCCCTCATTATCCATCGCACCTTTAAAGATGACCAGGGCCGATTTGCAGCAATTGCGATGCAATGGGAAGGGCGCATGTTCAATTTCGTATCTGTCTACATACCACCTGCACTGCAGGCCCCCGCCCTACAAGATCTGGGCAAATTTCTCTTAGCGTTACCAGATGGAGACTTGGTAATAGGAGGAGATTTTAATATGACCGCAAATGACACGCTAGATCGCACACCGGCTCGCCTACAGCATCGTGCTGGCTCACCTCTGGCCGACTTCTTAGACGCACGTGGTCTGTTAGATGTGTGGAGGTTTCAAAACCCAAATGAGAAGCAATACACGTTTCACTCAGGCGCCCATAACAGCCTCTCCCGTATAGACTATATACTCGTAGCCATAGATGGCTTGAGTAAGTTTGGCAGAGCCGCACATTTGCCCAGGGGAATCTCTGATCACTCACCGGTTACGGCAGAACTGTTGAAGCATTGCAATACTCAAAGGCGTATATATCCTATATACCCGGGGTACCTCCTGAACTCTAAGATCAAGAAAGCCTTAATTAGAGCAACTACACACTACTTTCAAGATAATGAAGCATCAGTCCCCTCCCCAGTTACGTTGTGGGAAGCGTACAAGCCAGTAGTAAGAGGACATGCTATATCGCTAATTGAGGGACATAAGAAGGGGATAACACAGGGTATAGAAACTATGGAGCATGAGTTAAAACAATTGGAATCTCGACAGGCGGCGAACCCTACAGATGGGAACAATCACACACTGCACATAAAAAGACAGGAATGTTGTGAATATCTCCGGAATGATGAAAGGTCCCGCATGACAACCACCCAACACCAGATCTACGAATCCGGAGATAAAGCGGGTAAGCTCCTTGCATGGCTTGACAAAAGGGAAAAATCACATAGATTGATAGCACAGATAAAAACGGATAAGGGTGAAACCACATCTGACCCACAACTCATAGTGGATACGCTGGCACGGCACTACGAGCGAGTTTACACTTCCACGAATACCACCACCGTACAGGAAGCACTCGCTTTCCTTAAAGATATTCATATGCCTCGGCTCACACCCCAAGAGGCCGACAGACTCGAAGCTAACATTACAGTGGACGAACTTAAAGTAGCTATTACAAAAATACAATCGGGGAAGGCCACTGGCCCAAATGGTATTCCAATAGAACTATATTAGTGCACAGCAGACAAGATAGCCCCATACTTGTTGCGTATGTATGAAACAAGTCGAGAATTGGGGACACTCCCTAAAGATCAACGATTAGCCACTATTGTGGCCATACATAAGCCGGGCAAACCAGTGGAAGAATGCTCATCGTATCGCCCGATCTCATTAATTAATGTGGAAGGGAAAATATTAGCAAAAACACTGGCGCTTCGTCCTACACCCTATCTCACCAAACTGATTCATCCGGACCAGTCCGGTTTTATGCCCGGTAGAAACACCGCACTAAATCTAAGACGCTTACACAGCGTATTAGGTAGACAACACACCATATTAGAAGACGCCGCAGTCCTATCGCTGGATGCAAAGATGGCCTTCGATTCGGTGGAATGGGCCTTCCTATTCGCGGTACTCCAGCACTTAGGATTCGGACGGAAATTTTGCTCATGGATACACTTACTTTACACCAACCCCATAGAGCATGTAGCGGTGAATGGTCATATATCAAAGGAAATCACCCTGGGAAGCGGGACAAGACAGGGCTGTCCATTATCGCCCCTATTATTTGCATTAGCCCTAGAACCATTGGCGACCTGGATAAGGTGGGACCCCAGGATACGAGGTTTAAAGTGGAGGGAGGAATGGGAGGACCGTATATCCCTCTATGCCGATGATGTATTACTATATATTGCCTCGCCTACACGATCTCTTCACGCCACACTTAATATCTGTGCTGTGTTCGGCTCAGTATCGGGATATGCCATTAACTGGGACAAGTCGGTGCTATATATCCTACATGGAGCACCCCCACGGTTGCCGAGAGACTGTAAGGTCCAGATAGTCACGAATAGTTTTAAATACCTAGGCATTCATATCACCTCAGATCAAGATTCCTTTTTTACCCTTAACCTACAGCCCCCCTTGCAAAGACTGAAACGAGACATCAAACATTGGAGGGCACTACCGCTCACACTGCTAGGTAGAGCGGCCCTCTTTAAAATGATGGCCCTGCCCAGATTCCTTTATGTCCTGCATAATACGCCATATCCAGTCCCCGACACATATTTTAAGGCAATAAACTCAGAGGTTGCGGCCCTTTTATGGGACGGCAAACCGGCCAGAGTAGCTGCGCACAAATTGACACGGAGTTGGTACGATGGTGGGATAGCCCTGCCAGATGTAAAGGCGTACTATTGGGCCTCAGAACTCACAGTAATCAACCAATGGCTGCACGTACCAGATACAGACCCCACATATCACCTAGACAGAATGACATTAGGGATTGGAGGGATTAATAGAGCACTTTATGCCCAACGAAGAACTAGCAACTTCATGGGCCCAGCGATGCATACTGTTCGCATTTGGCATACGGTTAACAGGCACCTGGGATGGGCGGGCAGATTTACACAACACACGCCCCTATGGGACACAGGCCGACTAGGAACATTGGGCAACAGCAAAGGGTTTCGAAACTGGGACTTGATCGGTATCTCCCGGCTGGGGGACCTTTGGCGCAACGGAGAGGTGGTTAGTTTCACCTATCTGCAAGATCAGTACAAAATGGCCCCGAGGGAACAGTTCAGATATATGCAAATAAAACATGCCATAGAGGTGGTCCTCCCTCCTGCTGAGATTCTCCCGGAATCGTCACCCCTAGAGGACCGACTGCTCACGGACCACTTGTGTAAGCGAGCAACTTCGCTAATATATAAAAAAAATAATCAATAACCGTACAGATCCGCTTAGCCGACTCAGGGAAGCATGGCAATTAGAGGTGGGAGACATGGATGACCCTGAGTGGCGAGACGCCACGGCGTCGCCCAAGGAGGTTGCAATCTCCTCTAGACTACGGCTGATACAGTTCAAAATACTGCATAGAACCTACTACACCAGGGTGGTTTTACACAAGATGGGAAGGTCCCCTGACCCGAGTTGTCTAAGGCAGTGTGAGGATGTGGGTACCTTCTACCACACATTGTGGGACTGCATGAAACTGAGACCGTATTGGGAGACGGTAGTGAGGATCATTGCAGAGGTAACAGGGAAACAAGTCCCGCTAGAGCCTAAATGCTGCCTTTTGAATGTATGGGGGCCTACGGATCTTACTCTCGCCGAACGACAATGGGCAACGACAGGCATGATGATAGCCAAGAGGAACATTGCGCAACAATGGGGGGTCGAGAATGTACCATCGGCGATGCAATGGGGTAACGATATGGATGTTGTTATGGTAGCGGAAAAGGCCACATTTATTAACAGGAAATGTCCCAAAAAATGGAATAGAATATGGGGAAAATGGAATGTATATAGAGGAGATATCTGCACCCCCCCCAGAGGAGGAGAGTGACTCGGATGATGACGTGTAATGGTGGAGAGAACGGATGTGTCGTTGAACGTTCATAAATGTATTGAATAACAGTAATGAAGTGTTTTGCAGATGATAAATTGTACATGCAGATCTCTGTTGTTTGCAATAAAATTTTCAATAAAAAAAAAAAAAAGGAGCTCAAATTCCCCAGAGAGCTTCCAGGTCATAACCTAAAGTGGGAATAGGTTTGGCTTTTACCATCTTCAGTAGCGGCTCCAAGGAGGGCTGTTTTATTTGATTGAAGATGGTTTGGAAGGCAAATCTGAGTGATGCAGCTTTGGGTTCTGATGAGTTTGAGTGTGTTAAGTGTCCACCCTTATCCAGCCGGCCTCCCAGGTATTTGTAATTTGGTGCTACATTCAGACGGGATTATTTAGATGCCATGTGCCTGTTTTTAGGTCTCGCCTACGCAGCGCGCATGCGCTGCATAGGAAAAAGACCTTTAGCCATCGATTCCCTTTTTCAGGCAAAAACGTGCACGCGTTGCATTGCTTTGAATGGCAAAGCGTGCACGTTTGGCGATTCCCTTGCGGGAGTGAGCAGCGGCGCCATATGTTAGCAATTATCGCGCCTTGCTGCTCGCTCCCGCAAGGGAAACCGGCGCAGGCCCCCTCCTCTCGCCCCTCCCCCTGCTGACACGCGCGCTTTTTTCTGTTTGTTTCTGTAATCTGTTTACTTGAAAGCGTTTGTTACAGTGCTCTTATCGGCAGGGTAGCGCTGTGTCGCTCTCAGGCTTTGTCGAAGTTGGCATCTGACAAAAACTGGAAAAATAAATATACTGCAAAAACCACACACATTGACTTTTGGACCCAGTCTGAACCCCACACACCTGGCTTAGCAAGAAGTTAGGAAAATATGGCTGTGTGGGTCTTTCCGAAAGGGCGGGATGTGCCCTTTGACTAGAGCTGCTCTTTTGAGATCCCTTTAGGGGACGCGGCCACGTTACCCCTCTCAGCTCATGCCCGATAAACTTTTTTGGTGCAGTATTGGGGTAAAAGTCGTCTTACATGCGGGAACCCGCGCGTCCTACTCAGGGCCAAGCAAGGACTCAGGCGGGACCTGCATATAGCGCCTCTCCTCGACCCAGTTGTTCAGGCCAGGGAAGGCCGGGCAGCGCGGGCACGAGGGCATCGTGAGGGGGGCACCTTGCTGCGGAGGGCGGCACGAGGGGTCAATCCGAGGGAGCCTGGGGGCTGGAGGATGCACACAATGATATAAACCTTCTCAGCCGCGACCACTCTTATAGCGTCAACCCAGGTGTGGGGGTGGCCCCTCCCTGCTAGAAGCTTTATACCACAAAGATGGGCTCACTCTTGGGGGGCGACGTGGCGGGTTGCGGGGGAGGTCAGGTGAGAAGTTGTTTTACCAACTATAGAGATGTTGCTGATTGTAGTTACAATAATATGCAGCCGAGGGGGTTGTGTAACTGCCCTCAGCCGAGGGGGCTGGTATTATTGTAACTGCCCTCAGCCAAGGGGCTGAATATTATTGTATCTGCCCTCAGCCGAGGGGGCTGCATATTATTGTAACTGCCCTCAGCCGAGGGGGCTGCATGTTATTGTAACTGCCCTCAGCCGAGGGGTCTGCGTATTCTTGTAACTGCCCTCAGCCGAGGGGCTGCATGTTATTGTAACTGCCCTCAGAAACAACATTATAGTTTATCTTAAGACTTTCTTGTTCCTTTTATTTACGCCGAGATCTGCAGAAACGTCCATTTTTAACTTGAATTTAAATAATTCGTTCACGAGGATGTGAAATGCACAGACCTCAGGGATGGGTCTTGCTGACTCTCACACTTCTCCACAGCTGCCGCATTTCTCCACTGTCTTGTGTTTCCACGGCCATCCTTCTTTCCACAGCTGCCGCATTTCTCCACTGTCCTGTGTTTCTACGGCCTCTGCTCCATCCTTCTTTCCACAGCTGCCGCATTTCTCCACTGTCCTGTGTTTCTACGGCCTCTGCTCCATCCTTCTTTCCACAGCCCTTGCTTGTGTTTATAGTCCTGCCTAATCCCTGCCGTCCAGGCAGCTCTTCAATGCCCAAGAGCTGTTCATCGCCCACTTATGTAGCATCATCTTCCCACAGCCACAGGGCCGCTCCCTAAACCTAACTCCTCTCCACAGCTACCTACCGGATCTCTACCGGGCCTTACCTTCTCTCCACAGCTGCAGCATCACCCCACAGCCACAGGAACTCTTCCCAGCCCCCCCTTGTCTCCACTGCTGCAGCATCTCTCTACAGCCCCAGCATCACCCCACAGGACTTCTTCCTAGCCCTCCCTTCTTTCCACAGCATCTCTCTACAGCCCCAGCATCACTCCACACCCACAGGACCTCTTCCTAGCCCCGCCTTCTCGCAACAGCATCTCTCTATAGCCCCAGCATCACCCCACAGCCACAGGACTTCTTCCTAGCCCCGCCTACTCACAACAGCATCTCTCTATAGCCCCAGCATCACCCCACAGCCACAGGACTTCTACCTAACCCCGCCTTTTCGCCACAGCATCTCTCTACAGCCCCAGCATCACCCCACACCCACAGGACCTCTTCCTAGCCCCGCCTTCTCGCAACAGCATCTCTCTATAGCCCCAGCATCACCCCACAGCCACATGAAATATGTCTACCCCTCCTTCTTTCCACAGCTGAAGCTTCTCTCTACAGCCCCAGCATGACCCCACAGCCACATGACTTCTTCCTAGCCCTCCTTCTTTCCACAGCTGCAGCGTCCCTCTACAGCCCCAGCATGACCCCACAGCCACATGACTTCTTCCTAGCCCCCCTTCTTTCCACAGCTGCAGCATCTCTCTACAGCCCCAGGATCACTCCACAGCCTGAGGACCTCTTCCTAGCCCTGCCTTCTCTCCACAGCCACATGACCTCTTCCTAGCCCTGCCTTCTCTCCACAGCTGCAGCATCACTCCACAGCCAGAGGACCTCTTCCTAGCTCCGCCTTCTCTCCACAACTACAGCATCTCTCTACAGCCCCAACATCAGCCCACAGCCTCATGACGTCTTCATAGCCCGCCTTCTGTCCACAGCTGCATCTCTCACAGCCCTAGGATCACTCCACAGCCACATGACCTCTTCCTAGACCTGCCTTCTCGCCACAGCATCTCTCTATAGCCCCAGCATCACCCCACAGCCACATGACCTCGTCCCAGTCCCCCCTTCTCTCCACAGCTGCAGCATCTCTCTACAGCCCCAGCATCACCCCACAGCCATAGGACCTCTTCCCAGCCCCACCTTCTCGCCGCAGCGTCTCTCTACAGCCCCTGCATCACCCCACAGCCACAGGACAGCTTCCTAGCCCCGCCTTCTCTCCACAGCTGCAGCATCACCCCACAGCCACAGGACCTCTTCCCAGCCCCGCCTTCTCACCACAGCATCTCTCTACAGCTCCAGCATAACCCCACAGCCACAGGACCTCTTCCTAGCCCTGCCGTCTCACCACAGCATCTCTCTATAGCCCCAGCATCACCCCAAGCATTGGCATAGCCAATAGGTCTCGCCTTTGGGACCTTATAAGTGTTTAGCCATGCAACGGTTGATGTTGTTGCACCACGGATATTGTGCTGCATAACTAAATACTTATAAGGTTCCAAAAGCGAGACCTATTGGCTATGCCAATGCTTGTTTTTCTTTTCCTGCTGAAAAGTACGATCTTCGTCTTCTCGTAGTTCACCGTCATACCGTTGATGCCGCTGTGCTTCTGTAAGGAGTCAATCAGTCTTTACAGTCCTTCCGCAGTTTAACTTAGGAGGACGATGTCGACGGTGTAGAGCAGGGAGGTGATGGGTTGGTTTGCTAATTTTGGTGCATCACTGATTATCGGGTCCAGTGCGGGTGCCAGATCACACATTAGCAGGTTGAATAGGGCTGGGGCTAGAGCGCACCCCCGCTCGACGCCTTGTTCTATTTTTAGGTCTCGCCCTGAAAGCCAGCGCTGGCTCTGGGCGAGACATTTTGTAGTGGGCTTGCAGAAATGCGACCACAACTTTTGGCTGGCCTAGAGCATGCGAGTACGCGCACAGTAACGCGCATTCCTCGCATGCTCAAGGCACCATATGTCTTTCCTCTCACTTGCTCCTCCCCTCCCCCACCACAGAGCGCGTCTCGCGGCCCTGTCACTTTCACGGCCGTGGGTCACTTGCTCTCCCGCTCCCCCCCTCCCCCACCGCAGAGCGCGTCTCGCGCGGCCAATGCTTGTTTGTATTGGAGACTCCTGCCACCACTTGTTTTCAATAGCCCTGACAAAAACATATTTCCCCAGTGAATGACCTTCCACATCTGTGCCCGCTGCATTGCTATAACGTAAGGACATTACATAAAATGCCATTTTAAGCATTCATTTTTATGAAATTAACGCACTTTGATCTCTTTTCAACTCCGTGGAAATACAAAAAATAAACACTACTCTAGTTCCAAGGTGGCCGCCCCATTTACAGCAGCACAAGGAAGCGCCGTCGGCTTGGTTTCCTGCCGCTTTCTGTCTCTACAGGTCGGGTCCTGGACAGGAGAAATAAAGTTCCATTTGTAAATCTTGCAGCTACCTCAAAATATGCTGCTGGTTGTGCGCTCTCACCTGCGCTGCCACAATGTTGCTCTGCGGAGCCTGTATCACGCGGATAAGGTGGCTACAGTGGGCTCGCAGCCCGACCCTCGTGCCGAGCAGTACAAGGTAGGCCAGTCACCGGCGAGGGAGGTCATGAGTGGTTGACCAGAAAATAAGATGAATTTGGTGTGAGCCTGATTTAAAAAAAATAAAGCTGCGTTAAGGGCTGACAGCGCTCATGTTATGTTAACTTGACATCTATATAACTCTCTGCCTCTCTTCATTTCTCTCATCCCTACGCCTCCTTTCATCCCTCCTCTCGACCCCGACCCCCACTGCCATCTCCTGCGGTAACATCCATCAATGCCATTTATCACCCACACCCACCACACCAAGCCTTCCATCCATGCATCCCTCCGACCACCTCACCCTACATACTCGTCCATCCATCCATTCATCCATCTCTGTCTCTTACTTTGTCCCCACTCCACCTCCACACACTGTTCTCTCAAGGTTTCTCCTTTCCGACGTCTCAACTTCTAAAATGTAATGAAAGTCCCTGCATGCACTTTGATAGAACCGAGATGGCTGGCTCTTTTAAAACGCAATGTTCGTTATGCTGAAGTGTGGATTGAGAAGGAATGTCAGGCGGCGGCGTGGTTTTGGGTTCATGATTCTGCAAAACCACGTATTCTACATGGCTTTTGATGTAGGCAGTGAGATACATGAATCACAGGGCACACACTGGCGCGTGCGTTTTTAGAGCTGGTGCAGCAACGTCGGGCTGGCACATGTGTCCAGGTGTTTATAGTGTGCTGAGGAAGGAAGCGCGTGGTCTGGTGTGTTCCTGAAGGCAAAGACAGGGTGTGTTCTCAAAGACAGGGCTACAACTTTTTGGAATTGCTCGGGAGGCGTCACTATGTCACTTAGCCTCGCACCGACCCCGGGTGAGCCTGTTCCCATAGTGCAAGTGATGGTGCACGTGGCAACTCTATTATGATGAGATTGTGTGTGGTAGTCTGGTCGGTAGCGCACTGACTGCTGAGGGGCTGGTGGTGGCCAGATGGTTTCCGACAGCAATGGCGCAGTAATGAATATTAATTACTTATGTGGAGCAAAAATAGCAGCAGCTCCTAAGGGCAGTCACTTGTTTTCTTTGTGTCACTCTGCAACATCTTATGACATCTCTCTCTGTTTTCGAAATAAAGAAAAAAAGACAAAACTTAGTAAATCACAGAGTTTAATAAGCTCGTGCACACGCGGATGGTCAGTCAGTTTCGCAGAACTGTAAAGTGAACTTCAAATCACAATGTAACAGACAGTGGTTTATACACCCTTTTAAAGATAAACGCGTCACGTGCATAAATACTGATAGAATGTTCGAGCACAGCTTTATTGTAAAAAAAACAAGCATTTGCAATGCAATAGGTCTTGCATTATTAAAGTTTGAGCTATTGGTGTTGCATTATCGCCTTTGGGACCTTATAAGTGTTTAGCCATGTAACAGTTAATGTTGTTGCACAAAGGATATTGTGCTGCATAACTAAATACTTATAAGGTCCCAAAAGCGAGACCTATTGGCTATGCCAATGCTTGTTATGTTGTTGGAAGCGGTGCAGTTGTAACCCAGTTTAACTCCGACCCAAGTGTCAGAATAGAGCGATTGAACGCCCGGAGTCTGGGGTCGGGGACATCCCAGGCTTTGAGTTGTAACCAGAGTAGCTGGCGATTAACAAGGTCAAAGGCCTTCTGTAGCCCACTAAGCAGCAGTACAGGAGCTGTTTTTTCTTTGTCTGCTTTGCCACCAGCATCCCGATGGCCGCTAGATTGTCAGTGGTGCCCAGCAGGGGCCGGAAGCCTGTTTGTTTGACGGGAATCAGTTTTTCGAGTTGGCCCGTGCATCCGAATCCTCAAGAAGTAGGGAGGGGAAGTATTTGCCTTTGACATCCTGGAGTGCATGAATTAAGGTTGTTTACAGATCAAAAAACGGTGTAATCAATTTTGATTAAAAACATTTATGCTATTTTAATATTAAAATAAGCAATGTAGGAATCAAAACTACTGTCTCAGGAGCGTCAGGATGTGGCGCACAGATATTCTGTGCTGTAGTCCACGAGTATTTGGCTGCAAAGAATAATGAGGGTGGTTACAGTGGCGGCTCCTCCACTAAGGCGGAGGAGCATTGCCCCACTGAGCAGGTCAAAGAGGAAAAAAAATGATAATAACTCATTGTTATTGTCATTTCATTTTTCCCCTTGCTCAGCTGGGTAAGAGCGGGGCTGCTCTGCACACAGAGCGGGGCAGGGGAGGAGTGGTTTGCTCACCCCAAGTATAAAGAATAATGATTGTGGTTTTAAAGCAGGTTACATAAAGGTTTTATTCACTTATGAAAATGCGTGTATTTTAATGTTCATGATTTTTTAGGTCTGGGCTCATTTGGGCTTCTTGAAAAAAGCCTTGTACTAGCTTCAGGCTTCTTATTAAGGAGGATTCAGACCTGCCCGGACAACAGCAGTCGACAAGCAGCAGCAAAAAGGGAATGCATAGAGACGGGCAGTGTCTGGGCCACAGAGGGAGCAGACCTGGCCGGACTGCAGAAGTTGACAAGCAGCAGCAAACAGGGACTATGGAGAAATGAGCAGTGTCTGGGCCACGGAGAGAGCAGCCTTGGCCGGACAGCACCGATCGACAAACAGCAGCAAATAGGGAATGCATAGAGACAAGCAGTGTCTGGGCCACAGAGGGAGCATCCCTGGCTGGACAGCAGCAGTTGACAAGCAGCAGCAAACAGGGACTGTAGAGAAACAGGCAGTGTCTGGGCCACAGAGGGAGCAGACCTGGCGGGACAGCAGAAGTGAACAAGCAGAAGCAAACAGGGACTGCGGAGAAACGAACAGTGTCGGGGCCACGGAGAGAGCAGCCCTGGCCGGACAGCACCGATCGACAAACAGCAGCAAACAGGGAATGCGTAAAGACAAGTAGTGTCTGGCAACAGAGGGAGCATCCCTGGCCGGACAGCAGCAGTCAACAAGCAGCAGCAAACAGGGATTGTAAAGAGACAGGCAGTGTCTGGACCACAGAGGGAGCAGGCCTGGCCGGACAGCAGCAGTCGACAACCAGTAGCAAACAATGACCGCAGAGAGACAGGCAGTGTCTGGGTCACATAGGGAGCAGCCTTGTCCGGACAGCAGCAGTCGACAAGCAGCAGCAAACAGGGAATGCAGAGAAACAGGCAGTGTCTGGGCCACAGAGGGAGTAGCCCTGGCCAGACAGCAGCAGTCGACAAGCAGCAGCAAACAGGGAATGCAGAGAGACAGGCAGTATCTGGGCTACAGAGGGAGCAACCCTGCCCAGACAGTAGCAGTCAACAAGCAGCAGCAGACAGGGACTGCAGACAGACTTGCAGTGTCTGGCCTACAGAGGGAGCAGCCTTGGGCGGACACCAGCAGTCGACAAGCAGCAGGAAACAGGGATTGCAGAGAGACAGGCATTGTCTGGGCTACAGAGGGAGCAACCCTTCCAAGACAGCAGCAGTCAACAAGCAGCAGCAGACAGGGAATGCAGAGAAACAGGTAGTGTCTGGGCTACAGAGGGAGCAGCCCCGGCCGGACAGCAGCAGTCGACAAGCAGCAGCAAACAGGGACTACAGAGAGGCAGGCAGTGCCTGGGCCACAGAGGGAGCAGCCCTGCCAAATACCACACATTCGGGTTTAGAAGTAGCCAGAAAATTAAAATCCCCGGGGGCGTGGCTTGGGAGCCGATCAAGATGGCAGCTCTTTAGCGGAGCTCCAGATCTCGATCCCGAGATATCCCAAAATCGTACATTTATCTGATCCTGACGACACCCATAAGCTGGTGATGTACAGAGGAACTTTAGGGGCCAGTAACGAGCTGTACACTGTTCGCGGGACACTGCAAACACGCAGGTACGGAACATCTGCAGGAGTGAGGCCTGCGCAACATCGGCCAGTGCAACCAGCACAGTGAGGAGCAGAGGCAAGACTGTAGGCAGCCGCAACTCACTTCCATCGCGAGTTGGGGGCACGCAGCAGTTGGGTCGCTGACGATAGCGACCTCCCCACGCTCTGTGCCCAGCTGTCACAGGACAGGATCGAGCAGAGTAGGCAGCTAGACCAGCCGCGGTAGGCCCAGGGAGCGGAGTCCGGCAGCTGCGGTGAATCCTGGGGGTCAGGCTGCGGTCGCACCAGATTCGGAGAGGAACGGCAACTTCGGCTGCGCTGACGCCCAGGAAAAGGGGCAGTGCAGCCGGGATCGAGGTGTGCCGCAGTGAACAGCAGGGGTGGCCGGGGGTGTCGAAGTGCATGTGCGGTGCGCAACAGAGGGGCGAGAAGTGTCGGAGATCTAATACACAGCATTCACTATGGCAAGACTGGGGGCGGCCGCAACACATTCCCTTCGCAAGGTGGGGGCACACAGCAGTTGGGCCGCTGACGATAGAGACCCTCCCCATGCTCTATGCCTGGCCGTCACGGTACACGAACGAGCAGAGCAGGCGGATAGGCAAGCAGCGGTAAGCCCAGGGAGTGGAGGCCGGCAGCCGTGGTGAATCCCAGGGGGTCTGGCTGCGGTCACGCCAGATTTGGAGAGGAACAGCAACATTGGCTGCGCTGACACCCGGGAAAAGGGGCAGTGCAGCCGAGATCGAGGTGAGCCGCAGTGAACAGCGGAGTTGACCAGGGGTGATGAAGTGCATGTGTGGTGCGCAACAGAGGGGCGAGAAGTGTCGGAGCCCTAATACACAGCGCTCACTACCATGAGCGCGGGCAAACGCTATACCCAGGACCCGGGGGACGCCACGGGGACTGTACACCCGTGGCTATAGCTCCAACGTGAGGAGCTGCAACTAAGGGAAGCAAGCCAGGACCCCCCGTCCGACTGGTGAAGTCTGCAGCCCCAGGCGCGGGCCATGCAAACCCAGGGAAACGGCATTGGGCGGCAACACTGAACCTTGATAGCACCACGGGGATGGGACAGATTGGAACTGCTGTGCAAGGCGCCTCAGGGGCTCAAACTGAAGGAGAACACTGATAGAGACATCGATTACAGCGCAGGGTCCCCGGAAGAGGCGCATGGGACAACCCGGGATGCAGACCAATAAAATGGACAAGTACGCGGTCCCGAAGCAAATGGCATCTGCCCAGGAACAGCGGCCGGAGGAGACTGTGGAACCCTCCTTGAGTGCAATAATGGCGGCAATTACAGACTTGAAACAATAGAACCTAAACTAGATGCAGTGACTGTAGATGTGAATCTTCTCCGGGCCGATCTCCATAAAATGACCGACAAAGTTGCTGTCACCGAGACGGAGGTGACGCACTTGCAGACCAGCACGAAACGCCTCGAAGAACAAGTTCTGACCATCCCAAAACAGCAAGAGGTAACTGGAGGATCAAGAAGGGTGGGCACGCAGAAACAATATTAGAGTGGTGGGGGTCCTGGAAGGCATGGAGGAACGAGTGTTGATTTGTTTCTGGAGGACTTAATCCTCAATTACTTAAAGCCTAAATGACTCTCCAACTACTTTACAAAAGAGCATGCACACAGGGCACCCAAACCAAAGCCTGGTGCCCTACCCAGAACAATCATTGCACGGATCCTTAGTTTCAGGGACAGGGATGCCATCTTACAGGCAGCATGTGCACACAGAGACCTCCTCCACGAAAACGCACTGATCCGGTTCTTTCCGGACTTCATGCTACAAGTCCAAAAGCAGAGACGAACTTGTGAGGGCATCAAAAGAGAATTGGGCAGCAAAGAGATCAAATATTGAAATCTGTTTCCAGCAAAGTTGGGAGTGGTCGCCGAGGGGAAAACCTGGTACTTTAACACAGCAAAGGAAACCTGGGAGTGGCTGGAAGGCTGGCGCACAGTGGGCCACAACCCCCAACGAGATAGAAGACGTGGACCACAGAAAGACAAACGAGGGGGATTGAGGATGGAAAGAATCCATACCTCGTAATAGGACGCGCCCGAAAGGAGGGTCTGGTCTAAGAAGACAACGCGAATGTGCTATACTTGTAACTGAATGCATGAGATCGGACATCCTATTATAGGTGGGAGGGGGGAGTTAAGACATTGTGAATGGGACTACACCCACTGGGACAGGTAACCGACCAAGGGCCCGATGTGTTGTCGGCAGGACTAAAACTGACACTGGGGGAGTTTGAGGTATGTGGGTGATCGAGGACGGTGCTCTAATCTGTTTGGCACCTGCCAACCCCCGCTTAGTTATCAAGTTAAAGGGTGACAGGCAGTCTGCGAGTTGGGGAGGTGGGTGGTTGTTGAACCCGCCAGCAGTGTAGCAGAGAGGGGGGAAGGTATAGTTGGGGTATGAAGTGTTATTTCTGTTATTCTAGAAATGTTTATTATTTGTTATTGAAATGTCAGATTGCGGGATTAGTACAGTATCTAGAGTATGAAGCAACAAGGCTGATGCACGAATGGTTATTGAAGGTGCTATTGTACCCCGAATGGAGGATCAAAGTGTAAGGGTGCAGCAAAGGGGGGAACACCAGAGCGCCACCAATCTTAGAGTCCTGTCTTGGAATGTAAACGGACTGGGTAATCGAATTAAACGCACAATAGTTCTACAGTACCTACACAGACACACCCCTGACCTAGCGCTGCTCCAGGAAACGCACCTGAAGGGTAACTAGTATAAAGCACTGGATAGATACGGCGACAAGCTTGCAGCGCACTCAGGTTACACAACAGGATCAACATGGGGTAGGGATAGTGCTTAGGACTGCTCTTCCCCTGGTAGTGAAGATTTGGCATGACCCGTTGGGAAGATACGTGGCGCTCACAGAGACAAAGGAGGGACAGACCCTGAATATTGTCTCGTGCTACATACCACCGGCCATGCACATGGAGGCATTGTCAGCATTGGGGGCCATACTTGTAGACCTCCCGCCAGGGATTTTAATATTAGGGGGGGACATGAACTCCACCATGAACCTGGAGAGAGATAGAGAAACTAAGGCTAACAGAGGGCGGGGGATAGAGCCACTTCGTGCATTTGTGGAGGCCATGGGCCTGACAGATCTATGGCGTCTGCATAATCCCAGAGATCGACAATTTACCTTCTACTCAGCAGTGCTTGGCAGATACTCTTGCCTAGACCATGTCTTGACGCATAGGGTAAGTGAAGGGTGGTTTCGCAACGCCCGAATTGGACCACGGAGAATCTCAAACCACTCACGGGTGGAGGTGGCCCTGCAGGGCCCGGCAAGAACAAACATACTGCCACTTAGAATAAACCCTTTGCACTTCAAGAATAAGGACCTAGTCGACCAAATTAGAGAAAGGGCACAATTCTATTTTCAAGAAAATTAGGGATCGGTGGACTTGGCACGCACCCTATGGGAAGCACTTAAGTTAGTAATAAGGGGACATATCCAGGTTCACCTTGGGGGATGTAAAAAAAGAAAAAAAGATTCAGTGGGACACATTAGAAGAAGTAGCTACGCTGGAGGCCAGCATATTAGCCGGGGAAAAAGCTGACCCACCACTCATGCATTGTCCTTGCATTAAAAGGTAGAAAATGAGGGACCTTGTGGACAACGCCGCAAGGTCAGTTGCCTTAGCAACACAAAGAAGGCTATATGAACTATGTGATAAGGCCAACAAGATGATCGCATGGTTGGAAAAGAGGGACAGGGAACGAAATTGGGTGGCTGAGCTATGTGATTCCCAAGGGGCAATGCACAGTACTGGTGAAGGAATAGCGAGGGCCCTCGTGGATTATTATGAGGGGTCTATGGCTCCAACCCTACCAGAACAGAAACAGACTGTTGGAAACTATTGGTTGATGTTCGGCTCCCCATGTTGTCCGATGAGAATAGAGAGGAGATGGAGAAAGATATAACAGCCGAAGAGATAGTGGGAGCCATACAAGATCTGCAGGCAGGGAAGTCCCCGGGGCCGAATGGCCTGCCAGCTGAGTTATTCAAGGGCTAGGCGAGCGTACTGGCGCCGTATCTTCTGAAAATATTTGATGAGGCCAGAGAAAGAGGTTGCCTAGCACTAGACCAACGAACAGCCACCATTGTGGTAATACCCAAGGCGGGTAAGTCACTGGACCAATGCAGCTCCTACAGGCCTATATCCTTGTTAAACATGGAAGTTACAATACTGGCTAAAGGTCTGGTGAACCGCCTGCTGGGGTCGATCACGACACTGATACACCCTGACCAGTCCGGATTCATGCCTCATCGGAGTACCAGGCTAAACCTTTGACGCCTGTATGGCGTGATGCATTTGACCAAATCCTGCCCGGGGGATGAAGCGGTGCTGCTCTCATTGGACGCATGCATGGCGTTCGACAGCATCGAATGGCACTACTTATTCGCAGTTTTGGAGAGGTTCGGGTTTGGCCCCCGATTCCAATCTTGGATCAGGTTGTTGTATATGAACCCAATGGCTAGGGAGCGGGTGAATGGTTCTGTCTCTCGCTCTTTCGCCCTACACAGGGGGACGAGACAAGGGTGCCCACTGTCACCCGTTCTATTCGTGCTGGCGTTAGAGCCGCTCACGGCATGGGTGAGAGGGGACCCGGTGGTGTCCGGAATAACAGGTGGTGGACAGTGGGAAGAGCAAATATCCATATATGCAGACGATGTCTGTTGTATGCGACAAGGCCTCGTTTTACTATCAGCAAGCTATTACAAATTTTCCACCTATTCAGGGGCTATTTGGGGTATCAAATCAACTGGGATAAGTCCCTCATGTTAATGCTTTCCGATGGACTGGCGCCCGCTCTCCCTGGAGAGATAAAGCTCCAATCTAAAGATAGTTTCAAATATCTAGGTATTACCATTGCCAAAACAGAAACAGAATTCATGGAGCGAAACTTGTTGCCCCAACTAGAACGACTGAGAAGGGATGTCGCTCATTGGAGGACGTTGCCGATCTCCCTGATGGGGACAGCGGTTTTATTCAAAGTGATGTCACTACCGCGCTTGTTATATGTTCTCCAAAACACCCTATATAAGGTATCTGACAGGTTTTTCAGGGAAGCAGATAGTGAACTGCAGAAACTATTGTGGTATGGGGGAGGCGCGAGAATAGCAATGGCCAAACTCCAGAAAGGTGTATATGAGGGTGGTCTTGCTGTACCGGACCTCAAAAAATATTATTGGGCATCGCAGTTGATAACAATTAACGATTGGATTTTTGCAGATAGGAATGACCCGGCATACCTGGTAGATCACTTGGTGATGGGGCCAAGAGGATATCCAGGTGCACTGTACCGGAGAATGGCAGGGAGGCATATGCCCCCGCATACAAAGACCATGCTAGACGCGTGGAAGAGGGCCAATAAGTTCCTCGGGTGGGATAATAGGTTGACAGAATGGAACCCGCTATGGGATAGCAATATGCTGGAGGAAGTAGGCAAATTGCAGGGTTCAATAAATTGAAACTGTTAGATATAGGCCATCTGGGAGATGTATGGAGGGGTCTGGCGATAATCTCGTTTGAAGACCTACAGAAAGAGTATCAGTTAGCGGACACAGAAAGATATAGGTGCATGCAGTTGGGGCATGCACTTCGTAGGCATATTAGAGAGGGGGAACGAGTTCAAGAGTACAGGCCCCTGGAGAATCGACTCCTATTAGACCCAATCCCAGAAAAGGCATTATCCTTCACATACAGGAAAATTATCAACAGTTCGCCCGACCCCCTGAAGACTTTGCGAGAGGCCTGGGAGGCTGACATCGGCCTACTGGAGGATGATGACTGGGCAGAGGCCAAACAAAGTCCAAGGGAGGTAGCTGTCAGAGCGAGATTTAGACTAATACAGTTAAGGATTCTTCATAGATCCTACTCCACGAGCGTAGTTATGCACAAGCTAGGGAGCACCCCCACAGATCGATGCATACGGGGCTGCGACCAGAGAGGTACCTTTTTCCACACCATGTGGGAGTGTACAGCTATACAACAATACTGGGGAAAGGTAATACGAGTTATGTCAGAGGTCCTTGGGCAGGAATTTCCCATAGATGGCATATATTATGTGTAACAGGGAGCAGATGTGGCCGAAATACCAGAAAATTTGGCGACTGGTGGCAAAAAGGAATATCGCCAGGGCGTGGGGAGCCGCCCTCCCCCTGAAGGTGGGTCAAAGGAAGGCCAATCTTGATTGGTGGAGCACAGCAGAAAAGATAGTATACGAGAGCAGGGGATGTCCACGAAAATGGAAGAAAATATGGCACCAATGGGAGCCATATAGGGATCTATGAGGTGAGGCGTGGGAGGGAGGGAGGACACCGTGCTTGATAACAGGTAGGAAAAGGGTTGCTAATGATTAATGGGGTCAAAGAGATGAGGGGCCATATGTATCAAAAGTGAATTTTGCGATTCTCAAAATGCGAAGTTATGCGAATCGCATTTTGAGAATCGCAAAACCCGATGTATGTAATAAATTGCAAAATATTAGCGAATCTCAAAAAATCGCAAAATCATAATGCGAACCTCCATTTTGCGATTCCTTAATTGCAAATTTGCAAATAAGGAATCGCAATTTAGAGAATCTCAAATTCAGGTGCAGCTTGATGACATCACAACCAGGAAGTGTGACTGCCCATGCTGCACCTGATTGCCAGAAGCTGATTGAGAGGCTGGGAGGAGAGGGAAAGAACTGTGCACTGCTAGTCAGAGAAGGAGAAATGGATCCCCAGGAGAAAAAGAAGGAGAAGGAGGAGCCTGGGAGAAAAAGAAATCAGAAGTTTAGTGAGAGGGAGCAGGAGGTGCTCATTGAGGAAATGGCAGTCAGCCATGAGCTTCTCTTTGGGAAGAAATCCCTACGTGTGCCAGAGGCACGTAAAAGGAAAATATGGCAGGACATTGAGGAGAAGGTGAATGCCATCGGCGTAACCCACCGCACTGTGGATGACCTGCGCAAGAGGTGGTATGACATGCGCCTCAGATCGAAGGAAAAGGTGGCAACCAGGTTGGCAGAGGCAAAGAAGACTGGTGGGGGAATATCCACTGCAACAGAGTGCACCAATCAGTAGCATTGTGTCGTCATTACTCACCTAGAAATAGTTCTGTGTGATCTCATCTCGTCTCTGGCATCCGGCAGCCGCCCCAACACCACCTGCTGGTCTGCACCGTGGAGCTGGGGACTCCTCATCTGATGACTCGGAATCTGTGAGCTCCACTGGGGTGCCTTTCTTGGTGGCGATGTTGTGTAGCATGGCACATGTGGCCACAATTTTGCAGCACGTCTCGGGGCTGTACTGTAGCGCTCCTCCACTCTTAAGGAGGCAGCAGAACAGCTCTTCAGGATTCCGAATGTTCTCTCAATGGCACAGCGCGTGGATCTGTGAGCGCTGTTATACCTCCGCTCCCCTGCAGTGGCTGGATTTAGGTACGGAGTCAGGATGAAGTCCCGTACAGCATACGCACTGTCACCTGCAGGGTGACAAGAATTAGGGTAAACACTGTCCTCCCACTTCAGACCTTTACTGATTGTGTGAATGATAGCCATGCATTTACCTAGCAGGTAGCCCTCACCAAACTCACCAGCTGTGAGTCGTCGGTATATCCCACTGTGGCAAAACATGAATGAGTCGTGTCTGCTGCCCGGGTATTTAGCAACAATATCAGTGATTACATGTTTTGCATTGCACACTACCTGTATGTTCAGGGAATGATAGGACTTGCGGTTCCTGAACACATACTCATTCTGTGAGGGGGGGAGAGTGCAACATGGGTCCCATCTATGCAGCCAATTACGTGGGGGAATTGGGCTATCTGATAGAACTCCTGCTTAGTCTGGTCTAGTGCCTGTTGTGTGCTGGGCAATTGGATGTGGTGATGCAGCCTCTGTACCATTGTATCCAGGAAAGCGTGTAAGAAGCGCAACAGGCAACTCTGGGAGACCCCTCCTGCTGTGGCTATCACCCCCTGAAAACTCCCTGATGCCAGTAAGTGCAGTGAGCACAGGACCTGTACATGGGTGGGGATGGTGTGTGTCCTGCGTGTGGGGTGTTCTAGTATGGGTTTGAGCTCCTCTATGAGGTCCAGGATGCTGTCTGTGTCCAGCCTGTAGTTCACATGGATCTCCTCCTCGGTCTGCTGGAACAGGGTGATGCGCGCTCTGAAGATCCTTTCCTGGCGTCTCCTTCTCTGTGCAGCCGCTCTGATTTGCAGCCTCCTGGCTATCACATACAGCGCAGCCATTGTGAAACCTCCTGTAGCATTGTGGTCCTGTTTAAATAGGTTGCACCTGGTTACCACCTGCTCAGAGTTGGTGGTAATTGCGATGTGCAAAATTGCGAATTCCGCATATTCGCAATTTGCGAATTTTACATACATCTCTTTGCGATTTCGCTATTTGCGATCACGTTATTTTGATTCGCACAAATTGCGTGTCACAGATTGCGATTTCGCAGATTTATTCGCAGAAACGGGGGACTCGCAAAATTGCTAATCGCAAATTTTGCAAATAACGTTTTTGCACGGCGGTTCACTTTCATACATGGGAACACTCTGTTTTGCGATCGCAAACACTGTTTTTTTGCGATTCGCAGTGTTTACGATCGCAAAACAGCTTGATACATATGGCCCGAGATCCTTAATAACTGTTGTACCAGTGGTTTACAGATTTGGACATGTATGCATCTGTGTTTAGGTCACCAAACGCCCGTCAATGTTATACTGTACACTACAACCGATGAATGTTTAATAAAAAGATATATATTTTTTTTTAAAAAGAAAATTAAAATCCCTGCACTTGAATCTCATCCAACATCAATGCGGTAGAGAGGAGTGAGCGAGCTCACATCTGTCTAGGGAGGTTGGGGTTGTGGTAGAGTGAAGTGAGCGAGCTCACATCTGTCTAGGGAGGTTGGGGTTGTGGTAGAGTGAAGTGAGTGAGCTCGCATCTGTCTAGGGAGGTTGGGGTTGTGGTAGAGTGAAGTGAGCGAGCTCACATCTGTCTAGGGAGGTTGGGGTGGGTGGGTTGGAGGATCTCCCACCAATGTTTTTTTTAAAGCTGGACCAGTTGGTGCATTTTACAGCACAATCTTCAACAAATGTGGAAAAAAGCTACATGTTTCCCAAGCCTTTCTTGAAGGGGCATCAGAAAATAATCCAAAAATAAGGCCCCATTTAGTGATCTTCACCATGTTTTTCCAACCAGGTAAAAATGAGGGAAAACAATGTTTTACAGTAAGTGACATTAGTTTGCAATTTGATCCAAGCTCCTGCAACTTCTTTCAATGATCAAAGGGTTTCTGTTCACTATTACCTGTCACATCCTTTTACTATTCGCAAATAGGCCTGCTGGGCTATGGTTAATGCCATAAACACACACTTCCAACAGAGGCTGGGAATAAGGCCCCCCTACTTTCACTTACTAGTTGAGTGGAATAAAAAAACTACTTAGCAAGGTTGTACAATATGTTGTGCAAATTTGTTTTCTTTTCTGACAAAACAGTGTGTTGTTTCATCCTTTGAAAAGGTTCATCATGAATCTCGGTGTATCTTCATTAAATAAAAAACGTTATTAAATATACAATTGTAGAGAAAGAATGTGTCATGTTTTTACTGTTGAAGGAGCCAGGTTCCACGTTCTAGAATTACTCTGGAACCCTAGGCCGAGGTCTCTTTTTGTCTGCATGAAAGAGTGGAGTGGAGGAAAATCGTTAGCCAATCAATCATTGCAGTTCCAATGAGCTATGACTGAAGAATCACAGACTCCCAATCCAAGGTTTAGTTAGTTTATTACAAAGCCAAGAACAATTGGACATACAAACACCTCAAGACGACGGTGAGGAAATACATTGGAACTAATACAAAGCCAAACCTACGGGTGAAATTAAGACGGTGCAGCATGCACAGAATAACCAGTTCCAGAATCAAGACACCGAAGATGACGGCTCCAATGTCAAGAGCCGCCTTCATTTGAGGTTTGCAGGTAAAAGCATTAGTCTGTCCCTACACTACCACTAATGTGACATCCCTACTTAGCATTTCCCAGGCGAGTTCTGTAAAGGTGTTGGCACGTAAAGGCTTCCCAAGAAGAACACTCACGTTGAATGGGTCAAGTAGCATGAAGCTACTGAGCTCGTTCTAAGATGCTCTCATTCTCAAGGCAAGGCAGAAGTCTCCAGACTCTGTCCCTAACTTCAATACATGAACCTGCAAGAAAACGTCCCACAATGCTTTGCAGTATCACCCCATCCAAGCAAGCCACCTCCTTGTAAGTAACTTTCCACATGGCAGCGATGCTCACAAGCCTTAGCTCGATGACCTTGATTCCCAGGCTCTCTCCGAGGAGAAAGAACACTATCCCACATTATCAGCATCACCGTTCGATGTATCCTCTCCTCCCTAAGCCTAACTCCTAAAACAAAGACATTATTTTAACTTACAATGATGAATTTCTCCACCTGCAACAGAAACATGAGAAAGAACAAATACCACATGCGCATGAAATTCACTAGCAAATCTAATACGAGAGCCTTCAGGGAAAAATACAATTCAGGCCTACAGAGATCGGGCAACATAAGAAATGGCACATAATTCCATAAAGCACATGTATAAATGAACAATATTACTAAGCACGTTCCATTAGCACATTACATGAGTACATTAATTGTAAAGATTTTCGTTAACCACACATGTGCACCCTACACGTTAAGGTTTTCATCTAGCCACATGTAATTGTAACGTTGATTTCTTCACGTTTACACTGAAATATTCCCAACACTTCACTTTTCACGTTATTACAGTACACGTTCTACTAACCCAATGTCAGCACAATAAAGGACTATATGCGGGCGCGAACTATCCATTATTATAATGCACCCCTACAAATGAAAGGGAAAATCAGCGCTCTACCACCGTTGTTTCCAAATCTGTTTTTTCACTTTTTAATCTGTTGCAAAACCACCTCTGTAATAGGAATGAAGTCAAATCTATCTGCTGTATTCAGTATTACGCATCAGCAAGGACTGTGTAAAGTAACATTCGTCCCTTTGCAGCAGCGAGCACAGCTTCTGTAACCGAACCATGGAGGTAAAATGACGCCGTCACCACCGGCAACTAAAAGAGTTTAATCCCTCTCATACCGTGTGATAGATTACAGAGTTAGAAGATGTATTTCTTACTATGTACCCTACGTTGGTTCTGGTTGAAAGTTGAAAGGTTCGGTGAGTTTACATAATTAATAGTAATATCTACATGGAAAGAGGATGACGTCATTAGTGATTAATTAGGAGGAAGTATCCAGTTGCTAAGAACTTCTAGAAGATGGTTCTTACTGACTTGTAACACTTACATCAAATCAGTCATTGGAAATACAATAAGTTACTGACAACCTCCGGATCATGGGAGATGTTCTGGATTTTTGCCCGGATCCAAAGACAATCAATCTGGGAGGGACTTAGCAGTTAAATATCCCTCAGCTGAGTCCAGTGGCCTCTTCATTTAAATAAGCAACTCACTCCGTTTAGGGGCTTGCAACGGATTCCAAGGCGGTCTTTAAATTGTGGGGTACCAGCTATAACAGAAGATAAACAGAATAAAAACAGAAGGAGCTGCAGCCAGCACACACATTAATAAAATGGTAGTAAATACAATTTTATTATTGTGTGCCAGGCTCACGCTGTTATTGCTCGATGGGAGGGGACGCGGCTGATCAGTGCGATTACACTAGTAATGCAGCCCTCTGCCAGTGCGCAGGTCAGATTGCCCAGCTGCCTTCAGCCGACCAATCTGATCTGCGCACTTCAGAGCCTGCAATTCCAAGACTGAAAAACAGCCGAGGGATTGCAGCCGCAGGTCCCCAGCTTTAAAATGAGCACTGGGTTAGCCTGCTCCAGCCAATCACAGCTCCAGGATTGGCAGGTTTTGTGTTTTATTATTTCTGCCCGAGTTGGCCGAGGAGAGCGCCGGGAGGAAGAAGGAGACCGCATCCAGAGCCTGCGCGGCAGCGAGGACAGGGAAAAGAAAGTCGGGCGGCAGGTAAGTTCTTTGTATTTTTTTTAATGTGTATTGTCCGTTTTCCCCACACCTCCCCGTCGTCCACCCCACACCCCGCCCAGCCACTCCGTCCCCACACCAGCTGCTACTGCGGTAGTCATGTGGCCCCAGAGGGCAGCTAGCGCCCTAGTACTAGGAGTGGACAGAGAAACGAGTGGCCTGGCCTCCCTACTTGTGAGAATCGAGAAGACAAAGGCACAGTGCCCACAGTAAACAAAAGAGGGGCTAGTAAATGAATAAGGGAGAAGAAAAGAGCCGAGGTGTGGGGGTCAGAAACATGAAAGGTTGGAGAGGAAAAAAAAGCATAAAGCTGAGTAAAAAAGGGCAGTGCATGCCGGGAGAGGAAGGGAGATAGAGCTCTCAAGTATTAATTCCCATGGCTGAGCACGCATCCATTCCAGGTTTTTACTTTGCATTCTGGGATTTGTAGTCTGGTTTAGCGCACTATCAAACCAGGACTACAAGTGCCAGAAAACATAGCAAAAAGGATGGATTTGTATGAGTGACTCACACATGGGCTTGGGAAACTTGTCATTTCTGGAGACAGTAGAAGAGAAGCGAGCAAGCATGGGTTAGACCACAGAAAAAGAGATGGAAATGGAGAGGAGACTATATGATGGTACTATTATTTACAACTGGTAATGGCCTGCTCATCTGCGATTGCAGGGTGCTCTGAAATACGATGGCAAAGTGGTGGGCATAGTAAGGCAGTGATCATTGCGCAGCGTGTTAAGTTAAATAATGCTTCCTCAGCCTGACTTCAACCTAAGCAGGATGCCTGACTTCAACCCAGTGCTTAATTTGAGACGGGGGTTTCTGGTGCTCAGCACCGGCACTTAATCATCAACACCGGCGCTTGAGCACCAGTTAAGGACACATTCATTTTTGGTGGGCACAGAGAGATTAAGTGAATCACCCAGAATCACACGATGTTGAGCGAACGCCGAGGCTCGAACCTGGTTCCCCAGCTCCGAGGTCGGCAGCTTTGGCCATTGTGCCACATCACCTCCTCACTTGTAGGGTATGTTGGGTCTTTGTTAGGCAGCGCTAACATGAGACAGGAGGCTGGTCGAAGTTGCCTCCTGACGAGAGCCCCAACACTTCTTTTTCACAAATTAACCACTGCTTCAACCTATGCAGGATGCCTGATTTCAACCTCTGCAGGATGCCTGACTTCAACCTATGCAGGATGCCTGACTTCAACCTATGCAGGATGCCTGACTTCAGCCTACGCAGGATGCCTGACTTCAGCCTATGCAGGATGTCTGACTTCAGCCTATGCACGATGCCTGACTTCAGCCTATGCAGGATGCCTGACTTCAGCCTATGCAGGATGCCTGACTTCAGCCTATGCAGGATGCCTGACTTCAGCCTATGCAGGATGCCTGACTTCAGCCTATGCAGGATGCCTGGGACATGTTGTTTTTTTAACTGATTTAATATCTGGAAAAGGGCCATGGAGCAAGCCCTAAGATTTTGTTTTGAAATTTGTATCTAGACTACTTAGTTAATTAAATTAAGGCTACTACCTAGGGTTTTTTTATTGGCATGACCAGCATTTTAATGTCCCGGCTGATATAAAAATTAGCGAAATCACCATAAGCTCTTTCTCCCCCTTATCAGTAAATAATTTAAATATTACTTTTATGAACAAAGATTTTAAAATGTTTACCATGGCTGCCTTAACAATCCTTTACTTATAATAAAAGTAAACAAAAAAAAGACAGAAAAGCCATGTTATATATGAATACAGGTGATTTTATGTACAACTCTATGTAAGTACCATGTCCTGGGCCTTTGCAGAATCTTAAAACCGGAATGTATGGCTGGGATTTTTCCTCTGGGAAAGGTGGCGAAACCCCTAGTAAGACAGAACTAAAACAACTGCTCCTCCAGAGCGCAGTTTCAATCCTGGCAAGGGGTCGAAAGAAATACCAAGTGGTGTCCATCTCATCTGCCTAAGGATGGGGGTTCAGATGACTTTGTTCAGCAGCAGGTGTGACCTTCTTATAAAGTGTGAGCGGCTATTTGTCAAATGTTGGGTCTTAGCACGAGAAGGCAATATTTCCACATGAAGAACCGTCACTGTAAGAGGACAGCCCATGACTTTCTCACCCTTCTCGATGCTGACACCGACCGATGCGACCGCTTGAAGGCAGCCGGTCAGTCTTGTGGATACAGGGTCAAGTTTGGCAGACAAATATGCTACTGGTCTTCGGGAATCAAGGCGGATTTTAGTAAGCATTGAGCGAGGGCAGCCCTCGTTCTCGCTGCTAAATAACATAAGTTCTTTACTGTATTCTGGCGTTCCCAGAGCCGGGCCTCGACAAAGATGTTCTCTCAACTCTAGGAAAGCATTCATGCTGTAGTTTTCCCATGGTATCGGATCAGGCACATCCTTGTGTGTTAACCTCTGCAGAGGTTTGGCCACTAGGCAAAGGTGGAGAATCCACTGATGACAGTGGCCCGCCATTCCCAGAAACAGCCTGACTTCTCTCTGCGTAGTGGGAGGGTTCATTGTCAAAATGGCAGAGATTCTCTCTTGCGACACCTTCCTTGCCGCCTTCTCAATGTCATGTTCCAGATACAGGGCCTCTTTCTGACAGTAATGCAGTTTATATGGGGACACCTTAAGTCAGTTTTCAACCAAGTGATTCAACAAGACGATGGCGTCTTGTTTGCACGCTTCTTGTGACAACGACACTATCAGCAGATCGTCAATGAACTGCACAGGACTGAGTTTCTTGGCAATTTCAGAGACTTCAGATTCTTTGCTGGAGCTGACTTCCCTTTTGGCCCTCAGTATCTTCCTTTTTCTTCTTTGTTTCCTCTTTCCTAGCCCATTTGTCTCGTTAACCCCCCAAGATTACTCAATTTATGTATACAAGTGACCAATTCCTTAACATATATCTTCATTACAAAAGTCCTCATGCTTATAATCGCTTCATCATCTAACTGAGCTTGAAACCTCTTTTGAAAAGTCTGGCTTCTCAAAATGTCTAAATTATATTTGCCTAACAATTCTGCAAATTTGTCATGCGCTAATACTGCACACCGAGTAACGTGTTTTCTCAGGAATATAAGATCATTCTCCTAATACTGCTCTATGTGTGTGAGATCTAGGTTTCTCCTGATGAGTTCCTCCAACTGTACCCTCAGTCTAGAAATGTCTAAGGGTCTTAAATTTCACTAAACTACTGGTTCAGCTTTGGCCTAGTCTGTTTCCCCACTCTCCGGCTACTTCCCAAACCATCGGGATATCGCTCCAAGATCCAAGAGTCCAGCTGCACCTTGAGCATTTGGGGTCGTATGCACTAGGGTTTCATCTAATACAAGCCTTGGGGATTTTAATTTCCATCTAGAAAACCTCAAGACAAGGACTCAACTCCTTATTGATCTAATGGCCAGTATGGGGCTAGCGCACCTGGTCACAGGGCCTACTCATGCAGCCGGCCATCTTCTCAATGGTAGTTTTTCGGACAACCCCATCTCCAAACACAGCCTTCCATTCCGCTCGGTTGGTTAGACCACTTAACAGTCATGTTTGAGCTTACCTGGCTGTCGAAAGATTCAATCGTCAATAGGCCTCAAGGTAGTAGAACCTGCCGTCTTTGACACAAGCTTAGTGCAGACCTGATAAACCTCTCTCTAACCCAGACCACGCCTGTAGTGTCCAATGATTTGGACTCAGCGGTCAGTAACTACCGTCTCTGGCTAGACTTCAATCTCAACCAACTGGTCTCTATTAAAGCATGCCACAGTCACAGAGTGACCCCTTCTGAACCCTGGTTTACGGAACAGCTGAAGACTCAAAACCAGCAGGAAAGAAAGTGAAGAACAAACCTTGATCCTAAGGAAAGAGACATTTACAAACATAGTATTCAACTTTACAAAGAAATGATTTATAAAGAAAGTGTCTGTTACTTTACAGCTAGAATTGAATCCTCAAAGAATTCTCCCAAGGAACTGGTCACTACTGTAAAGAAACTCTCAAAACTACCTGAAACTAAACATAATTTGGTCAAAGCAGTGTACAACACAATCTCGGCCAACATTGAGCCTTCTCTTTCCCCAGCTGACAATACCTTGACAGGTAATTCTGTGGCAGAGGAATCATCGAACATTTCTCCTGTTGGAGATATACGGTAGGGTTAATATCTATCCCAACAATAGGACGGCTTCCTCCATCCGTGGCAAACCTCATTACTTTATCCATGTTTTCACCACTATCCCTGGCACAAACCAAGGATTTACTTAGGAAAATAATGTTGGCTTCCCCCACAGACTCCTGCCCGCCCAAGTTCATGCATGCAGTACCGGAAATTACAGCCATGCATCTTTTGGACACCTTTAATAGAATGTTCACAACTGGATACTTCCCAAAAGAAATGAAAAAAGCTTAAATTCTTTCTCTCTTAAAAAAAAAAGAAAGAAAAAAAAACTTGGACGTTGCAGAGCCCAACCACTACCGGCCAATCTCGCGTCTTCCTTTCCCGACCAAAATTGTTGAGAAAGCCATTATTTGGAACTAACATACTTTATTAATGACAACCATCTTCTAGACCCGACTTGATTTGGCTTCAGAAGTCAACATAGCGCAGAATTGGCCCTGATCACAGCATCAGAGAAACTAAGACAGACCCTTGATGACAGCAGAACCATGCCGTACTCATTGACCGCCTTTTCTTCTTAGGTATCAGGCTCAGGGCCTTGTCTCTGCTAAAATATTTTCTTATTGGCAGAGATCAGTTCATTGCCATAGACAATTTCGTTTTTCCTTCTTTTTCACTACCATGTGGGGTTCCACAAGTCTCATCTTTGAGTCCAACACTTTTTAAATCATGTTACTCCCTCGCCTAGACTGATAAAATTGTTTGGCTTCTCATTGATCTCATACGCTGATGACACCCAAATAGTGGTGTCAGTAGCCAGTAACCCAGAAACCACTGCGGCCAGATTCCAGAATTGTATGTCTCAAATCGAGAAGTGGATGAATGACAGCTGAGGTGTTTCTATTTGTCAGAAATACTTCCGTCTGGTCTCTGTCATGGTGGCCTCATGAACTTGGCACACCCCAAACCCGGCACACGAAGGTGAAAAATGTTGAGGTTCTTTTTGATAGAAGCTGTCGTTGAAGCCCCATCAATTCCATCACGTCCTCTTCCTCCATTACGATGAAACATTCTGAAGGAATTGCAGAAATTGGTGGTCACTGGCCTCATCATCTAAAAAATGGACTCGTGCAATGCGCTATTCACTAATATGCAGAAAAGATTCCTAAACAAATTACAAGTTGTGCAAAATGTGGCGGCTCGCCTGCTTTTAGGTATCCCCAAACATAAGTCAGCGGCAGAGGCTTTGGTCCACCTTCACCGGCTCCCGGTGAAGAAGCGCATCGATTTTAAAGCTCTTTGCATTTCCTTTAAAGCATTGCAAGGATCCGAACCTGAATTCCTCAGACAGCGCTTTCAGCGTTATTCTCCTTCTAGACTTCAAAAGATCCAAATGGGGTGGCAGGAGCTTAGTTACCTACACTTCCAAGCTGAGGAATTCTTTGCCACTGTATTTGAAGCTAAAGGCTGCCTTACTGGCCTTTAGGAAAGCCTTAAAGACTTGGCATTTTAATCTCTAGGTTTTCTGCCAGTTCTCTTTGTCCTTACACCAAGGGCAGTTCCTACTCTGAACATTAGCGCCTAGACACTTGTGGGTATGAAACAGCTCTAAAAATGTTACTTTCATTTCATCCTGCAGACACTTGTGAATTATGTGACGCGGGGCAATAACGGCAGCAGGCATTCCAGCAGCTGCTCCTGGACCTACGGGTATCAGAGCAATGGCTACTGGGGCAGTTACAGTATCATTGGTTCTGGAGCAGGCATGACTAGGGCAGTAGTAAGGAGGCCAGTCACAGTGGTAGCCATTGGATAGGGAACAGTCACAATGTGGGTAATCGGAGGTGGTCCTTCTGTCTGAATCGCATCTTGGTCATCAGGAACAGTAGCAACAGTACCATTACCCGTGGCACCATTTTCCCAGCGGGCTGGGCAGCATTTAAGGGAGGTGGTCGGAAGGAGAGTAAGTCATCTAGAAAGTCATCACTAGAATCACTGTCAGAGTTAGACTTCTTTGTTGCATCGGCATCTTTCTCTCCCTCTGCTTTTCTCTTCTTAGACTTTTCATTTGCGGGATAGAATTGAGCTCCCTCAACGACTTCTCTGTTCCACACCTGCTGCTCGGCATCCGATCAGCTAACTGAGAACTGAATTTTTAGCTAAATTCTAATTCTCCTACTTGTTCTTAGCATGAGCAACCCACTCCCAAGCATCAGAGCCTCGTATTGTGCTGCTCTAGGAGGGGGCTTCATATCATATAGTATTCGTCTAAAATGCTCAAATATTCTCAGATTGAATGTACCATATTGAGGAAACTGCAATGACCCTGCTTTCTCAATGGTCTTGTTCCATTGGTTAATAAGCCACGTACATGTGTGGAGCCCAACACTGATGGCCGTATAATGACCTGCCGTACTTTCCGGTGGAGCTTCCTCAAACCCTCGGATGGGAACTCTGACATCAGCCCTCACCCAACCTTTAAATGCTCTGAAACATTTCATTTTGTGGCGATTTCAACAAAAAGGAAGAAAAAGTCTGAATGAAAACAAGCAGCGATTTACACCAAATCACAATGTAGTACGTATCAGGACTAGTATCCAATCTCAGTGTGCGGCACCCTCTATGCAGACCTATCACAGCGTTGCACCATGTGATATAACAGCCAATTCCAGCGCAGCACCTACACCAACCGCTCAGTACTAGCACAGCACCTGATGACGTGGATTACAGCACCTCACAGCTGCGCTCCCTCCTTTATAAAGCAACTTTTGCAAAAATGCCAAAGCAAGCACAATTAACAAAAAACCCTTGTCTGCTCCACTAAAAAGTTTAAAGTAACCACTCATTCAAGAGGATAGTGGGAAGGAATGCTTTCCATCATTGATACGCACATGCAGGTGAAATCTCGCCCAATGGAAAATCACCTTAACTTATGCGGTTTCTCCTCTGCACAATAGGGACAACCAACACCTATCACTATTGGAGCACGCACAACAACCTATCCCTATCTTATCTGAGCAGTCGATGGTACCTCATGAATCAACTTCACAAACCTTAGCAGATAAATTAAACCGCAGTATACTTCTTATCTATCCTGGGATCTTGGACTGAAACCAGTCTGATAACAACTTCAACTGCTTAACATTAAACACATATGCATTTACACAGCTAAGCTATGGACATCGCATAACACACAATATCAACACAGCACCGCACTCTTGACATAGACAATTGTCGTACGTCAACCCTACTTATACTCACTCCCGAGCCATAGCAAATGCCTTCAGAATCGCTGAAACACCGCTGATCTTCCAAATTGGCCCATGGACTTTAGGGGCTTCGACTGGGCTTGCCAAGCTTTAGATCTTTTTTAAACTATTGTAGCTGACGACACTTCAGTGACAAACCATCCTCTATTTGGTGCCTCTTGATAGAGTGGGGATGCTTGAATCGCAATCTCTTGGTAAAGTCATCAAACAGGTTCCTCACTGGTCGTTTGGACCTTTTATTGTTGACATCAAGTGTAAGAAAGGAGCTGACATCAGCAACACATTCAATGACAGTGAGACCAATGTGTCTCCATGGAAACGACAGAGAGGATGGAGTCCAAACCACAAAGAGTTTATTAGCCGTTTAGTCAAATCACAATGCAAATCGATTAGCAAACATTCATTAATTATATCATCAAAGCATACATATTAAAGTAATCAAGAAATCGAAATTTATATGTTAGGAGAAAAACATATTGTGTCCTCATGTAATGCAACTGGTGCTATGTAAAGCGATGTGATATCCGATTCGTGTCAAGTTTGCGCTATATAAAACTCTGTAAAAAAAAAAAAAAAAAAAGATTACAAATATAATCACAAAAGAGAGACAAATTATCTTAAGTGTTTTATAAAGGAGCTTCCCTGGTCTAAATAAAGCATTGAAAGTGGCAAAGGGATTTCTATAAGGAAGAAGGTGTCAGCATCAGATGAAGCAAGATTAAGGTTCAGGGGAGAAGGCCCGAGAGCTCAAGCATGAAGCTCGACACTCTGGGGAAGGGAATCAGCAGATTCCTCTCTCAGTGAAGTCAGGAGAGGGTCTGCTAAACTATACTAAGGAAGAATTAATTAAAGCAAGCAAAGAAACTTCTAGAAGACTCTCCATATCAGTTCCCACCAAACGGACCAATCAGGGATCGATGTTCTCTGGAAGCAGGTAAACTCCACAGTTTCCCGGCACTGAACGATGCAGTCTGCATCTGTGCGACCTTGGATGTAACATGGGTTCGGTCTGCCTGGGACAGGAGGCTCCTCTCCCACCGTCTCAGATCTCCGGAGCGAACTTCTCATTAAGCTGCGGCTTCCTATCAGTCTAATGCAATAAACAATACGCCTATTCCAGCTAACGAAGCACACGATAAGACACCTGCAGAGGAGAGAAAAACAAGACACTGGCAAAAAACATTTATGAAAATGCAATGTGTGCTACTCGGGCCTGGCTACAAGTTACTCTAACGTTAGGTTCAAAATGGCTTCTAAGCAAGTACAATTAACATTAGTAAATGCTGTGGTTACATTTAAAGAAGGTACACATTTTCTATTTAAGGTGAATACATTGATTATAATTCAACTAGATATACAGGTGACTCTTCGTTAAAGTAAATATGGCCACCTACTACATTTCATTAACACGATGCACACAGATGAATGTGGTTAAACACACATTGAGTATATAAATTGCATATAAAGGGGTGGAGCTCCAATTTACGCCACTCCATGTGTGAGTGTGGCGGCCTGTGTGCTGTCACATCATATGCAGCCCTGCCAAGTGTCACACATTTCGTGTTAGACTAACACAATTTGTGAATTTCTCTTCATCCCTGCATGGTCCTATGTTTCTAATGTAAATGAAGTGAGAAGGAGACGTTATTGAAAGATTCTGTAATTTGTGTTTCTCGTTTCTCAATTAATATGCAGCCTGTTCCTCTTGATTGATTGGGATTATGGTTAGCACAGCTCGCCCTGGAGTGAGTGTGTGCGATCCTATTTGGACCTCAGGAAGTTTGCCCCTCCTTCTGGCACTGTGATTGGTGCTGTGACCTGTCAGCATCCTTTCATGTGCCCCTTGCAGTGCAGATGCTCTTGTGTCATGTTGTCTAACCTGGAACCATGTGTTGTGTGCCAGACCGCGCCATCGTTAGGACTCAGCACGGTGCAGCGCTCGCGGGCACAGAGAGATGCGTCTACAGATGCGCCGGTCGCATTGCTTCACAAACGTATGTGCGCGGGTCCCACATGTGGACTTCATGCAGTTCTGGTCAGACCGGTGTCTATGCTTCCTTTAGAGGGTCCTCTTCACTGGTCCTCAGCCTGCCATGGGCATGACGGGGACCGAGACCGAGGGGTGGGGGTGGGGAGGGCTCTATCCTTGCAGGTCTCTCTCTCTTCTCCCCGAGGGTCTGCCATCTCTCAGGGTCCGATCTCCTCTCTCATGGCATTTCTTCCTGGGGCTTTACTTCCCCTCTCAGGGGTCTGCCTCCGCTCCCTGCGCTGCCTACCGTTAGCAGCTTTATCTCCTGTCAGAGGGGCACTGTTGTCTCGGTCACCGCTCCCCTTCCTCTCAGCGTCCTAGTGCGTTTTCGTCTGATATTTTCTATGTAGCAGGTTGCACTGCAGTCTAGTTCTTTTCTTATATGACTTGCTGTCATTGTCCTGGCTCAGCGGTGGGACTTCGTACCCCTGATCTTAGTCCCCTCCCTGGGGCTTTGTGTTCTCGCAAGATCTGTGTCTTCTCTGCCGTGATGCGCTGGTCTCTGGCCTCTCTCACGGCCTCTGCTCTGAGGGCTCATTATGCCGAGGCACAAGCCCTAGACTTGGGCACTGATTGTGAGTTTAGGTGCTGTTTATTGCACCTGATAAATACTGTTACTACAGGATACACTATTTATTGAGTGTGATAAATAGCACCTATTACCTATTTGTTGGAAATAACATACGGATTCTGGTGTTTAGCGCACCAAAATCTGCATGGTACAGTAAACACTGTGGGCCCGATTCACAGAACTAACTTAAGACAAAATCCTAAACTTACTACCATTTTGGTATTCACAGAAGGCACTTACTTACTCATTTTGAGTAACTTACTCATTTTGTGTAACTTACTCATTTTGGTATTCACAGAAGGCACTTACTCATAAATGAGTAAGTGCCTTCTGTGAATACCAAAATGAGTAAGTTACACAAAATGAGTAAGTTACACAAATGAGTAAGTTACTCAAAATGAGTAAGTAAGTGCCTTCTGTGAATACCAAAATGAGTAAGTGCCTTCTGTGAATACCAAAATGAGTAAGTTACACAAAATGAGTAAGTTACACAAAATGAGTAAGTTACACAAAATGAGTAAGTAAGTGCCTTCTGTGAATACCAAAATGAGTAAGTGCCTTCTGTGAATACCAAAATGGTAGTAAGTTTAGGATTTTGTCTTAAGTTAGTTCTGTAAATCGGGCCCTGTATGTTTTTCCCTTGTGCAATTTCAGCAGGTTTGACCGGTTGAAATTTAACGAAGGTCGAGTTATTTAATGCATCTGATAATTATCTGATGCAGTGAATACCTACAAACTTGTAACTCCGACCTGTGCGAAAACAGGGGTTTACGCACCGGTTTTAATACACCGAGAAATTCATAATCAGGCCCTTGATATCTTCAGGGCAGCGTCTCTTGTTGTTATGGTAACACGGAGCGTAAGGGATGGAGGATCGGCATAGAACCCTTCCTTACAGCTGGAATGACATGTCTTGTGGATTGTTGCCTGCCTTGTTATGTTGGCCTAGGCCTAGCTGCCATGGTGCTTTTCTTTGCGCACGTTACACTGAGCCAGGCTTTCCTCGCCCTTTGCTCGTGCCAAGTTCTGTTGCACTGTCTGCATTTGCTGTTATTCACCTTTCGGGCTCCGTCTGAAAAACATGTACAAGGTCGCACAACAATGTATTTTGGTTCTTGCTGATATGGCCAGTTCCGAGCACCCAGACATAACATTTGGTGCAACTGCCATGGAGAATTTTGTGTGCTTTTAATACTGCAGTTTACTAGCGTTCGACACACTTGGAAGAACCCATTCCAGGGAGAAGAGCTGTGATTGTCTGCTGATGTAATTCTGCATCTAGACAGAGGTATGAGGGTTCGCTAGTCAAAGCCCAGAGGTCTTCTATTTATATAATAAACTATCTTACTGCAAGGGGAGGGTGGTAATGTAATTTATACGTTTATCCACTAAGCTTTGAGATGCTTTCCCCGTTTGTGTTCTATGGAATTGTAACCATGCTGCTTATATTATTCATATGCATTATGATATTAGTACTGACACGTGTACTGTATATTAGAGCACGGAAGTTGGAATAAACATTTTAACCTACCTAGTGTCTCTTCTTACGCATCTTGTGGACAAGTACGAGTGAGTGACGAAAGAGTGTTATTGCTTCTGCGAGTCCTGAGATAAAGATACCGTGTTCTGGGTTGTCCAATCATTGGTACTTGGGTGCTGATGGGATGCTAAGCTAGTCGGGTTGGGGTTTTTGGGTGCTACGGTATATGGTGGCGAACCACTGTATTCCGGGGTCCCATTTTCCTGTGCATAGCTCTGTGTATGTGCAGAAACCTTATGACATGGCGCCCAACGTGGGGCCATGTCAGCGGCAACAAGTCAGAGGGAAAGCAGAAGACTTTCACCTTCCTCGACCGCAATTTCAGAAGAAAAAGGTTGCCGCTGTCACAGCGAAATATGCCTCAGACCGTGAGAACGAGACTCCAGAATTGGACGTGGGCAGTGACCCTCCTAGACAGCGCCGCGGAAGTTACCATAGTGCGGGAGGCGCTACGTCCTCATATGGAGGCGACAGCAACTGAAACATTTGTTACTGTAGAGACAGCTGACACGAGAGTGGCACCCCCTGACAGACTATATAACATAGTCATACAAATCGAAGGTGACATACAGCGTGAAATAAAAGGGATTTTTTGGGAAAATCTAACCTCTTCATATGACATATTGTTAGCAAAGGTGTACCTGGCCCCAGCGTTATACCGCAACCATGTGGGATGGGATGAAGAATCACCTCCCCATGCAATACCTTTGCGGTCACTACCGCAGCCACAACCCCAATATCCCATCAAACGGCAGGCAAAAGGCCCCGTATCCGAACTTCTGACACGGTTGGAATATCAGGGAGTAATCGAACCATGTGTATCACCTATGAACAATCCCCTTTTCGTGGTTTCTAAACCCGATGGATCGTACCGCCTAGTTTTGGATTACCGGCATCTAAACTCTCATTGCCGGAACTTCGCGGTGCAGAATACACATAGTTCTGCGTTAGTAGACAGTCTTGTTCGTAAAAAGTATAAAACAACACTTGACCTTTCAAACGGTTTCTACACGCACAATCTAGCCCCGGAAAGTGGTCAATGGACCGCATTCACTTCCGGCGGTAAATTATTCCAGTTCCGGCGATTACCCATGGGCTACAAAAATAGTCCGGGTATATTCGCCGCCCGTGTTGTTTCTTTGTTAAATGACATTGATCAAGATGCATGTTCGTACGTGGATGACATCTATCTGACAGACGACGAATTGTTCTTGCATCTTTCCAGTGTGGACCGCATAATACTTGAATTTGCGGAGCAGGGTTACAAATTTAACTTTGCTAAATCACACATTGCTGAATTTACCGTTCTGTTCTTGGGCTATGAGCTCAACAACGAAGGTAAGGGCTTAGCCCCCCATTTCTTGGAAAAATTTGCACATCTGTGCCCCCCAAATACTCTGAAGAAACTTCAGTCTTTGCTGGGTTTCTTGAATTTCGGGCGTACCTACATTCCCGAATATGCCCAGCGTATCAAGCCTTTATATGCTCTGATACAACCAACCTATTCGAGGTCTTGCTGGCTGCCTGAGCATACCTCAATTCTGCAGTCTTTACAGACAGACCTGTTGGAGTCAGAATATCTTTTGACTCGTGATAACCACACAAACCTGGTGATTAGAATAATTCCGGGGGCGGTGGGATTCACATACTTGACTTTTAATGAAGGTGATACAGTACCTATCGCATACAAGTCACATCTGTACACTTCCGCTGAATTACGCTTTACATCTGTTGAAAAAGTTCTGACTGCAGTGCAAATGGCGATCCTAAAAGAACGCGCACTGGCACAGGGTAAGCGAATTCTGGTGGTAACACCCTGTCCTGCCCTAGAGGCAGTAACAAAGGCAAGTGTACCGAACTCAAAAGCAATGCATCCCCGTTGGATACAATGGGCTACATCTTTGACGTCTTCTGACGTCACCTTTATTTTCGATTCTTCTCTTCAGACTCAGGAGTTCTTACAGTATGAATTTGTTCATCCTCCTCCTCTGTTTTTATTGCCGCTTGAGGATTACAAATGTGTGATCTACACCGATGGTTCGGCACAACCGGCCACTGGGTCCAAGCACGCTTATTCAGCTGCATGTGCTATTGTAGCGGGTTCCTTTGTAAATGGAACGTTTAAATCCTCTGTAGTGCATACTCGCACACTCGGAGACAGTACCGCACAATTGGCCGAGTTACATGCATTACTACTTGCTCTTGAGTTCGCTTCTCAGGATGAGACCACTCTTATTGTGTGTGATTCCTTTTACTGTGTACAATCATACAATGACAATCTGTTTTTCTGGTCGAAAAACGACTACAAGGACGCAAAAGGGAGCACAATCAAGCATAAAATGCTTTGGGTTCGAGTGGCAGAATTGCAACAACGTCTGCCCCTCACACAGGTGGTTCACACCTTAGGCCATCAGCGGGTGGGCGCACACGCTATTGGTAACGATCTGGCAGATGAGGCTGCCCGTTCAGCAGTAGTCACGTGTTCAGTAGCAGCGGTTACCAGGTCCATGTCTAAAATAGACCCTGTTATATTGGCAGCTATTGCTGCAACCAAGGAAGGTGATAATTACCCTAAGGGTTTCCCTTCCAAATATGCCTACACATTAAGTCCCGATAAGGTTCCTTATGTAACTATACCTGACGTTGGAGATCGATTGATCCCCAACGCGGACCGCAGGAGTGCCTTGATATCAGCTGCACACGAAGGCATGGCTTCTGCTCATGCAGGTGTGTCAGCTACGGTTTCCATCTTGCAGCAGCGTTATTGGTGGCGTGGGTTATATAAAGACACCCGTGCTTTTGTGCTTTCTTGCGACGTTTGTCAACAGATTAAGCCTTCCACGGTAACACGTCCACCACAAACCCCGCTCTGCATTGCTAACAGACCCTTTGGGTGTGTTTACTTGGATCACTGCGGTCCATTCTCATCAGATACTGCCTATAAATACATCTTAGTGGCAGTGGACTCGTGCACACGGTTTCTATGGGTCTGGACACAACGGAGTGCTGACGCCCGAAATGTAATCAGGGATTTGCGTGTCTTTGTGGGAATTTTCGCATGCGGCACCTTCCATTCGGACCAAGGTCCAGCGTTTGCCTCTAGGGCTTACAAGGAAGCAATGGCTTCGCTTGGGGTGCGGGTGAAATTTTCGTCTCCGTATAGGCCTGAGGGCAACTCTATCGTTGAACGAATGAACCGTGACTTAAAGCAATCCTTAACAGCTAGGGTTATAGGTACTGGCAGGAACTGGCTGGCCCATTTGTATACCGTTCAGCGTGCACTTAATAATCTCCCTAGGAGACCTTTGGGTGGGCGGACCCCATACGAAATGCTCTTTGGCATAAGAATGTTTGTGCCTGACCTTGAGGGTCCAGACATCGCGGCGCAATCCGCCAAGTTTGATGTAGATAACCATTCTGCTATGTTACAGGACTTACAAGAAGCCCGAGACAAACTTGCAACACCACATTTGCCTTCAGCCACAGATCCTGCGTTGCAGATTCCGGTAGCCGGCTGGCTTCCAAAAATTGGAGAACTGGTTCGAGAGAAGGTTGAAAACAAAAAAGAATTTGGCCCCTCTTTTCGTGCACCAGTTCCAGTTCTTGGCTTGAAGGGAACACGTACAGTCATTTTACCACCGCTTCCAGGTCGCAAAGAGAACAGATACATCTCAGTGGAAAATGTCAAGCTACAGCGCATGGCCGATCCTGAATAGTGTCACACCAGCGGTCTCTTGTCCTGCCATTTATCGGACATATGTTCATAGCCCATCTGCACGGACGATCGCTGATGCTGTAATTGAGATGGTTGAATTGCCTGAAAATATAATTGATCCCCAACTCTCCACCAACATCGACGAGGACGAGTATACATATCCTGCATCTGAATCGGTGGCACATCAACCAATAACACCACTGAGCCCGACTCGTTATTCCTTTGATTCGGATTCCACATCTTCAAAAGTTCCGTCCAAGTTCCGTATTTTTATATCCTGGTTTAGAGACAATTTTTTGATTCCACCCTGGACATACATTTGGATGGTACTTTTCTTGGTTTTTTTGTTCATGTCCATTGGCTTTGTCACTGTGTTCTTTCTACTTATAAATGGTCACTATTTGCCTGAACGCTTTGCTGGAGACTCCGTTTCTGGAACTTTGGCACCTCATTCCTCTTCTCACATCATGAAGCGTGACCACATATTTGTGAACATTTCGGCTGTTCCAGTTGCTGATGGCATCGTATGGGATACAGTGAACTTTCAAATCCATGGTCCGACAGAAATTATTAATGTACCTAACATCCTTCGTGTTTCTATGGGTGATGTAGTGAAAAATAATATTCATTCTGATGATTGGGATGTGCATGCCGTTGAAGCATTGTTTGCCGATTTAAAATATTATGCGTCTTTTAATGCTGAGGATTTATATATGAACTCTGCGAATTATGCCGATTTGTATTGTTACCAACATTGGGGTAATCATTTTCTCCATAAGCCAAGTGCTTTGCGTGGTCCTGTCAATTACACCCAGTGGGAACATTGTCCAAACCCCTTACCAGGTAGCTCACAAACTCTTCGTAATAAATTTAGTTATTTTACTGACTTTAATCGGTCAAACCCGGTGTCTTATTATTTTAGACTTAATAACACATTAACTCAGAAAATTATGTTAACACACACCAAATTGCTTTATTCAGGTTCTTTTCTGAGTGCCCTGGCTGTGGGTGGTTATGACTACTGGGATAACACAGTCGATTTAAAATCTATTTGGGGCTCCAAGCCATGGCAGGTACAGGGGACCGAGGCATTACATCGTGCTTGCCTTATCCCTGCCCAAATTATGTTCCTCAATGTTTCCATCTATCAGACTACATGTTGGGGCTTAGCAACCACTAAACAATTGAATACGCCATCAATACCATCCCTGTCGAGTTTTCCCAATGAAAGCTCACGTTTCAACCTGTCCCTCTTGTCCTTGCAGGCACTGTTACAAAACAATTCGTTTAATGTTTCTGAGCTGGTTCAGTCACCCTGGTTGGTATGGCCTATATCATCGAATGCGTGTCAAAAGCGTTTTCATGATTCCGATGCTAGCTACACACAGGATAGGCCTGACCCGAGGTTTACTGATTCCCGTACTGTTACTACATATTCTGTTGGTAAATTATGCAAACAATGGTTGCAACATTCATCCCTTGATTCTGTTAAACAACATTTGTCCCTCCTTTCAGGCAATATTGATCTGTCCGACTTTGTTTTGGGACCTCGTGGTCCCCGACCTAAGAGATTCATTTATGAAACGTATAATGAACTCTGGAAGCTATCACAAATAGAAGCTGCTTCCCGTCTTCGAGAAATAGATCAAGCAAATTTGGAAAAGGTGCTTGCTGTTGTTGACAATAGTATTAATACCTGTCTTCTCGCATTTACACTTTAGAGAATATTGTGTCCTCTGTTGTCGATATTGTACAAGATGATGTTTCTGTGTTATATCATGGTCAGAATCAATTGCGCTCAGTTATGCAGTTTGCATGGACTTTACAGACGCTTAAGTTAGGTAAAGTGCCTTGGCATTTTCTAAACACCTCTGCATTATTTCTACCTTTTAATTTAACTGAGAAACAGCAATTTATGTCTATGAAAGATGCAACTTACACTTTGCTACATATCGAGAAGGTGGATCCTTTACCGTTCTCTGTAGCGGAACTCGATTCTGCTGTATGGCTAGTTCATGGGGTTATCGCATTACCTTTCTCCTTATTTGAATTTGACTCATGCATGAAACATTATCCTGTGGGCCGTTACCAGCCCTTGGGCAGTGCTTTCTTGCATGAACTTTGGTCCTTGCCGTTCATGTATAAATGTCTTCGAGATGGCAAGGAAGTGTTTCTCACGGGGGAGTCTTGTGACTCGACTATAGGTCATTCGCTTATTTGTAAACACATTAAATTGCATGGCTCATGTAGCGTTTCCTCTCCTAATCTTGCTTGTGTGCTAAAAGGTATTCCTGCTCCTGTTATTTCCCCTACTTTCACTCTCCTTTCCAATGGTAGTTATTTACTTTTGAATAACGAAAACTGTTGTGGCCTACAAGCAGGCATTCCTTACATTGTAACAGTTTCTCACAGGGTTGTCTGCTGCAAGAATGTGCTTTTTCCTCCCCCTCATGGCAAGGTTGATATCTCTATTTGGCCTTCCATCCCTACCATGGAAGCAGATTTCAATAGACTGAGCAGAATAAAGGCACTATTATTAAACGAGGAAGTTATGCTCACGTACGCCCGGGAGACATTCATTCTCCAGGTGGCGAGTACCCACAGTGAAATACAGGCCCTTTTGAATACTAATCTCCCCCAACATTTTGGGGAGTTAATACATCGTATTTTCAACGCATCTAACACTGAAGGCCTAGTACACTTTTTTAAGGTCTTGGGGTCGGGCTTGGTGTCCTCCTTCCAAACCATTTTTGGTGTCATCCCGGCTTTCATACATTCTATTTTTTCCAGTGTCTTTGGCGGTTTCCCGTTGATACTCGCTTTAGCGGCTGGTGTCTTGCTCTTGATTTGCGTTTTGCGCAATGGCTGCTCCCCGATGGGACCTGCTCGATCCAGAACGCCTCCAGCTGCTCCGTGAGCGCCTTTTGGCTGGTTTCGGTGTCTTGCCTTTGGCAACACTGAGTGTGTCATATACTCTTTCATTCCGCTTTGCGTATTTCACTTGCGTGCAACCTGTGATGACCTGTATCCGCTGTCCTTTCACCTGGACTCTGGATTATTGCCTCTCCAATTCGTCATTGTCTGCTCCGGATTTTGTTCAGTTGATGGGTCCCTTAGAGGCCCATGAACAGGACTGTTCCGTTGATGGCTGTATGGCTCGTGCGGCTGCACTGGGGATTTTGGCACAATGGGATATCTGGGCGGCTGCCCAGGATCTCCTACATCGGAGCTGTTTCAATTATCACGCAAGCTGTCCCGCATTGCTTCTGGATGCTCCCTTTGCTGAGGAGCATCCCTGCTCTTTTGATCTCTTGGATTGGATGGCATCTATGTTTTTTGACGATTCCAATGATGTCCTTTTGGAGGGCATGGCTTTTTTCTGCACTTACACTTTCATGGACTGACTTGTTCTACGCCGTTTGGGCGCTCCCTGTGCTACACTGGATTTTTTGATTTTTTTGTCTCGGATGCCGGACTGTCCAGGGGAGGGTGTCTTGTGGATTGTTGCCTGCCTTGTTATGTTGGCCTAGGCCTAGCTGCCATGGTGCTTTTCTTTGCGCACGTTACACTGAGCCAGGCTTTCCTCGCCCTTTGCTCGTGCCAAGTTCTGTTGCACTGTCTGCATTTTCTGTTATTCACCTTTCGGGCTCCGTCTGAAAAACATGTACAAGGTCGCACAACAATGTATTTTGGTTCTTGCTGATATGGCCAGTTCCGAGCACCCAGACATAACATTTGGTGCAACTGCCATGGAGAATTTTGTGTGCTTTTAATACTGCAGTTTACTAGCGTTTGACACACTTGGAAGAACCCATTCCAGGGAGAAGAGCTGTGATTGTCTGCTGATGTAATTCTGCATCTAGACAGAGGTATGAGGGTTCGCTAGTCAAAGCCCAGAGGTATCTATTTATATAATAAACTATCTTACTGCAAGGGGAGGGTGGTAATGTAATTTATACGTTTATCCACTAAGCTTTGAGATGCTTTCCCCGTTTGTGTTCTATGGAATTGTAACCATGCTGCTTATATTATTCATATGCATTATGATATTAGTACTGACACGTGTACTGTATATTAGAGCACGGAAGTTGGAATAAACATTTTAACCTACCTAGTGTCTCTTCTTACGCATCTTGTGGACAAGTACGAGTGAGTGACGAAAGAGTGTTATTGCTTCTGCGAGTCCTGAGATAAAGATACCGTGTTCTGGGTTGTCCAATCATTGGTACTTGGGTGCTGATGGGATGCTAAGCTAGTTGGGTTGGGGTTTTTGGGTGCTACGGTATATGGTGGCGAACCACTGTATTCCGGGGTCCCATTTTCCTGTGCATAGCTCTGTGTATGTGCAGAAACCTTATGACAGACACCAGAGGAAGAAGCGTCTCTTGTTGTTATGGTAACAGGGAGCCTGAGGCATGGAGGATCAGCATAGAACCCTTCCTTACAGCTGGAGAGACACCAGAGGAAGAAGAATAAGTGCCTTGATCACATGTGGCATAGGTCAGTCACCCCTCCAGCAGGCCTCACAGCCCTAAGGCAGGGTGCACGATACCAGAGGTGAGGGCATAGCTGCATGGGCAATATGTCCCTACAGTGTCTAAGTCTATTCTTAGATATTGTGGGGCTTATTTACAAGCCCCTTGCGCCGCCAGTGTGTCACTTTTTGTGATGCACCGGCGGCGCAACCTACTGCCCCATATTTACAAGGACACGTAAAGTCACCCTGCATGGCTTTTCGTGTCCTTGTAAATATGGCCCCTTTACACGCAGCACTTTGCGTGAAAGGGGCGTGTAATGGGTGGTGCTGTGGGCGTTTCCACGTAACATCCATGGCTTCTGCCACATTTCCAGATCTACGAGAAATCGTAAACCTGGAAATGCGTCAGAATGCTACGCCTCTCCAGGGGAGGCGTAGGGAGGCGCAACGAGGAGAAATGTTTTTGCCTCTTTCTATGCGTGCTGTATTCTGCTGAACACAGAACAAGGAAATCACCTTTTGTGAAGGAGTCCCTTCCTGCACATAAACAATCATAAAAAAATAAATATGTTTTGCAACTTCTATGTGTGCTGCATGAAGTTTCAAAACGCTATTCTTGCACATAAACAATCGCTACCCTCAATGCTATGGTGCAAGGGTGCCTGCGTCGGCGCATGGCAGCTAATTGTACACCAGCACAGGGGAGAGCAAAGGGATCCGTCATATCATTGTAGATATGACGCATCCCTGTGCTTCAGAATTAACGCAGCGCGGCGCAGCCATATGGCTTGCAGCATTGCGCTGCATTAATTCCTTGTAAATAAGGCACTGTAAGTACAGTGAAACCATATTGAGTACATGGGCTGGGAGTTTGTCAATATGAACTCCACACCCATGATGGCTTTACTGAATGCTAAGAAGTTTGGTATCAAACTTCTCAGCATAATAAACCCACACTTATGCCAGTGCTGGATTTATTACAAAATGCACTTAGAGGGCATATTAGAGATGCCACCTGAAAAACTACCAACTCTCTAGTGTGCTGTTTCTGGCACCTTGAGGTGGGAGCCCTTGTGTTCTTGTGGGTCAGGAACAAAGCCTGCTTGGGGTGGAGGTGCTTCTCATCTACCCCCAAGCAAGAACAGCAGTCAGGGCGGTGAGCCTCAAAGGCTTCCTGGCCTTTGTTATGCTAGCCAGGGCCTCTCCAGCTAGTGGAGTTTCCTGCCCCGAGACCAAGCCCCACTTTTGGCAGCAAGCTCGGCGGGAAAATTAGTAAACAGGAGAGGTGTGTCCCCTCTCTGCCAGGACCACCCCTAAGGTGTCCTGGATCGAGGTGACCCCTCCTTGGAAAATCCTCCATCTTGAATGGAAGGATTTTAACCAATCAGGTTAGAGGATGCCCCCTCCCCAAAAGGAAGGGGGTTTAGAAAGGGTGTAGTCACCCTAAAGGTAAGCAGCCCATTGGCTACTACCTGCCAGTGCTAGTAACGCCCCTGAATTCAGTATTTAGGGGCACCCCTGAACCTTGATCCTCAGACTTACAGATTCCTGTGAAGTTCGAAGAAGAAGGACAAAAGAAGACACCCTACAGCCAAGCCTGAAGATGACAACTGACTTGTCCCTAGCCCTACCGGCCTGTCTCCAGCTTAAAGAACCTGCGAAGAAAACAATGCCTGTCCTGTGGCAGGCGACTTCCAGACACCCAAGGACGACTGCTCACTATTCAACAAAGACCAGATCTCCCAAGGACAACAGCCCTGTCCACAAGAATCCAACTACAAGGACTCCGGATCCAGGTGGATCCGTGACCCCTTCCAACTCAGACTCGGGCCGCGGGCATCGGATGCAGAGTGGCTTACCTGTCCAGTGAAGTCTCCCCAGTGATCCAGACCTCGACTCTATTGGTGGCTGACCTCTCCTGTACTCCACCTGCAGCCTCAACACAAAGGGTCCCCTGACCGCAACCGGCTCCTGTAAAGAAAATCCGACACCAAAAGGCACCCCTGCATCCTCTGCCCCCGACCTTGGGGAGCCCAGTAAACGGGACCCAGACCTCCCTCGACATCCCAACTTACCTGCCTTGCAGGTGTTCAGCTTCGTCCAGGCTCCTGTACTGAGCCTGAGGCCTCTTTCTGCGACCGAGATTCCCATTTGCTTGCATTGGGCGCCCAACGCTGTGTTGCACCCTGCACCCAGCCGCCCGATCCGCTGGTGTGCAGCTTTGGTGCTGCCTTGTGGCCCCCTTGTGCTTGCCTTAACCCCCGGGGCCTGTGCTCTGAAACCGCGGGTACCTACCTCCAACCAGCACCTCTTGTGGGTGCACCCAGTCTCCATTCACCAACATTGGGCCAAGTGACCTTCGCACCTGGCTGCCCCAGTGCGGCTGGTGGTGCAGCCCAGTGTTGGTCTAAACCCCTGAAGACTGGATGTGTAAGTCGAGTACTTACCTGTAACTGTTTTCCTTCTATAGGATTGCATTACATTTCTGGCTATGGCACAAAATATCTAACTCTTGCATTTGCTAAGTTTGCTACTGTTTGATTGACATTACTAAAGTATTTTTAATGCTCCTGTAAAGTATTTCGATGCCTTTAAAACACAATACCTACTGTATTTGAAAAGTATTGCTCGTCTTAAAACTGTTACTTACCTGCAACTGAGTTCCTCTTGGTGTCTATAGTAATATTTGTTAATACAAAACAATTGGGCTTGGATCCAGTCTTTGAGGGTGTGTAACCATTTCTTAACTGCGTGTGTACAACAAATGCGTAACACAACCCCCCTCCCCCTAAGCTTGCGCCCTTGTAGCACTTCTGAATTGTTTCTATGGGATTCTGCAGGTGCAGGAACCCCTGGCTCAGAGGTGCAGCAGAGCACTCCGGCATTGAGGTGCTGCAGGTCCAACGAGCTGAGGTGCTGCAGGTCCCGTGAGTTGAGTTGCTGCAGGTCCCATGAGCTGAGGTGCTGCAGGTCCAACGAGCTGAGATGCTGCAGGTCCCACAAGCTGAGGAGCCGCAGGTCCCATGAGCTGAGATGCTACAGGTCCCACCAGCGGAGGTGCTGCAGGTCCCACAAGCGGAGGTGCTGCAGGTCCCATGAGCTGAGGAGCTGCAGGTCCCATGAGCTGAGATGCTACAGGTCCCACAAGCGGAGGTGCTGCAGGTCCCATGAGCTGAGGTGCTGTAGATCCCATGAGCTGAGATGCTGCAGGTCCCATGAGCTGAGGCGCTGCAGGTCCCATGAGCTGAGATGCTGCAGGTCCCATGAGCTGAGGTGCTGCAGGTCCCATGAGCTGAGATGCTGCAGGTCCCATGAGCTGAGATGCTGCAGGTCCCATGAGCTGAGGTGCTGCAGGTCCCACGAGAAGAGATTCTGCAGATCCCACAAGCTGAGGTGCTGCAGGTCCCATGAGCTGAGATGCTGCAATCTCATGAGCTGAGGTGCTGCAGGTCCCATTAGCTGAGATGCTGCAAGTCCCATGAGCTGAGATGCTGCAGGTCCCACGAGAAGAGATACTGCAGATCCCCCAAGCTGAGGTGCTGCAGGTCCCATGAGCTGAGATGCTGCAAGTCCCATGAGCTGAGGTGCTGCAGGTCCCATTAGCTGAGATGCTGCAAGTCCCATGAGCTGGGTGCTGCAGGTCGCACAAGCTGAGGTGCTGCAGGTCCTATGAGCCTAGGTGATGCAGGCACACGAGCTGAGGTGCTGCAGGTCCCATGAGCTGAGATGCTGCAGGTCCCATGAGCTGAGGTGCTGCAGGTCGCACAAGCTGAGGTGCTGCAGGTCTCATGAGCTGAGGTGCTGCAGGTCCACAAACAAAGGTGCTGCAGGTCCCACGAGCTGAGGTGCTGCAGGTCCCACGAGCTGAGGTGCTGCAGGTCCCATGAGCTGAGATGCTGCAGGTCCCACAAGCTGAGGTGCTGCAGGTCGCACAAGCTGAGGTGCTGCAGGTCCCACAAACGAAGGTGCTGCAAGTCCCATGAGCTGAGGTGCTGCAGGTCCCATGAGCTGAGGCTCTGCAGGTCCCATGAGCTGAGGTGCTGCAGGTCCCATGAGCTGAGGGGCTGCAGGTCCCATGAGCTGAGGTGCTGCAGGTCCCATGAGCTGAGGTGCTGCAGGTCCCACAAGCTGAGGTGCTGCAGGTCCCATGAGCTGAGGTGCTGTAGATCCCACGAGCTGAGTTGCTGCAGGTCGCATGAGCTGAGGTGCTGCAGGTCCCATGAGCTGAGGTGCTGCAGGTCCCATGAGCTGAGGTGCTGCAGGTCCCATGAGCTAAGATGCTGCTGGTCCCATGAGCTGAGGTGCTGCAGGTCCCACAAGCTGAGGCGCTGCGGGTACCACAAGCTGAGGCGCTGCAGGTCCCATGAGCTGAGGTGCTGCAGGTCCCTCAAACTGAAATGCTGCAGGTCCCACGAGCTGAGGTGCTGCAGGTCCCACGAGGTGAGGTGCTGCAGGTCCTATGAGCTGAGGTGCTGCAGGTCCCACAAGCTGAGGTGCTGCAGGTCCGCTGAGATGCTGCAGGTCCCACGAGCTGAGGTGCTGCAGATTCCACAAGCTGAGGGGCTGCAGGTCCCATGAGCTGAGGTGCTGCAGGTCCCACGAGATGAGGTGCTGCAGCCCCCACAAGCTGAGGTGCTGCAGCCCCCACAAGCTGAGGTGCTGCAGGTCCCATGAGCTGAGATGCTGCAGGTCCCACGAGCTGAGGTGCTGCAGATTCCACAAGCTGAGGTGCTGCAAGTCCCATGAGCTGAGGTGCTGCAGGTCGCACAAGCTGAGATGCTGCAGGTCCTATGAGCCTAGGTGCTGCAGGCCCCACGAACTGAGGTGCTGCAGGTCCCATGAGCTGAGATGCTGCAGGTCCCACAAGCTGAGGTGCTGCAGGTCGCACAAGCTGAGGTGCTGCAGGTCTCATGAGCTGAGGTGCTGCAGGTCCCACAAACTGAGATGCTGCAGGTCCCACAAGAAGAGATACTGCAGATCCCACAAGCAGAGGTGCTGCAGGTTCCATGACCTGAGGTGCTGCAGGTCCTACAAGAGGAGGTGCTACAGGTTCCACAAGCGGAGGTGCTGCAGGTCCCATGAGCTGAGATGCTGCATGTCACATGAGCTGAGGTGCTGCAGGTCCCACGAGCTGAGATGCTGCAGGTCCCATGAGCTGAGGTGCTGCAGGTCCCATGAGCTGAGATGCTGCAGGTCCCGTGAGCTGAGGAGCTGCATGTCCCATGAGCTGAGGTGCTGCAGGTCCCACGAGCTGAGGTGCTGCAGGTCCCACTAGCTGAGGTGCTGCTGGTCCCACAAGCTGAGATGCTGCAGGTCCCACGAGCTGAGGTGCTGCAGGTCCAATGAGCTGAGGTGCTGCAGGTCCAATGAGCTGAGATGCTGCAGGTCCCACGAGCTGATGTGCTGCAGGTCCCACAAGAGGAGGTGCTACAGGTCCCACAAGAGGAGGTGCTGCAGGTCCAATGAGCTGAGGTGCTGCAGGTCCAATGAGCTGAGGTGCTGCAGGTCCAATGAGCTGAGGTGCTGCAGGTCCCACGAGCTAAGGTGCTGCAGGTCCAATGAGCTGAAGTGTTGCAGGTCCCGTCAGCTGAGGTGCTGCAGGTCCCATGAGCTGAGGTGCTGCAGGACCCATGAGCTGAGGTGCTGCAGGAACCATGAGCTGAGGTGCTGTAGGTCCCATGAGCTGAGGTGCTGCAGGTCCCATGAGCTGAGGTGCTGCAGGTCCCACAAGCTGAGGTGCTGCAGGTCCCACGAGCTGAGGTGCTGCAGGTCCCATGAGCTGAGGTGCTGCAGGTCCCATGAGCTGAGGTGCTGCAGGTCCAACGAGCTGAGGTGCTGCAGGTCCCATGAGCTGAGGTGCTGCAGGTCCCACCAGCTGAGGCGCTGCAGGTACCACAAGCTGAGGCGCTGCAGGTACCACGAGCTGAGGCGCTGCAGACCCCATGAGCTGAGGTGCTCCAGGTCCCTCAAGCTGAAATGCTGCAGGTCCCACGAGGTGAGGTGCTGCAGGTCTCATGAGCTGAGGTGCTGCAGGTCCCACAAACTGAGATGCTGCAGGTCCCACGAGAAGAGATACTGCAGATCCCACAAGCTGATGTGCTGCAGGTTCCATGACCTGAGGTGCTGCAGGTCCTACAAGAGGAGGTGCTACAGGTTCCATAAGCGGAGGTGCTGCAGGTCCCATGAGCTGAGATGCTGCAGGTCACATGAGCTGAGATGCTGCAGGTCCTACGAGCTGAGATGCTGCAGGTCCAATGAGCTTAGGTACTGCAGGTCCCACGAGCTGAGATGCTGCAGGTCCCATGAGCTGAGGTGCTGCAGGTCCCATGAGCTGAGGTGCTGCAGGTCCCATGAGCTGAGGTGCTGCAGGTCCCATGAGCTGAGGTGCTGCAGGTCCCACGAGCTGAGGTGCTGCAGGTCCCACGAGCTGAGGTGCTGCATGTCTCACTAGCTGAGGTGCTGCAGGTCCCACGAGCTGAGATACTGCAGGTCCCACGAGCTGAGGTACTGCAGGTCCAATGAGCTGAGGTGCTGCAGGTCCAATGAGCTGAGGTGCTGCAGGTCCCACGAGTTGAAATGCTGCAGGTCCCACAAGAGGAGGTGCTACAGGTCCCACAAGCGGAGGTGCTGCAGGTCCAATGAGCTGAGGTGCTGCAGGTCCAATGAGCTGAGGTGCTGCAGGTCCAATGAGCTGAGGTGCTGAAGGTCCCACAAGCTGAGGTGCTGCAGGTCCAATGAGCTGAGGTGTTGCAGGTCCTGTGAGCTGAGGTGCTGCAGGTCCCAGGAGCTGAGGTGCAGCAGGTTCCATGAGCTGAGGTGCTGCAGTTCCCACGAGCTGAGGTGCTGCAGGTCCCACGAGCTGAGGTGCTGCTGGTCCCACGAGCTGAGGTGCTGCAGGTCCAATGAGCTGAGGTGCTGTAGGTCCCACGAGTTGAGGTGCTGCAGGTCTCACGAGCTGAGGTGCTGCAGGTCCCACAAGCGAAGGTGCTGCAGGTCCCATGAGCTGAGGTGCTGCAGGTCCCATGAGCTGAGGTGCTGCGGGTCCCACAAGCTGAGGTGCTGCAGGTCCCATGAGCTGAGGTGCTGTAGATCCCATGAGCTGAGATGCTGCAGGTCCCATGAGCTGAGGTGCTGCAGGTCCCATGAGCTGAGGTGCTGCAGGTCCCATGAGCTGAGGTGCTGCAGGTCCCACAAGCTGAGGTGCTGCAGGTCCCATGGGCTGAGGTGCTGTAGATCCCACGAGCTGAGATGCTGCAGGTCCCATGAGCTGAGGTGCTGCAGGTCCCATTAGCTGAGGTGCTGCAGGTCCCATGAGCTGAGGTGCCGCAGGTCCCATAAGCTGAGGTGCTGCAGGTCCCGTGAGCTGAGGAGCTGCATGTCCCACGAGCTGAGGTGCTGCAGGTCCCACGAGCTGAAGTGCTGCAGGTCCCACGAGCTGAGGTGCTGCTGGTCCCACGAGCTGAGATGCTGCAGGTCCCACGAGCTGAGGTGCTGCAGGTCCAATGAGCGGAGGTGCTGCAGGTCCAATGAGCTGAGATGCTGCAGGTCCCACGAGCTGATGTGCTGCAGGTCCCAGAAGAGGAGGTGCTACAGGTCCCACAAGAGGAGGTGCTGCAGGTCCAATGAGCTGAGGTGCTGTAGGTCCAATGAGCTGAGGTGCTGCAGGTCCAATGAGCTGAGGTGCTGCAGGTCCCACGAGCTGAGGTGCTGCAGGTCCAATGAGCTGAAGTGTTGCAGGTCCCGTCAGCTGAGGTGCTGCAGGTCCCATGAGCTGAGGTGCTGCAGGTCCCATGAGCTGAGGTGCTGCAGGACCCATGAGCTGAGGTGCTGTAGGTCCCATGAGCTGAGGTGCTGCAGGTCCAATGAGCTGAGATGCTGCAGGTCCCACGAGCTGATGTGCTGCAGGTCCCACAAGAGGAGGTGCTACAGGTCCCACAAGAGGAGGTGCTGCAGGTCCAATGAGCTGAGGTGCTGTAGGTCCAATGAGCTGAGGTGCTGCAGGTCCAATGAGCTGAGGTGCTGCAGGTCCCACGAGCTGATGTGCTGCAGGTCCCACAAGAGGAGGTGCTACAGGTCCCACAAGAGGAGGTGCTGCAGGTCCAATGAGCTGAGGTGCTGTAGGTCCAATGAGCTGAGGTGCTGCAGGTCCAATGAGCTGAGGTGCTGCAGGTCCCACGAGCTGAGGTGCTGCAGGTCCAATGAGCTGAAGTGTTGCAGGTCCCGTCAGCTGAGGTGCTGCAGGTCCCATGAGCTGAGGTGCTGCAGGTCCCATGAGCTGAGGTGCTGCAGGTCCCATGAGCTGAGGTGCTGCAGGTCCCACAAGCTGAGGTGCTGCAGGTCCCACGAGCTGAGGTGCTGTAGATCCCACGAGCTGAGATGCTGCAGGTCCCACGAGCTGAGGTGCTGCAGGTCCCACGAGCTGAGGTGCTGCAGGTCCCATGAGCTGAGGTGCTGCAGGTCCCACAAGCGAAGGTGCTGCAGGTCCCATGAGCTGAGGTGCTGCAGGTCCCATGAGCTGAGGTGCTGTAGATCCCATGAGCTGAGATGCTGCAGGTCCCATGAGCTGAGGTGCTGCAGGTCCCATGAGCTGAGGTGCTGCAGGTCCCATGAGCTGAGGTGCTGCAGGTCCCACGAGCTGAGGTGCTGCAGGTCCCATGGGCTGAGGTGCTGTAGATCCCACGAGCTGAGATGCTGCAGGTCCCATGAGCTGAGGTGCTGCAGGTCCCATGAGCTGAGGTGCTGCAGGTCCCATGAGCTGAGGTGCTGCAGGTCCAACGAGCTGAGGTGCTGCAGGTCCCATGAGCTAAGATGCTGCAGGTCCCATGAGCTGAGGTGCTGCAGGTCCCACGAGCTGAGGCGCTGCAGGTCCCATGAGCTGAGGTGCTGCAGGTCCCTCAAGCTAAAATGCTGCAGGTCCCACGAGGTGAGGTGCTGCAGGTCCCACGAGGTGAGGTGCTGCAGGTCCCATGAGCTGAGGTGCTGCAGGTCCCATGAGCTGAGATGCTGCAGGTCCCATGAGCTGAGGTGCTGCAGGTTCCATGAACTGAGGTGCTGCAGGTCCCACAAGCTGAGGTGCTGCAGGTCCCACGAGCTGAGGTGCTGCAGGTCCAACGAGCTGAGGTGCTGGAGGTCCCACGAGCTGAGGTGTTGCAGGTCCCGCGAGCTGAGGTGCTGCAGGTCCCGCGAGCTGAGGTGCTGCAGGTCCCGCGAGCTGAGGTGCTGCAGGTCCCACAAGCTGAGATGCTGCAGGTCCCACAAGCTGAGATGCTGCAGGTCCCGTGAGCTGAGGTACTGCAGGTCCAATGAGCTGAGGTGCTGCAGGTCCAATGAGCTGAGGTGCTGCAGGTCCCACGAGTTGAAATGCTGCTGGTCCCACAAGAGGAGGTGCTACAGGTCCCACAAGCGGAGGTGCTGCAAGTCCAATGAGCTGAGGTGCTGCAGGTCCAATGAGCTGAGGTGCTGCAGGTCCAATGAGCTGAGGTGCTGAAAGTCCCACGAGCTGAGGTGCTGCAGGTCCAATGAGCTGAGGTGTTGCAGGTCCTGTGAGCTGAGGTGCTGCAGGTCCCAGGAGCTGAGGTGCAGCAGGTTCCATGCCCTGAGTTGCTGCAGGTCCCACAAGCGAAGGTGCTGCAGGTCCCACGAGCTGAGGTGCTGCAGGTCCCATGAGCTGAGGTGCTGCAGGTCCCATGAGCTGAGGTGCTGCAGGTCCCATGAGCTGAGGTGCTGCAGGTCCCACAAGCTGAGGTGCTGCAGGTCCCATGAGCTGAGGTGCTGTAGATCCCATGAGCTGAGATGCTGCAGGTCCCATGAGCTGAGGTGCTGCAGGTCCCATGAGCTGAGGTGCTGCAGGTCCCATGAGCTGAGGTGCTGCAGGTCCCATGAGCTGAGGTGCTGCAGGTCCAACGAGCTGAGGTGCTGCAGGTCCCGTGAGCTAAGATGCTGCAGGTCCCGTGAGCTGAGGTGCTGCAGGTCCCATGAGCTGAGGCGCTGCAGGTCCCATGAGGTGAGATGCTGCAGGTCCCACGAGCTAAGGTGCTGCAGGTCGCACAAGCTGAGGTGCTGCAGGTCTCATGAGCTGAAGTGCTGCAGGTCCCACAAACTGAGATGCTGCAGGTCCCACGAGAAGAGATACTGCAGATCCCACAAGCTGATGTGCTGCAGGTTCCATGACCTGAGGTGCTGCAGGTCCTACAAGAGGAGGTGCTACAGGTTCCACAAGCGGAGGTGCTGCAGGTCCCATGAGCTGAGATGCTGCAGGTCACATGAGCTGAGATGCTGCAGGTCCTACGAGCTGAGATGCTGCAGGTCCAATGAGCTTAGGTACTGCAGGTCCCACGAGCTGAGATGCTGCAGGTCCCATGAGCTGAGGTGCTGCAGGTCCCACGAGCTGAGGTGCTGCAGGTCCCATGAGCTGAGGTGCTGCAGGTTCCATGAGCTGAGGTGCTGCAGGTCCCATGAGCTGAGGTGCTGCAGGTCCCACGAGCTGAGGTGCTGCAGGTCCAATGAGCTGAGGTGCTGAAGGTCCCACGAGCTGAGGTGCTGCAGTTCCAATGAGCTGAGGTGTTGCAGGTCCTGTGAGCTGAGGTGCTGCAGGTCCCAGGAGCTGAGGTGCAGCAGGTTCCATGCCCTGAGGTGCTGCAGGTCCCACAAGCGAAAGTGCTGCAGGTCCCATGAGCTGAGGTGCTGCAGGTCCCATGAGCTGAGGTGCTGCAGGTCCCATGAGCTGAGGTGCTGCAGATCCCATGAGCTGAGGTGCTGCAGGTCCCACGAGCTGAGGTGCTGCAGGTCCCATGAGCTGAGGTGCTGTAGATCCCATGAGCTGAGATGCTGCAGGTCCCATGAGCTGAGGTGCTGCAGGTCCCATGAGCTGAGGTGCTGCAGGTCCCATGAGTGAGGTGCTGCAGGTCCCATGAGCTGAGGTGCTGCAGGTCCAACGAGCTGAGGTGCTGCAGGTCCCGTGAGCTAAGATGCTGCAGGTCCCGTGAGCTGAGGTGCTGCAGGTCCCATGAGCTGAGGCGCTGCAGGTCCCATGAGCTGAGATGCTGCAGGTCCCACGAGCTGAGGTGCTGCAGATTCCACAAGCTGAGGTGCTGCAAGTCCCATTAACTGAGGTGCTGCAGGTCGCACAAGCTGAGGTGCTGCAGGTCCTTTGAGCCTTGGTGCTGCAGGCCCCACGAGCTGAGGTGCTGCAGGTCCCATGTGCTGAGATGCTGCAGGTCCCACGAGCTGAGGTGCTGCAGGTCGCACAAGCTGAGGTGCTGCAGATCTCATGAGATGAGGTGCTGCAGGTCCCACAAACTGAGATGCTGCAGGTCCCATGAGAATAGATACTGCAAATCCCACAAGCTGAGGTGCTGCAGGTTCCATGACCTGAGGTGCTGCAGGTCACATGAGCTGAGATGCCGCAGGTCCAATGACCTGAGGTGCTGCAGGTACTACGAGCTGAGATGCTGCAGGTCCTACGAGCTGAGATGCTGCAGGTCCAATGTGCTTAGGTACTGCAGGTCCCACGAGCTGAGATGCTGCAGGTCCAATGAGCTGAGATGCTGCAGGTCCCATGAGCTGAGGTGCTGCAGGTCCCACGAGCTGAGGTGCTGCAGGTCCCACGAGCCTAGGTGCTGCAGGTCCCACTAGCTGAGGTACAGCAGGTCCCACTAGCTGAGGTACTGCAGGGCCAATGAGCTGAGGTGCTGCAGGTCCAATGAGCTGAGATGCTGCAGGTCCCACGAGCTGATGTGCTGCAGGTCCCACAAGAGGAGGTGCTACAGGTGCCACAAGCGGAGGTGCTGCAGGTCCAATGAGCTGAGGTGCTGCAGGTCCCACGAGCTGAGGTGCTGCAGGTCCAATGAGCTGAGGTGTTGCAGGTCACGTGAGCTGAGGTGCTGCAGGTCCCACGAGCTGAGGTGCTGCAGGTTCCATGACCTGAGGTGCTGCAGGTCCCACAAGCGAAGGTGCTGCAGGTCCCATGAGCTGAGGTGCTGCAGATCCCATGAGCTGAGGTGCTGCAGGTCCCATGAGCTGAGGTGCTGCAGGTCCCATGAGCTGAGGTGCTGCAGGTCCCACGAGCTGAGGTGCTGCAGGTCCCACAAGCTGAGGTGCTGCAGGTCCCACGAGCTGAGGTGCTGCAGGTCCAATGAGCTGAGGTGTTGCAGGTCCCGTGAGTTGAGGTGCTGCAGGTCCCACGAGCTGAGGTGCTGCAGGTCCCACAAGCGAAGGTGCTGCAGGTCCCATGAGCTGAGGTGCTGCAGGTCCCATGAGCTGAGGTGCTGCAGGTCCCATGAGCTGAGGTGCTGCAGGTCCCACAAGCTGAGGTGCTGCAGGTCCCATGGGCTGAGGTGCTGCAGGTCCAACAAGCTGAGGTGCTGCAGGTCCCGTGAGCTAAGATGCTGCAGGTCCCATGAGCTGAGGTGCTGCAGGTCCCACGAGCTGAGGCGCTGCAGGTCCCATGAGCTGAGGTGCTGCAGGTCCCTCAAGCTGAAATGCTGCAGGTCCCACGAGGTGAGGTGCTGCAGGTCCCACGAGGTGAGGTGCCTCAGGTCCCATGAGCTGAGGTGCTGCAGGTCCCATGAGCTGAGATGCTGCAGGTCCCACGAGCTGAGGTGCTGCAGGTTCCATGAACTGAGGTGCTGCAGGTCCCACAAGCTGAGGTGCTGCAGGTCGCACGAGCTGAGGTGCTGCAGGTCCAATGAGCTGAGGTGCTGCAGGTCCCACGAGCTGAGGTGTTGCAGGTCCCGTGAGCTGAGGTGCTGCAGGTCCCGTGAGCTGAGGGGCTGCAGGTCCCGCGAGCTGAGGTGCTGCAGGTCCCACAAGCTGAGATGCTGCAGGTCCCACAAGCTGAGATGCTGCAGGTCCCGTGAGCTGAGGTGCTGCCGATGCCATGAGCTGAGGTGCTGCAGGTCCCATGAGCTGAGGTGCTGCACGTCCCACAAGCTGAGATGCTGCAGGTACCACAAGCTGAGGTGCTGTAAGTCCCATGAGTTGAGGTGCTGCAGGTCCCACGAGCTGAGGCGCTGCAGGTACCACAAGCTGAGGTGCTGTAGGTCCCACAAGCTGAGGTGCTGAAAGTCCCACGAGCTGAGGTGCTGCAGGTCCCATGAGCTGAGGTGCTGCAGGTCCCACGAGCTGAGGCGCTGCAGGTACCACAAGCTGAGGCGCTGCAGGTCCCACAAGCTGAGGTGCTGCAGGTCCCACGAGCTGAGGTGCTACAGGTCCCACGAGCTGAGGCGCTGCAGGTCCCATGAGGTGAGGTGCTGCAGGTCCCAGGAGCTGAGGTGCTGCACGTCCCACGAGCTGAGGTGCTGCTGGTTCCATGAACTGAGGTGCTGCAGCTCCCACAAGCTGAGATACTTCAGGTCCCATGAGCTGAGATGCTGCAGGTCCCACGAGCTGAGGTGCTGCAGGTTCCATGAACTGAGGTGCTGCAGGTCCCACAAGCTGAGATGCTTCCGGTCCCACGAGCTGAGGTGTTGCAGGTCCCGTGAGCTGAGGTGCTGCAGATCCCGTGAGCTGAGGTGCTGCAGGTCCCGTGAGCTGAGGTGCTACAGGTCCCACGAGCTGAGGTGCTGCAGGTCTCATGAGCTGAGGTGCGGCAGGTCCCACAAGCTGAGATGCTGCAGGTCCCACGAGCTGACGTGCTGTAGGTTCCATGAGCTGAGGTGCGGCAGGTCCAAAGAGCTGCGGTGCTGCAGATCCCAATATTCTGCCTTCCTGCAGGGTTGTGGGTTCTAAGGTGATGTAATGCCCCATGTGTTTCGTGGCTTCAGATCCTGATGCTTTTTCGCCGTGCCCGGTCCTGGGTCCTCAGGTGCTGCGATCGTCCCAGGTGCTGCAGGGAAGCCAGGCTCACAGGCACAAGGCCTCATGCTTTCCTGCGAAGCAGGGCCCTCAGCCTCCTGATTGGACTGCAGTTGTCCTACTTCCTACTTTGTAAAATGAACGGGGCGGGTGGACTTCAAGAGAGAAGACACAGGCTCCGGGCAGACTTCAAGAGAGAAGACACAGGCTCTGGGCGGACTTCAAGAGAGAAGACACAGGCTCTGGGTGGACTTCAAGAGAGAAAACACAGGCTCTTGGTGGACTTCAAGAGAGAAGACACAGGCTCTGGGCGGACTTCAAGAGAGAAGACACAGGCTCTGGGCGGACTTCAAGAGGGAAGACACAGGCTCTGGGAAGACTTCAAGAGAGAAGACACAGGCTCTGGGCGGACTTCAAGAGAGAAGACACAGGCTCTGGGCGGACTTCAAGAGGAAAGACACAGGCTCTGGGCGAACTTCAAGAGAGAAGACACAGGCTTTGGGTGGACTTCAAGAGAGAAGACACAGGCTCTGGGCGGACTTCAAGAGAGAAGACACAGGGTCTGGGCGGACTTCAAGAGAGAAGACACAGGCTCTGGGTGGACTTCAAGAGAGAAGACACAGGCTCTGGGCGGACTTCAAGAGGAAAGACACAGGCTCTGGGCGAACTTCAAGAGAGAAGACACAGGCTTTGGGTGGACTTCAAGAGAGAAGACACAGGCTTTGGGTGGACTTCAAGAGAGAAGACACAGGCTCTGCGAACTTCAAGAGAGAAGACACAGGCTCTGGGCGGACTTCAAGAGAGAAGACACAGGCTCTGGGTGGACTTCAAGAGGGAAGACACAGGCTCTGGGCGGACTTCAAGAGAGAAGCTCACAACTACATTCTGAGAAAGCGCTCTACTGAATGAAGCTTCAGTCTGCCAGATCCACGCATTGTAAGAGATAGCTCTGCTGTCTGAGGCCGGAGACAATTAAGATTTGTGAAACCAGAGCAACAACTCTGCTGTTTAAAAGCAAAGTTCTGCACGATCTGTGCAACTTTAGCAATAGCTCAGGTATTTCATGCTAACACCAGAACACAAATGCAACATTTGAGGGATGGCTGGGCTGTGTGTCCTAAAACTGTAACCCTTGGTGAACTGAACAACAGTTGTGTGATACATGAACCGGCTCTGCTGTAAAGCCTCCGTGCCTATGTGTAACCTGTAGAATCACTGTGACATGTGAGGCATCCGTGCCTCTGTTTAACCTATAGAATCACTGTGATGTGTGAGGCCTCTGTGCCTATGTACATCCTATAGAATCACTGTGATGTTTGAGGCCTCTGTGCCTATGTGTAACCTATAGAATCACTGTGATGTGTTAGGCCTCTGTGCCTATGTGTAGCCTTTAGAATCACTGTGATGTGTGAGGCCTCTATGCCTATGTGTAACCCATAGAATCACTGTGATGTGTGAAGCCTCTGTGACTATGTGTAACCTATAGAATCACTGTGATGTGTAAGGCCTCAGTGCCTATGTGTAACCTATAGAATCACTGTGATGTGTGAGGCCTGTGTCCTCTGTGTAACCTATAGAATCACTGTGATGTGTGAGGTGTCTGTGCCTCTATGCAACCTATAGAATTACTGTGATGTGTGAGGCTTCTGTGTAACCTATAGAATCACTGTGATGTCTGAGTCCTCTATGCCTATGTGTAACCTACAGAATCACTGTGATGTGTAAGGCCTCAGTGCCTATTTGTAACCTATAGAATCACTGTGATGTGTGAGGCCTGTGTCCTCTGTGTAACCTATAAAATCACTGTGATGTGAGGCCTCTGTGTAACCTATAGAATCACTGTGATGTGTGAGGCCTCATGTAACCTATAGAATCACTGTGATGTGTGAGGCCTCTGTGTAATCTATAGAATCATTGTTATGTGTGAGGCCTCTGTGTAACCTATAGAATCACTGTGATGTGTGATGCCTTTGTGCCTATGTGTAACCTATAGAATCACTGTGATGTGTGATGCCTTTGTGCCTATGTGTAATCTATAGAATCACTGTGATGTGAGAGACCTCTGTGTAACTTATAGAATCACAGTGATGTGTGAGGCCTGAGTCTACAAGGTCTCTGTCGCCACTTTGCATCAATTAGTTGATCATTTTCTGGAGGTCAGAGGGCACAAGTGCTCCACCTTCAAAGTCTAATAACTCAATATCACTGTTCAGTTTGCATAAGATCCCCCTTTCACAAGCCTGAGGCAGTCGTGTGGAGAAGGGAAGTGAGCCCTGACCTTCATAAACCCTCTACAAAGTTACAGCTATACTGAGCTCATCTCTGAAGCATTGTACAGCACTGAAGGGGGTGATCTATCTCATCACAAGAACATTCTACTCTGTTCTAACTGTAATAAAGTGTCACTCATAATGTCACTCAAACAGCATGGAAATGTCACTCTTAAGTCTACTGAAAACAAGGACATGTCAAACATAAGGAAATGGAAATCTTGGCAGCTGTGCCTCGAACACATATTTCCTTCCTTTTCACTCTTATATCTCTGTGCATTCATTTAATTTTCCTTTATTTCATTTTTCATTCTTTGTATTAATCACACTTTTCGCGCTGTCTCTTCATGTGCAGCAATGACCCGCTGCAGCATTAGACAAGCAACAGGTGATTTAAAGCCGTTTGGCGTCCCGTTGAATCGTGAATCCGCTCACCGACCCCTGAAAAGAGATCTGATGCTCCTGTCTGATCCCGCCGAGGAGCTTCTGTTCCAAAGACAGCCAAAGAGCATGGACGTCATTTAGGGGTTGTCAGAGGTCGCAGCTGTGACCCATGTCTTGCCTCATGTGGTCCCTAGCAATGTGCATGCGACCTCTGCCCTCAGAAGACTAACACAGTTGCAAAATGATTATTTACTGTTCCAAGTGGAGCGAAAAAGGCTCCTCTGTGCCAATGAGCATGGGAAGAAAGCAAGAAATACAGGAGATAGAAGGGGGAGGCAAGGGGGAGAGGGACACACTTTGGGGGAAAAGAGTGGAAAATATGGAAAGGAAGGGCAACAAGAGGACACCTCAGATAGATCGGTGAGAGATCGAGAGACGGACGTGTGTGTGTACGTCCATGCGTGTGTATGTGTGTGTGTGCGTGTGTGTGTGTCTGTGTATATGTGTGAGAGAGAAAGGCAGACAGAGTGATTAAAGAGAATCACAAGTGACAGGTGTGAGAGAGTTATAGACAGGCCAGACTCATCCACAACCTCTCACAAAATACTCCCATCACACCACACCTCAGGGAGCTCCACTGACTCCCGATACACCAACGCAATGATTTCAGACTCCAAACACACACATTCAAGGAACTACACAACCTAGGCCCCACCTACCTGAACAGCCACATCTCCTTCCACCAACCACCCAGACACCTCCGCAGCACTCCTACTCAATAGCTGCCAAGGTTTCAAATTGCCTGATGCATGGTACTTGGCAGGGCTGCTACTCACACACACCACACGCACACACAGAGACAGGTCAGGAGGATTGGGGTTCTCTTACTTCCCTCCGAAAGTGTGGAATGACCTCTCACACCATATCAGAGCCTCCTCCTCTCTTCTTGAATTCCGCAATGAACCAACCAATCATAGGCAGGGCCAGGCGCACACACCTGCGCAGCACCAGGATATCCTCGCGGGTGATTAACCAACCTATCATAGGCAGGGCCAGGCGCACACACCTGCGCAGCGCCAGGATATCCTCGCGGGTGATGAACCAACCAATCATAGGCAGGTCCAGGCGCACACACCTGCTCAGCGCCAGGATATCTTCGCAAGTGATGAACCAACCTATCATAGGCAGGGCCAGGCGCACACACCTGCGGCGCGCCAGGATATCCTCGCGGGTGAAGAACCAATCTATCATAGGCAGGGCCAGGCACACAAACATGCGCAACGCCATGGTTATCCTCGCGGGTGATTAACCAACCTATCATAGGCAGGGCCAGACACACAAACCTGCGCAGCGCCATGGTTATCCTCGCGGGTGATTAAGCAACCTATCATTGGCAGGGCCAGGCACACACACCTGCTCAGCGCCAGGATATCCTTGCGGGTGAAGAACCAATCTATCATAGGCAGGGCCAGGCACACAAACCTGCGCAACGCTATGGTTATCCTCGCGGGTGATTAACCAACCTATCATAGGCAGGGCCAGACACACAAACCTGCGCAGCGCCATGGTTATCCTCGCGGGTGATTAAGCAACCTATCATTGGCAGGGCCAGGCACACACACCTGCTCAGCACCAGAATATCCTCGCGGGTGATTAACCAACCTATCATAGGCAGGGCCAGGCACACACACCTGCGCACCGCCATGGTTATCCTCGCGGGTGATTAAGCAACCTATCATTGGCAGGGCCAGGCACACACACCTGCACAGAGACAGACAAGTAAGTCAAGTGATAAAGCAGCAGCTGAGAGAGAGAGTTGGGGAGGCAGGTGAGAGGTGAGAGGTGAGAGAGTACCGAGAAAGAGTTTAGTCAGAGAAAAGGAGAAGAGGGTTGGTGGGATGGTGGAGAGACGTAATAGAGACAATGATGACAGAGACAGCTGACAGAGAAGGGAAGACAGGTGCGAGAGAGAGGCTTGCCAAAGAGAAAGGTTAGAAAGACAGCTGAGAGAGGAGAGGAGGTGGAAAAGAGAGAAAGTGACAGATAAAAGAAGGAAGATATTTGAGAGAGTGCTGATAAAGTGACAGGGCTGAATGAGAGACGAACAAGAGACTTACCTTTGGTAACGCCTTTTCTGGTAGAGACTCACACTCAGCATATTTTATAACCTGTCTCTGTTTCTATAAACTGTACAACTACTCAATCTGATAGAGACTTCTAGCTGTAGATTCTTTACCTTAAAATATTCCACAGACGTCAGACTGGATCCAGAAACTTTTGACCAATCCCTGTGCATGACAGTAGGTGGCATTGATCGGCTCTGTTGGCGTTGTTGATGTTGTTGGCGCTAGAAGTGACGTGTGCCGTACCTATATAGGTGTTCCCCAGCGCGTTAGCCTCAGTTCTTGAATGAGTGGTTACATCTGATCACACTAGACCGAGGAAAAGTCAAACGTTACCGCTGACCGCCATGGAGTGTGGTTCGGATACACAAAGTGGATTGGGCCCGGTCAGCGCTTACCTTTGGACTTAGAAAGATTTTGAAGTGAAAAGGTCTTGAAGGTAGAAGTTCAGAGGGGCAAGTCTGCAGAAGTGTCCAAGGAGGGAGCGTTGTAATTGGATAGCTGTGGGACGAAGCCGCTGTGAAGATTTCATCTTCAGACTTAGTTGTCGAGATGGAAGTCGAAAATCTACAGCAGAACAAAGCAGAAGGCAGTAGCTGAAGACAGTTCAACGAGCGCAGATACCCATTTAGAGAAGGACCGCTGAAACTGATTTGCTGCTGTGGAGAAGAACGTAGCGGGAGAAGCCGTGAAGTCGATCCGACCAGCAATGCACCTTGGGCAGGTATGTGAGTGGGTTGGTCCCGGTCTTCTCCTGGTTCTCAAGAGCACTTTCGGGCCAAATTTTCTCTAGGTCCTCTGTTTTGCAAATTGCCCATCTGGGTACAGTTAACACCCCAATCATCAGTCAAGGAGTGGATGGAGACCCCTTGAAGGATCAGGACTCACTCAGGCTTGATCCAGGTGCTGGTTCACGATGGTGGAAGCCTGTTATGTCCCTGTGGCTCTGAACAGAAGGCCAGCAAACTAGCCTGAAATTCCTGAGTGCAGGTGTAGATGCAGGGTTCAACAGTGGGGCTGGCCTCTCAGGGTTCAAGGCAGGCTCCACGCAGCAAAGCAGTCCTTCCAGGTACAGCAGCAGTCTGGCAGAGCGCACAGCAGGTCACAGCAGCAGGCAGTCCTCTGAGATACCCTGGTGCCCTGCTCCTAGAAGGTGGGAGATGTTTCGGGAAAGATTCTTTAAAGTTCTAGGAGTTTCCTGCCTCCATTGCCCTGACTGCAAGCTGGCTGTAGTGACAATAAAGGGTTGTTAGGCCTATTGTGAGGAGGCGGGACACAGCCTATACAGGTGCAAATGGGGCTGTGCTCAGCTCTGCCGCCTCCATACCTCCAGTTAATGGCCCGTTGAGGTGCAGCTAATCCCACTATTGTGTGACTGTCTGGGAGGAATTCACTGAGTCTGTCAGCTACATCCAGTCATGTGACCCAAGACAGGCTGCAGGCAAAGAAGGGCTGTGGGCAGGAAAATGCTATCTTTCTAAAAGTGAAAACAACAAGGGGATGGATGGAATTCTTGAATTAAACTCAGCCTCTGGCAATTGCTCGGGCTGCATCCCAATCCATCATTTGTTTGCCTACCATGCCACCCCAGTTTGGACCAAGCCATATGCAAATCAGTCGTGACCATGCTCCCCATGGGAACAGTCCATTCTGAACTGCCAGGCCAGGTCCTCCCTGGACTGAAAACAAACATCCTGGGACCAGTTTCGGGGTATCACCCTCATCAGCCAGGCTAGCTTGAATCTGGTGGCTCAATGAGCTCGGGATCCACGTCTAGGAATACCTGGTGCACTTAGGGTGGAAAATGCATAAACAACAAGGTGGAATGCTTGAATTAATCTCAGCCACTGGCAATTGCTCAGGGCTTCGTCCCAATCAATCTTTTTTTTGCCCACTATGCCACCCCAGTTCAGACCCAGCCATATGCAAATCAGTCTTGACCGTGCTCCTCATGGGAACAGTCCAGGCCGAACTGCCAGGCCAGGTCTTCACTAGACCAGAAACAAGCATCCTGGGATCGGTTTTGGGGCATCACCCCTCATCAGTCAGGCTAACTTGAATCCAGTGACACAGTGAGCACGGGACCCACTTCTGGGCATACCCAAAGCATTTGGGGCGGCAAATGCAAAAACAACGGGGCGATGGATGGAATCCTTGAATTAATCTCTGGGGTAGCACAGTGGGCACAAAACGATGGCTGAGCAATGTTTGATACCATCTTTCACTGCTGTGCCATGTCTGACACCTTCTGCCAGTGCTGTGCCATGTCTGACACCTTCTGCCAGTGCTGTGCCATGTCTGACACCATCTTTCACTGCAGTGCCATGTCTTCCACCTTCTGCCAGTGCTGGGCCATGTCTTCCACCTTCGGCCAGTGCTGTGCCATGTCTGACACCTTCTGCCAGTGCTGTGCCATGTCTGACACATTCTGCCAGTGCTGTGCCATATCTACCACCTTCTGCCAGCGCTGTGCCATGTCTGACACCTTCTGCCAGTGCTGGGCCATGTCTGACACCTTCTGCCAGTGCTAGGCCATGTCTGACACCTTCGGCCAGTGCTGTGCCATGTCTGACACCTTCTGCCAGTGCTGTGCATGTCTGACACCTTCTGCCAGTGCTGTGCATGTCTGACATCTTCTGCCAGTGCCGTGCCATGTCTGACACCTCTGTCAGTGCTGTGCCATGGTTGATCCTTGACACCTTCCGCCAGTGCTGTGCCATGTCTGACACCTTCTGCCAGTGCAGTGCCATGTCTGACGCCTTCTGCCAGTGCTGTGCCATGGTTGATCTCTGACGCCTTCTGCCAGTGCTGATCTTGGCTTTACAGCTCTATCACTTTAATGTAATCTCAAACCCCAGAGTGCAGTGCGATGTTCATTTCTCAGAGTCACACACGAGAAAGGGCTGTTTGACAGCTCAGAATTGTGAATGTGTTTTTAATGTACTTTCCGATATATCGATGACTGACTGGAACAGAACTCAATCTTTGAATATATTTTGATCATTTTCCATACATAAAAAAAGAAACATCGCCATCGGCTTTGGCATTTTTGCTTCGTCATTGTAAACACGTCATCTATACTTGGATTTGTGTCAAGGCATAGATAGACCTTCAGCCAGACTGAGGACATTCATGAGACATCGACCACTGACCTGGTACAGACAGCCTCTCACAGGTGCCTCTTCTGACCCCCCCCATCCCACCACCCATGCGCTGACCACTATGGTGCACAGTCAAAATATTGAGTTTTTTATTTCGACCTACATTAATATCGACTTTTAAATATCGTTGGGACAGAATATCGACATCAAGAATATCGACGACCAGAATATCGACCTGAAGGTAAGAAATATCGTTTTTGTTAATATCGAAGTTAGTAAGATCGATAGCAAAAATATTGATGTTAATAATATCGATGTTTATATTAGTGTTATGTATTTTAGTATGTATTTTATATGTATGTGTTCTATATTTTTTGTTAAGTATTGTACTGTTTTTTTAAATATATGTATAATTTTTTTAGAAGTTAATAATGTTTTTTAAGTAAATTATGCGTTTTAGTACCGTAGCGGGTTGTGGGTTTATTGGGGAATAGGGTGGGAAGTAATTTAAATATAGTAAATAAATGATAATTTTTAGGAATTAATATTTATTTTTAATTAAATTTTGCGTTTTAGTACCGTAGCGGGTTGTGGGTTTATAGGCGAATAGGGTGGGAAGTAATTTAATTGTAATTAAGTAATTATTAATTTTACTTTTGGGTATTGATAATTAATTTATTGTTAATTAATAAATCATTATTTATTTACAAAAATTATTTAATTTATAAGTATGTTATTTTTAACCCCTACGCTATCCAACACTTTCCCTACTGTTGCACTCTCTGGAGTGGGAATAGTAATTTTTACCCCTACGCTATCCAACACTTTCCCTACTGTTGCACTGTCTGGAGGGGGAATAGTAATTTTTACCTCTGCGCTATCCAACACTTTCCCTACTGTTGCACTCACTGGAGTTGGAAAAGTAATTTTTACCCCTACGCTATCCAACACTTTCCCTACTGTTGCACTCTCTGAAGTGGGAATAGTAATTTTTACCCCTACGCTATCCAACACTTTCCCTACTGTTTCACTCACTGGAGTGGGAATAGTCATTTTTACCCCTACGCTATCGAACACTTTCCCTACTGTTGCACTCTCTGGAGTGGGAATAGTCATTTTTACCTCTACGCTATCCAACACTTTCCCTACTGTTGCACTCACTGGAGTGGGAATAGTAATTTTTACCCCTACGCTATCCAACACTTTCCCTACTGTTGCACTCACTGGAGTGGGAATAGTAATTTTACCCCTACGCTATCCAACACTTTCCCTACTGTTGCACTCTCTGGAGTGGGAATAGTCATTTTTACCCCTACGCTATCCAACACTTTCCCTACTGTTGCACTCTCTGGAGTGGGAATAGTAATTGTTACCTCTACGCTATCCAACACTTTCCCTACTGTTGCACTCTCTGGAGTGGGAATAGTAATTGTTACCTCTACGCTATCCAACACTTTCCCTACTGTTGCACTCTCTGGAGTGGGAATAGTAATTTTTACCCCTACGCTATCCAACACTTTCCCTACTGTTGCACTCTCTGGAGTTGGAAAAGTAATTTTTACCCCTACGCTATCCAACACTTTCCCTACTGTTGCACTCTCTGGAGTGGGAATAGTAATTTTTACCCCTACGCTATCCAACACTTTCCCTACTGTTGCACTCTCTGGAGTGGGAATAGTCATTTTTACCCCTACGCTATCCAACACTTTCCCTACTGTTGCACTCTCTGGAGTGGGAATAGTAATTGTTACCTCTACGCTATCCAACACTTTCCCTACTGTTGCACTCTCTGGAGTGGGAATAGTAATTTTTACCCTTACGCTATCCAACACTTTACCTACTGTTGCACTCTCTGGAGTAAGTATAATTATTATTTTTTATATGTATATGTTTAATTTATTTTAACATTATATGTATTAGTTATTATTTTTTACATTTTTTTATATTTTTAACTATGTTTTGTTAATTATATGTATTATTTACTTTATTTTACATTATTTTTTTAACATTTAAAAATAACGATATTTTTTACAACGATATTTTTGACATCGATATTTTTTTCTCGATATTTTTGTATTTACCATGCTGTAGATAGGATGTCGATATTCTTGACTTCGATATTTGTGTCCCGATATTTTTGTACATCGATATTCTGTCTGTCGATATTCTGTCAGTGATTCGACCACTATACCTTTCTTACAGCCTTATCATCCCACCACTCATGCCGGACCACTGTACCTTTCTTACAGCCATATCCCTGTTAGCTGTTATGACCACATCCTCGTGCCTATTAAAAAGTGTCCTCTGATTACACATTCTGGGCCCATTGTGTCACCTCGGATGTCTTGTTATTCCCCAATAATCCTATGATGTTTCCCCTGGCCACCATCAGAGCAGCATTACAAGAAAAGCCTCACCCTGGGTAGATTCCAGGCACCACCTGGACACTAAGGTCCAGTTCCGGTTCTCTGACTCTCATTCTCGTAGTGAAATCCAAATCAGAAGCTGTAATTTCGGACACTCCATAAGGTGTGTTCTAGCTCTTCCTGGTGATTACAGCCCCTTAAGCGCCTCTCATTGTTCACCTACCCATCCTGAACAGTCTGCTTCTGGTGTAGTATCCTCGGTGCAGAATGGATTGACCGGAAGCAGCTCGGATATCTACTTCTCTGGGGTATTTACAGCATCTTCCCTCTCGGCACCCTCTATGACCTCATATCCTGTCCCCATCTTTCCTTAGTCCAGACAGGGGCTGCCGGCGACTGCTGACAACTGAGGAACGCGCAGCATATCAAGTTACTTTCAAAACCAAAGTGATATGGAGGGAAAACAGCGCTTCTATTTCTCACAGATTCCATTTGGATAAATGCACCTTTCTTCGTGGCAAATTGAAAACAATCGCATAACATTTCTGTATTTAAAATGTGTGCAATGTGCATGCACTAAATAAAGAGGACCGGCAGTTGTGTGTGCACAACGAATTATTCGCATGCACTCCGTTAATGTATTAAACAATAAAGTGAAATGAACATAAAGTGCTCCTCCTTCACAGACTCAGCCTCAATAACTTGAAGTGCTTTCATTAACGCCTGCCTAAAGGCAGACGCGGGTCTTTATTGTTTTCTTTGTTCGTTGGTACTTCTGCCATTCTGCCGTTTAGATGCAAGACTACAAGTACCACAATGCAACGGGCAGACGAAGCTGTACTGGATGAACTGTTCACACCTGAGCAGTGTAAGGGTTTGTGCATGAAGGTCTCATGCCGGATGTCTTGGGCACATTAGGACTCGTGGTCCGTCTCCTTCCACAGCAGTCATCCTTTTTAATTTTTCTCGGTTTCCAGTGCTCGTCTAACAGCATTTTAAATTTAAAAAATGTTTCCTAGATATTTTAAAATTTCCCTGGAGGAAGCTGTAAAAGAAGAGAGGAGACCGTCCTCACATTAAAATACCAAAATAGAACCTCTGACCTCTTTACCAGCAATTCAGGCTGAGCTCTCGCTGTTTGAAAAAGCAGCGGGGTTCAAGGTCAATCTAGCCAAATCCTTCTTACTTAATATGACTTTACCACGAGAGACGTGGAGGAGAGTGGAGGGAGCGTCTTGTAGTACTTGAAATTTTGGCTTCGTGTCATAAGCATCGTCGAATCATGACGATTTTGGTATCAGCAGAACGACAATGACGAACATACTATATCCAGGCAATTTCGGCGTGTTCGAATGGCTGGATCACCTTCAAATCAGGGATTTCGTCCTGAACCCTCGGGTTCCATTTTGTGCATGGCAGCCATTTTAAGTGGTTGCCCTCACATAGGCTGATAACTAAGGCCAAAACGAGTCTGAAGGACACGTACACCTTTGTTGACTTTTGTGTGACCTGGGCAAGCTGACTCCACTGCCTGAAGCCAAACCTGTTCGACCAGTTCCTTTCCCAGTGACCGATCAAGATTAGTATCAAGGCACAGCAAACCATAAACCTTTCATCACATTCAAACCACTCCTAATCTCTCACACACCTGTCTATGTTTCTTTCTTTATGACTTGCTTTACGAGGAGGAGGTGCCCGATTTTATTAGGGGTCCATCTGATATCTGATGAGAATGTCGGGCCTTGCCGGGAAATTGGTCTTGGGATGGACAAACTGAAAATGGGCTTGTCATCATGACTCTGCTTTTTCAATGTTGTAAATATCTGAATGGTAAACTGTAAAGAAGGAATGTTAGGTATTTTGCATGCTTGCACAAGCTAGGACTGCCCCTTACTTGTATGCTGAAGTTTGTAACCCTGAGAGCATATAAAAGGTCTCTGTTCTTTGTATTCCTCAGACTGCCTCATACAGTTGCTACGGCTTCTGTGTGACGTGGCCTCACTTATGTAAGTTTAATAAAGATGTCTTTTCATATTTCAGCTTCTGTAAAGTTCGTTATATTAATAAGATCCCTGAGTTGAAGATTAGAATTACTTCAAATGGCGCCCAACGTGGGGCCTCATCAGAGAAGTGGCTTTCTGTGGGAGATCTTGTCAGGAGACTGAAATCTACTGAGGAGGACAGAACAAGATTCTACTAAGGAGGTACTCTGTGCACAAGGATTCTGGAGATTCTTTGTTTCTGCAGCCCAGTACATTTCTGATCTTCCTGATTTTTGATCCTCCACATGACGTCACTCCTGACTGAGAACCTTTTTGGCGTGAGTATTCTAAAAGACCGTTAGGTCATGTAGAACTTGACAGATAGAATTTGGATAACCTTTTGATTAGTAAAAGTAAGAGTTAAGTATAAGTGGGTCGCTCCCAGTCGTTTGTTCTTTGGTTCCTTGGTTCCTTTGAGTCTTAGTTTGATTGGTTCTTAGTTTGTTTGGTCCTTAGTTTTATTTGAAGATTGCAATTTTCAAAAACCGAGGGTCTTGTATATTTACGAGTGTATCGATAGAGATAGCCCCTTGAAGTTTGAAGCTAGATTAGTGAGCTATAAGATGCCTGATCTTAGCAAATTTGGAGCTTTATGTTGGCCAACTTTGTATACGTTTGGATTAGCCGGCTTCCCTAAAGGGAAAATCTAAATAGGTTTAGATTTACAAACATATTTCTTCCTTGGTGATTTTGTATCCCCAGGGAATTAAAATATGACATAATACAAAACAAGGATCCTTTGTTCTGCGCAGTTTTTATGAATGAAGATATGCAGAACGATTTTGTTTGGTGTTCTGCTAACCAAAGCTAGTGAATTGAGTGTATTTTCGTAGTCTTTTTAAAAAAAAAATTTTTTTTTTTTAAAAACACAATTGAGAAGCGTTTCTTGTAAATATAACTTACGACTAGTATTTACAAATGGTTTGGTTCTAGTACAGTCTGTGGGCTGTCCTGAGTATTGATAGGTGGGTTAAAATGTGTGTGTTTAAATGTCTGTGGTTTTCCTATTAGTGCAACTTCTGTAAGAGAATAGCGTTGGGGCTATTCATGAAATGCATGGCTAAAAGCGCGCCGTATTGTGTGTCCTGAGTGTTTCACCCCTTTCTGTTTATGTCTCAAATGAGCTCAATGTCTGTTCGTGGTTTTTCTTGATGTTTTCAGTCTATTAGGCAACATTTTGTAAGTATATTATTGGGTCTGTTGCTAAATAAAATTGTCCTTTTTAGAAAGAAAAATGTGGCGCCAAATTTTGTCATGTTTTAAGTTAGGCTTCTGTGTTTAGGCTTATAAATAAATGCGTCTAAAATGATAGGCAAGGGATGCAGCTTGCTCTTATATGTGGAATTATCAAAAATAAAAGGGTTTATTTATTTTTATTTTTTTATTTTTTTATTTATTATTAATTATGAAAAATAATTATTAAAAATAAGTGCTACAAAATTCGTTTTTTACTATTCATGAAGCTTAAAGCTCATACTATGACATCCTAGCATTAAAATTTAATTTAAGTTGTGCTATACCGAATAATGACGACATTAGCATATGGATTTTCACTTGGCGCAGGTGTGAAAAACTCATTTTCTAAAGATTTACATGAGATATGTCTAATATCTAATATCTGTAATGTGTAAAGAACATCCTGAGGATGATTAATATGTAACATACTTATGGGATATTTATTTTTAAGTGCCCCAAACATCAAAGTCGAATTTGGGTATTTTTGCCATTTAAAATAGCTTTAAAGTGCTTTAGGCTTCAGTAAATGAATACATTTAGGTATAAAACACAAATTTGCAGGTTATTCCCATTTTGGGTTCACTTGTTGCTGCTTATGATACTATTACAAGTTTACCTGTGTTGTGAAGGGATATACATGACGATGTGTATCCTGCAAACAGTTGGGTAGATTTGCTTTGACACTAAATTTCACAGAAAGACAGACAACACTTCACCAGTGTATGTCAAATTTGGCTTTAATGGTATTTGAAGGAAAAATAAAAAAGATATCAAGGAAACAAGGTTTCATATTTTTTTCCCTGAAGAAGGAACTGGAACATTAGCGGAGGTTACCGTATATGGTTTAGCGGCCAGCGGTAGAGCCAACCTTTTTGTCACCCCCCTGATGTCACATCATGCCTAGTTATTGGGGATTTTAGCTGTGTCCTAGTTCCATTTCCCTTTTTCCATATTCTTTTCACCAGTTTGCCTTTTTATTGATGTATTGTTCAAGTTCACACTTCCAGACCGCAGTAATATATCAAAAACCCCCATATTATGTATAATTCCTTTTGTATCACCAGACTGGTTTTCAAGAATTCTCTTTAGGCCCACTGCAATGTTTTCCAGTCTGATTGTTAGGATAGTGATGGACTGGTTAACTGACTCAATACTATAACAAAACAAGTTTTCCATCTCAATAGGAGATACCTTACATTTTTTTTTTTTTTAACATGACAAATTTTCAATGACTCTTTTTAATGTGGTTATTTTTACCCTTTTGTTCATACTGCTTTAATTTTTGGTGGGATCAGATGTGTTCTAAATTATGGAAAGACCAGGACTCTCTAGTTCTTGTCTTTTGTTTCCACATTTTGATCATTAGCCTGTGTATTGCATAGTGCACCTGATGCACAACTTTTAAAGGGAGGTATCTACATGCCCCTGATAATCTGTATTATGCGATTTTTCTTTTGAGATGTTTTTAAGACAAGGAATTTAGGAACACCTAGACTTAATCATGTCGCTATCTACCATTTAGATGATGGAGAATATGCTCTCACACGGAAACCCAATTGAAGAGCCTAGAGGCACTGTTGTGCCTACTGCCTTTGTCTTTGTATTGCCTTTGAGAAATGACAGTGTGTTCTAGACCAGAACTGTCTCATGGCATATGGCCATTCCCTCGCAGATTGCAGGCCACCTGCTTGCAGTCCCCTTGTTAAAACACAAATAAATTGTATTCGCATTAATTTTAAGAAAACAACTGCGTCACATTTCCTACTTCACAAATGAGAGGCGGACGTCTGGTATCTCCGAAGTATTATGCTTGCTTCATCAGAAGGCGTTGAACATCAAAAAGAAGCAGGAGAGTTTCAGTGCAAAAGAGCGAAAGGATTGAGGCCTGAGTTTTTCACCTGTCATGTGCTGGTAACCTCTGACAGTGTGCAGTCCCTTGAGCCCCTCGGCCTGAGTTTTGGCCACACAACCCTTTTCCTTTGCTCCAACGGAAGTGCAGTGCACCGGAAGATGCAAGAGTGGGAAAAGGCACTACATTATGGTGCCCATCAAAGAGCAGCCTGAGCGTCCTCTGACACTGAGTAATGAGTGTCGGAGCCTGAGAATGTAGACCCGGATCTGCATAAGATGATCTGTGCCCTTGATCAATGAAGAGCACACTATCTGTAGTGCCTGCCGCAGAGGAGAGATATCGGTGCACTGCCTTGAGACATTGAGACTTTCAAATGAGCTGTGAGTGTTTGCCAGGAGGGCACTCCAACGGATACTGAAAAACACTATTTTTCATATAAGGCCTGAATCAAGAGGCCCATGCAACAATGGGAGAAGATTTGATGGACGATGGAAGCTTGCCAGAGAGGCTTGAACGGACTTTGGACATAATTGATGCATAAAGTGGTTTCCGTGTGATTGCATAAAATAGGTGTTATGAGACTGTTTCTTATTGTTTTGCTGGCATTGTCTTAAAGTAGTATTCTGTTTAGTAAAAGCAGAATAAAGTCCATTCTCTGTGGAAGAGTATTCCCTTTTCACCTCAGAGCATTGATGAGGATCACCACTGTTTCACCTGAACATGTAATAAATTACTGAAATACATAGGAGCCCTAAAAATGTTACTAGATAATTTTAGGATTTACTTTTTGCTTAGGGTGGTGAAAAATTATGAATTCGTTTGTAATAGTGGTCACTACTTTCTCCTGTTGTCTATATGTTCTTAACAATGTGTTTTCTAGTGTTTTTAAACATGACATTGTCTTTTATGGGTGGGATTGTTTTTTCTACCCAATTGACATCTGTACCCACCTCCCAACCTATGTCTCTTCCTACTACTACTTCTTTGCATTCTTTCAATACTTTACCTGAACACGAACTGGTTAGGAGGTCAGAGTTTATTAATAATTCCTTTGTACCGCTTCTGCATCAACACCAGTTAGTAGTGAACATCACTAATTGTTGGGTGTGTGGTCTTATGCCACATACTACAGATAGAGGTATTCCCTATTTGGTCCTGCTATGTGTGGCCTCTGTGCTACATCGTGTGTAAGGAAGCCTGTATCAAGGTACGAGCTAAGCAATAGGATGATGCTACAGCAACATCTCAATGAATTTGTGAATATAGACCTGGACTCAGATTAGCGTGAGTATATATATTAATTGCCTATGTAAGGGCAAAAGGAGGGTCTGTAGTACTTGAAATTTTGGCTTCGTGTCATAAGCATCGTCGAATCATGACGATTTTGGTATCAGCAGAACGACAATGACGAACATACTATATCCAGGCAATTTCGGCGTGTTCGAATGGCTGGATCACCTTCAAATCAGGGATTTCGTCCTGAACCCTCGGGTTCCATTTTGTGCATGGCAGCCATTTTAAGTGGTTGCCCTCACATAGGCTGATAACTAAGGCCAAAACGAGTCTGAAGGACACATACACCTTTGTTGACTTTTGTGTGACCTGGGCAAGCTGACTCCACTGCCTGAAGCCAAACCTGTTCGACCAGTTCCTTTCCCAGTGACCGATCAAGATTAGTATCAAGGCACAGCAAACCATAAACCTTTCATCACATTCAAACCACTCCTAATCTCTCACACACCTGTCTATGTTTCTTTCTTTATGACTTGCTTTACGAGGAGGAGGTGCCCGATTTTATTAGGGGTCCATCTGATATCTGATGAGAATGTCGGGCCTTGCCGGGAAATTGGTCTTGGGATGGACAAACTGAAAATGGGCTTGTCATCATGACTCTGCTTTTTCAATGTTGTAAATATCTGAATGGTAAACTGTAAAGAAGGAATGTTAGGTATTTTGCATGCTTGCACAAGCTAGGACTGCCCCTTACTTGTATGCTGAAGTTTGTAACCCTGAGAGCATATAAAAGGCCTCTGTTCTTTGTATTCCTCAGACTGCCTCATACAGTTGCTACGGCTTCTGTGTGACGTGGCCTCACTTATGTAAGTTTAATAAAGATGTCTTTTCATATTTCAGCTTCTGTAAAGTTCTTTATATTAATAAGATCCCTGAGTTGAAGATTAGAATTACTTCAAATCTCCTTTCCGTTGCACGAGCAAGGAAATCACCTACTTGGGTATTAAGCTCACTCCTAATATCACTGATTTGTATAGGGCCAACTCCCCCTCCCTCCCTTGCTGAGACAGTTAAAGGCCGATCTGGGCGAATGGAGCGTCGCATATATTTCCTGGATAGGCATAAAGATGAACGCCCTCCCCAGACTGCTTTACCTCTTCCAGGGGTTACCTTTACCAGTAGAACAAGCATTGGCATAGCCAATAGGTCTCGCCTTTGGGGCATTATAAGTGTTTAGCCATGCAACAGTTGTTGCACCAAGGATATTGTGCTGCATAATTAAATACTTATAAGGTCCCAAAGGCGAGACCTATTGGCTATGCCAATGCTTGTTTATGGGTGGTACTATCGCCAATTTTGCTCCAAGAGAGCCGAGCAGCCTTTTGGGCGCATACCGCTGAAATTGCCGCTTCAAGTGGTCAGGTCCTGTGCCTTGTAGGGCTTTGTACAAGACATAACTGCAGCTTCCAGCACTACAGAAAGGGGACCTTGATATTGGGGACCAAGGTGCACTGGTAATAAGTGAATGAATGACTGGTTTCGTAAAGCGCAACAGTTACTACGAGAGTGTCCTAGCGCTGAGGCAGGCAACAATACATTATGCAGGTTCCAGGTATGAAATTCTATAGAACATTGCCTGTGAGCACAGAGATGCTTTATTGGAAGCCTATGTAGGGTCACAACTCGAAAGAGAAGCAGGTCCCAAAGGGAGGGTTTTTGGGAAATGGCAGAACAGGGCACTATGAGGACAGCTGATCGCATTTAAAATTGATCTGCGGGGCAACTGGAGTCCCATTACTTGCAAGCAGAGGGCTGTAGGTCAGGACTGGATGCATTAACACATGAGGAGTTACTGTAGAAACACTAGAATATATACTAATTGGGCCACAACCAGACTCACTGCTGACTCAGATGTTACATTCAGTAAAAGGTTCGAGTGCAGCATGCTGTGCAAGTGTTTACAGTCATACTCTGGCTGACCTACCAAAAGGTAGTGTGCTGCCCAAACAAATGCCAGATTGTGCGATATACAAGTGTGAATGAACAATAAAATGTTATGAAAGTAGATTTACTGCAGTAAAATGGAAGCCTGCTCTACATGGAGTTATTTACCAGTCCCAACAATGCATGCGTCACTGCATTAGTTCAGGGCAAATTATGTAGCACGTGGACTTCTACTTAAACTGTAAAGATAGATCAGAACCTGGGGGTGGACCAGTACCTCGTCAACTCCGCATCACTTCCCTACGTCCAAAATAAGGATTTGTGTAGGCCAGGATTCTTTCCTCTGGTGTAGAGTCCAAGTGAGCACAGTCCCAGAACCAGAAAGGCATGACTTGTGTGATAATGGTGTTTTCAGAGTCTTTAGTAATATTGCCTATTCTCACACTGCACTCCCATTCTCTCCCCCACCCCCATTTGTTTATATGCATGTATATAGTATTTACATAGCACGAACTTAGCCAAAGCCAGTGCCTTGATCCAGGCACCACAGTACTACACGAAACCCAAATTACAAGTATAGCAGGACTGGCCTGTAAACAGAAGCGGCCAGGGGTAGTATAGCGTGTTAACTGATACGCAGAGAATGAAATAAAGTAGCACTGACAGATCCACAGGCAAGCAGCAGTACAGAGTAGAACGATGTTGTGCAATCCAGCGCTTTACCTTGTAGCAAAAGAGTTGGAGGGGAAACCACTGACAGGAAAGGGGTGCAGTGGTGACGTGCGGCACCCTGAACTGCATTCATACGGGCAGCTTTAGGGCAGCACTCCGTGTTTACAAGGAGAAGGGCAATGAAGTTCTGCGCCCACTGCATGGCAGTACCAGGCTGGCCTGCACTTCTGGTAAACACTTTCAGAGCCGAGAATACATTCTGGCACGCTCTCAGCTCAAAGTACCGAGGCTTGTTTTGACGTCTGCGGAGCTCCCTCCCTCTGCAGAGCTGGACACCTCCCTGAAAGCACTCGAGCCGTGCCACGTGAGCCGACAGTGCGCCAGGCCAATGCCGAGCCGCATCAGTCCAAGGTGCTGCCTTTATACGAAAGGGCGAGCCCAATACCTCGGTAAATGGGAGAGAGCACTATGGGAAGGATACGGACTTTAAAGGCAAGCCCTCTGCCCCAGTGCCAAGTCGCGGGTCGAGTAAAATATTCGACATGCGACAAGCTGTCAAAAATATTCAGTCATTTAGAGGCACAGCCTGGGCTCGTCATCAAGCGATCCACGGGCTCGGATCCGAAGGGCAGAGCAGCACGCTGTCTCACTTCAATAGCAAAAAGATTAGCAATGCGAGTCAACAAGCCGTTCGGCACGGCTCTTGTATACTTCAGGCGTAACCCTCTCCGCGAGAGAGAGTAGATTCCGGACACCAGCCTCAAATGCAGTCATTCACTGAAAATAGCCAATGAATGAAGTGGGTTGTCCAAGTGCCCATGCTACAAGCTGTAGTGGGTGGAAGAAAAAAAATAAAAATTTAATAGCTTTAGTAAACAAGGTCTCAACGCCAGAACAAACAAGCACGGAGGAGCGGGGGCGAGCGAGCGAGGCAGCCTGCAAAGCAGTCCCAAAAACGCTCGTGCGTCGTGGCTGGCCTTTGGATGAGTACGCGCGGCAGACATGTGTTTCCACTTATCGCGCCTGCGTCTGGGCACGATAATTGGAAACACATGTTTGCCGCGCGTACCCATCTCAAAAAGGCCAGCCACGACGCACGAGCGTTTCTTGGACTGCTTTGAAAAGTCACTTACAATAAGTCTTCGCCTCTAAGCAGCGCTTGCGCGCTACTCGAGGCTCGACCTAAAAAGGACTCTTTAGGGAGTAAAAACGGATGACCACTAAATTTGTTTGGCAGGGGCAGAGGGCGCGCTTATCACACCGCCTTCTCAGTAGACCGCGCAAAGAAGGGGGTCTGGCTCTGCTGGATTTTTTGGGGTACTATAGAGCGGCTCAGATGCGAGTGATGACGGAGTGGTCCCTGCGCGCCTCCGAAAAACACTGGCTCCATATAGATAGGCAGGTAACGGGCAGGACCATCTGGGACCTACTTTGGAAACCGAAGCACGCTAGACCGCCTAATGCCTACCTTAGTACACCCACACCTACCACGTTACGGGTTTGGGATGATCTCACAAAGCGGTTGCAACTGACAACTTTCCCGTCTCCCTACACTCCCATACATTTTAATGCTGCCTTCCCACCGGCTCTTCAAGAGGGACCCTTTGATGCATGGAGGGCAGGGGGATGTCTTATGATCTCCGATCTATTCAGCAAAGGGAAATTACTCACTTTTAGAGACTGCATGAAACAATTCACACTGTCTGGCAAGGAGGAATTCCACTATCTACAGCGTAAGCATTGGGTGCAGCAACCCCTGGAGCAGCTGGCCGCTACCAGGGACCTGCTACCTATTGAGAAATTTGCCCAGTCAGGGTCCACATCCAAAGGGTGCATCTCCTTTCTATATGCCCTCATTCAGGCGCTGATCCCGAGATCGACCCCGAGACATAGAAAGTTTTGGGACACAATCCTGGACACCCCAGTAGCGGAGAAACAGTGGGACTACTTATGTAGCGACATTACCAAATACAACAGATCGATGTTTCTTAGAGAAGCTCACTACAAAATCATGTATGATTGGTATCTGTACCCCCAGAAAATACACAAGATCTTCCCACATTCCACTGACAGATGCTGGAGGGGCTGAGGTCTGTTAGGGGATTTTCGCCATTTTTGGTGGGACTGCCCTTCCATACAGCCGTTTTGGAAGGAGATCTTATCCCAAATCAAAAGCATACTAGGCTATCCAATCCCGAGTTCTATAGAACACACGCTGCTGCGGCTGAGGGACCCGACCCTGAAGCGCCAAACGCAGGGAGATAGGTCGGTCATGTGGCTCTGTTTGGGTGCAGCAAAAATGGCAGTAGCAGCAGCTTGGAAGAAGCAAGAGGCACCTTCTTTGACCCAATGGCATGCAAGGTTGTGCAGGGCTCTCGGCCTGGAGCGTATGACCGATTCCGTGGAGGACACGAGAAAAGGGTTTGATTACATATGGTCTCCGCTGGTGGGATATTTATCAGAAGGGATCCCAATGTTGGCGCGCAATCCACGGCTGAGAGCCCTCCATTTGTTCCATATATAAAGACACAGAGATTTGACCTTGAATACTATGTGGTTTGCCCCCCGGGGGTCGATTCTCGCTCAGGCCAGACACCCTCCACTTCTGACCAACTTAACAATGTATACACCATGACATCAATGTTCTAATGTTCTTTTTTCTCTCTTGTTTTCTTTTCTCTTTTTTCGCTGTATGAAACATGTAATATTTAGTGAAATTAATTGAGATATTTTACAGTTGCACAAGCATGACGAGCTTTCTTGTCCCTTAACGGAAGTGAGATTCTCACGCTCAGTTTCTTTGACTCAATGGTTTCAGAATATCCATGGAAGGGGCAAGAGTAAAAGAGACCTACGCGCCAAGACCTTGGACTAAGCTGTAACCCATATGTGATTACTGTAACTCCTGGCTTGCCTTGAGCATGTAACAAATGGGCTGTTTCTTTATGTTGACTTTGAAACCAAATAAAAAGAATTTGAAATAAAATACCAAAATATAGAGATACAATACTTTAAAAAAAGATGAACAACAAAAGACATTTTGATTCACTGGCAAGAAAGCTCATCACTGGAAAAAGTGTTTTGTTCGGTTCCTGACATGGCTAAAGACAAAACTTCACAATTAATTTAATGAAAGAATAATTGATGCTCTTCAGGGCACAATCTACAAAGCATTTTTAGAAGGAATCTTCCAAGTTTGGAAATAAATATTCTGGTGGACTACATCTTTTTGTGTGCACTTATCTTTTTTACATACAAAAACCCCCCACAATTCCCACACGGGCAGAGCACACATTCAACAATCATGCTGCCAGAGATACCCCAGAGGACAGCACAACTGGCAAGCAAGAGCAAGCGCAAAACATGCTTCCTGCACGCAGTGCCGATCGTGGAAAAGATCCACTGAGTAAGTGCTTTCATGTGTGGTCGCTCTAACTGTCAAGGCAACACATCTTGATGAAAGAACCAGTTTTCTACATACAAGGTACGCACGCTCTCCGCTCCAGAGGAAAATTGAACACCACATGAGCAGATAGAGTGCAAAACACCTACGAGTAGGTAGGACACGCATAAGTGAGGCTGAAAGTGTGTCCACCTCCCCTCCAGCAGGGGGAGCTGTGACATCACAAAGGTCTATAATTAAACAGATGTGACAGTCTGACCTTCAGTGGGGACAGGAGCTGTGACATCACAAAAGCCCTTAGGTGAAAGGTAAAGTGTGTCCACCTCCCCTCCAGCAGGGGGAGCTGTGACATCACAAAGGTCTATAATTTCACAGATGTGACAGTCTGACCATCAGAGGGGACAGGAGCTGTGACATCACAAAAGCCCTTAGGTGAAAGGTAAAGTGTGTCAGCCTGCACTCCAGCAGGGGGAGCTGTGACATCATAAAGGTCTATAATTAAACAGATACACTGTGGCTCCTGCCTTACCGCAGTGGGGCAGGAGCTGTGACATCATAAAGACACTTAGGTTAAAGGTAAAGTGTGTCAGCCTGGCTTCCAGCAGGGGAAGCTGTGACATCACAAAGATCTGAAGCTCTCTGTGGAGCAAAGATGCCTCTCGCTCTAATAACGCTCGTTAGCACCTTATACGCCTTTTGGTTGCATGTCCTTTGTTGAACGTTTCTAAAATTAACAGTAGGCCCCTCATTGCTTTTTCTCTCACTTAAGTTCCAGTCAAACCTTGTTAATTGTTTAAAAAAAAACTTGAAAAACAAGATATAAAGTCATTCTAAGTATAAACATAAAGCAACACATTTGAGCCGTTGAATTATCACATTTGCACTGAGACTGTTACTGAAATGGGTTTAACAGTTGCACATTCGTAATTGAACGAATATGCATTTAAATCAATGAACATATAAAATATAGTGGGGGATTCCTAACTAAGAGAAATATGAAGATTATATCAATGTATCGGGTCATGCTTACAAGCATTCTAGACATCAGGGCTTTAGCGCTATATATTAAAAATGTATCAACAAATATCAGGAAGACTGCACATGCTACGCTTGGTATGCGTATGAGCCATTGTGTCTGACCAGCGTCACACTCTTAAGTACAACAGAAAATAGAGGCCATGTTTCACATCTTCAAAAAACGCTCAAAGAGTTTCTTCGCTGCTGGGATGGCAGTTGTATTTCATCTTCCAAGTGTCGATCAATTTTCATACATCCGAACAATACTTGTTTTGTTACCAAGGTTCGAGCTCTAAGACATATGTCCTAGCTGTTAATATTCAAGCTCCATCCATTACGACATTAAAACACCTTCTATGTACACAACCTAGAAGCTGCAGAATGCAGTAGTAGGCACTATAACATTTTTAGATCCTGCGGTGGAAGGGATGTCACACTTTTATGATCAACCAACGTGAGATGAGAGTGGTATCCCATCGCCACAGAACAATCCCACCCCCATCCTCCCGGGTTCACAGTGTGCGACCGATTCCGATGCATCCGTATAGTGACGGACTCGGTTCGCTCGGACTCCCATTGAACAATATGGGAGCCTGTGTACTGAACGCGTACACAGGCTCCCATTGCAAAGAAGGGTGGGTGGGGAAAAGCGTGCACCCTGTGGCGGCCACCCCATGGTGCCCGCCACACTGTGCATGCATGGAAAGGGGGGAGCCATGGGTACCCCCACGGGACGGATTCGGATGGGCCCAGGTGAAGGGGGGCCTGCACAGCCCCCCAGAGTCCGATTCCCACAGACGTTTTGTCTCAGCAAAACCAAATCGATACGGCTGTCAGAATCGTGCATCGTACTCGCTCGTTCGGAAGCCGGCTGCATTGCGCGGCACGATTCGGCTGCGAACGAATCGGACTGCCAGAATCTGGTTCGGAAACGATTCGGTCGACGCGGACAAGATCTTCGCATCATACTTGGTCGTTCAGAACGGGGGACGATTCGGTCGGAAACATAGCTCCGTATCGGTTTTGTTCATTCCAGAACCCGTCAGGAGGCTTTCCTAACGGGATCGGAATCGGGCCCTAAATGTCCAACAGTCCACAACCGCACACCACCAGGTCCATCATTCTTCCTCTCCTCGTTCAAGGAGACTTCCATCAAACCCCCATGACATGGTAGCTACTAAAGAACCAAAAGGGACCACAATTGGAACGGAAAAAATAAATGGTCAACAACAAGTAGACACAAATTTGACAACCGAATTGATCAGTCCGACTCAATATTTTACACACTATCGACCTCAGAGCTCCCTATCTACTGCTGGAGACAACCACTTAAAAGTAACTATCAAGAATGTACCATGGTCATCTGGAGAACACTCTATTAGTCAGCCTGACATTCGAGAAAATCGGCTGCACAAATTAGGAATAGCATCAGGTCCATCAACAGAAAAGTTGCACGTGACCCCAAGAATACCAAGATTATACTCGTACCTGAATACAAGTCAAAAGGACAGCATGATGTCCTTAATAGGTGTAACATCATCAAACTATTAAAAGGAGCACCGGGGTTTGACACACTGGGATCTGGAGATATTGAGTACATTGAATTTCTCCCTCCAAGAGGGATACAACCCTCAGAAGTAACATTGGCAACGTTTAAATCCTCCACCTGGGCTCAAGCCCTCCTAGCCAGCAAAGACACTTTTCGGTCATGGGGAATCAAAATCTATCCATATCATAAACCAGGCTATCCAACCGCGTTAGCAAATTTATCAGTCACGCAGCCAAGTTCTTGCCTGACATCGGACGGAGATAGAATCAAGCTGTTCTCAATCTTAAAAAACGCTGAAGGTCATGCAGTCACAAAAGACAGATCATGGACCACGACTCTCAATTCTAATAAAGACCAAGACTGGGGATGGCTGCCAGCAGCTCTGTCCAACAAAAGCTCAGTTTGACCTGAAGCGCACTCAATTGTGTTCCTACTCTTCCGACATGGTGACCCTTGCCAAACGCAAGCACGCATGGGCAGTAATCAACTCTTATCAGCTGGCCTCTCTTCCATCATATCTAGCCTGTACATACCCTTTGTATTTAAAACAGAGATTCCTGGCACTTAGACTGGGTGACTGGCATCTTTTGAAACGTCTACCCCTTTGGCGGCGTCCATCAGACGATCTTGTGTGCAAGGGTTGCGGGGAATCCGTCGAGTCTTTGGAGCACGTTGTATGTCTCTGCCCAGCACTGATGACCCTGCGTAGATCAAAACTGAGGCCAGAGTGGAACAGATTGGGAATCCGGTCTTGTAGGCAGGGCATTATCGTGGCACTGAATCCAGAAAACAAGGCCCTAAACATCAGCTTCACAATCTTTGTCTATCTGGTATATCGTAAATTCAACCAGAAATCTCAGGTCCTGTGTCAAAACGAGGAAACAATCTCTGGCGGACATAACAACGGCATATCTTTGAAGTAGCTTTCCAGTAGCCTGGTGTCTCCTGGCTCAGCTTCACAAAATCGAATTTGAATCCATTCTTTACATTAGAAGTCTGTGCCCCCCTGATAACAGCAGAACCTTGCCAAAGGGACCATGACATTTTAAGTTGTGTGGCTGAGGAAAAGATGTAACACCAACGTTTTGCTACTGACTACTGTAACTCTGAATTTTACATTAAATTTGGGGCGGCATAAAACAGATCAAGTTAAATCCGATCTAGAGAACCCATTCAGCAAACTACGGTTGAATTGTTGGATAACACAGTCCTAAGCCCGCCAGCTGTTTGATTTTTCACTGGCCCACGAACATGTACTCCCCTTTGCGCTGTGTTGCACTTTTTCCAGATTGGTGGCTTATTCGTTGTTTTTAGAAGGGATTTTTACTTACATTAAATGTATTTATTAATACAATGCCACCTCGTGTTTGCACACAAGCGAAGGTCACCCTGCTCTAGAAGAGAACTTTTATTCAATAATTTTACTGCCTTACTTTTATTGAGTATGATGGGAGCAGCTTAGTGAAAAATGTTTGAATAATGTTTTAAGCCTCTTCTTTTTTATACGGATTGTAATGATTTAATTAATCAAACAATAAAGTAATATATATTTGAAAACGACCTGTGGAAAACAGACTGTTCTATTTCATCTTGTTGGTTTGGCAAAGGCACCAGCGAAGGCCTCAGTCTGTGCTGTCAGATTGTCATTTCGGGGTTGAGGACTCCCGGTACCTCATGGCCCCACTCAGGCACAGCCAACCACACTCAGGGCGGGACATCCAGTGCACCGACACTTATGTCTAGGAAAGAAACAAGAATAACTATTCTTGCAAATAATATTTTTTAGAAAACACATGTTCTTCTTTTCCTGCTCTTGATCTAATGACAAAGTTTTGCCTTTTCCGTCTGCAAGGATCTCTGCTGGTTCTGGGGGATGATTTGAGGATTCTCCTCACACTTTGGCCTCTGGGTTCTTGGTAGTGGAGTCAAACCCTCCTTCCCCTCGCACAGTAAGAAGGGCTGGGGCAATCCCCTTTCTGACTATCCCTCCATGCACTGAAATGATCACTATTTGAGCAATTCTGTCTCCAGTTTTACTACCAATCAGTATCTTCATCACCTTTACATATTGACACCCTCGACTACTTGGAATGAGCCCAACGCAATTAATCTGACATATCTGTACTGGTAATGTTCCTCTCTCCAGCTGGCCCCTCACCTCCTGTGGGACTGGTCTGTGCTGTGCATGCTGACAAATAGGAATCACAATTCTACTCAAATCTAGGGGAATATGCATCCCTTTATTCTCTGCCCACCTGTTAGTGGCTTTCTCTCCAAGGTGTCCACAATTTTGGTGTGCCCACTTAGCCATTCCCACCAAATCAGAATCCTGCGTCACCACCTCTGCCTCCGAGAGTCTGGCTTTTTTGTCTGCAAGCGAATTAAACCATCTGTCTGAAACAGAGTCAGTCAAGAGGCATGAATGTTGCTCGTAGATTTATTTATTAAAGCTTACGACGCTCTGCTTCACAGTCTTCCTGGTTCCCAATCCTAACTGAACTGTACTTACTTGAAAAAAACCCTTCCTTCCGTCCCAGAACATTCTTCCTTTAACCTTCCATTTGACATCATAATGTTGCCACACATCACATCATCACATTTCTCCCCTACCCCATTTTTAATGAAAGAAAAAATAAAAGAGATAAAGAGAAAACAAACTCAGCAATGTTCAATCAACCATTTAGGTTTCCTTTAAACCCTTTCAGATTTCCTGGGTATTTGTGTATTTTTTTGGGTGTTTGCTTGTACATTTTTATGTTCAACACTTGGATCGATTTTTTGAAAAATGTCTTATTCCTTGTTATTGCTTTGTTATTGTTCTCTGCTGTTAATGCTGTGCCATGAATCTTTGTTATCTCCATTGGCTTTGGGTGAAATCTACTTTGAGATTTTTTAGCTGCTGTTGGCGAACCAGTTCCAAATCACATATTTGATATTCCTGGTTTTGACATTTTCTCCATTCTCTGCATATCGTTTCATTTTATTCTTTACCTCTTTGTCTTTTTGTAATATTTCTTTATGATCTTTCGGTGGATCCACTGGTAAGTGTGGTAGACGAGTTTGTCTTGATTGAATGGATTATGAATTTTGGATTTTATCAGCTTGATGTATTTCGCCATTCTCAATAAAGAATAAACTTCATAAGAAAAAAAGAACACAACAACTTGGAAATTTCTTCAGGACATCACCATTAATTTGTGTTAAACTGACTTTGAATGGACATATAACTTTTTGTGTGCGGAATCCATATCTTTTGTCAATTTAGTTTTGGGTTTCCCAAGTAGGGAGCAGAGAGGGGTGCACTCCCAGGTTTTCCTGCACCAACCATAATTTTCCTGATCTTTTTGACAGGTGCGGTTTTTCTGCCTTCGCCTGAGCCCTCTTTCTGTTTTCTGTATATATTGATTGACCAAACATTAGCTCTGAAGGACACATTCCAGTTGACGTATGTGGATTATTCCTGTAATCTCGTAAAACCTGACCCAACACCTGATTTTTTTATATCTGTGATAGTCTTGCTCTTTGCATAGCCTTTTTAATGGTGGCCATCAATCTTTCCACCATTCCATTAGCTTGGGGCCACATAGGAGTTATTCTTCGATGCACAACTCCTAAGTAATTCATGAATTTTTGAAACTCGCTTCCACTAAATGGTGGCCCATTATCCGTTTTCAAAACATCAGGTATTCCCCAGGTAGAAAATATCTCCAGAACCGGAAGTATTACTGATCTCGATGTTGATGATACCACTTTACTATAGGAAATCGTTAATACTCATCTACTATTGCTAATAGAGAACGTCCCGAATCCAATGGTCCATAAAAATCTGCTGCCACATTAGCCCAACCAGCATTTGGCAGCTCCGACATGTGCAATTCTTCCATTCCTCTTTCTTTAGAAGTACATTGACATATTTGGCATGACTGAATCACTTCCTCTACTTGCTGATCCAACCTTGGAAACCATAGTTTTTCTCTCAAAATATTATTTGTAGCAGAAATACCTCCGTGGCTTTCATGTGCCAAATCAATGACTCATCGTTGTAGGCAGAATGGAATGATTAACTTGATCCCTCTTAGAAGTATTCCAGACGAAGCCACTGACAGCTCAGAATGTATGTTTTTGAATGCTAATATATCGTGCTTCCTTACGTTTGGTTTGAAATGGATTGTTCTCATGTATAATCTTCGTTATTTCTTGAATCATATCATCTATATGTTTGGCTTCAATTAGTTCTATCTCTGTAATAGTTCTTGTCCTGCTGATTTGATTATAAAACAAATGTATTCTTCTGCCTCTAACCATTGCTTATCTCTGCCTTGAACGGGTGTCTAGATAAATAGTCTGCCGGATTATATTCTTTTCCAGGTTTATGAATAATTCTGAAATCATAATCCATCAACCTCATTCCCCATCTTTCAATCCAAGGTGGCATTTTTGTTTTAGGATTCCCAAAAATAGAAATAAGGGCTTGGTGATCTGTTATGATTACAAACAGCTTTCCATATATAAAATCATGATAGTGTTCACATGCCCAAACAACTGCCAAACTTTCCTTTTCAGGGTGGGAGTATCTTTGTTCAACATCAGAGAGACTTTTACTTGCATCAGAAACCACGTACCTAGGGGTTTCTCTCCCAGGCTTATGTTGGACTAAAATTGCACCTAAACCTACAGGCCTAGCATCCACTACCAGCTCTGTACACATATTTGGATCAAAATATTTTAGATTTGCTACCTTTTATATTTGTAATTTTATCTCGTTGAATGCATGTTCACAATCATCACTCCAATAACATTTTCGTCCCTTCTTTGTTAACTCCCTGAGTGGCAAGCTCAAAGTTGCAAAATTATTAACATATCTTGCACAATAACTAGCCATTCCCAAAAATGACCGCAAGTCTGTCACATCCTTAGGTTTGTATATTGCATTAAGAGCTGCTACTTTCACAGGGTCTGGCTTCATTCCCTAATGAGAAAATATATGTCCATAAAATGTTAACTTCGTTTTATTCATTTCACATTTCTTTAGGTTGAGAGTCTAACCAGCCTTCTGAAGTTGTTGACATTACCTTTCTAGTGCCTGGTCATGTCCCTCCTAAGTCTTGCCAAAAACTAAAATATCATCACTATAGTTCATGCTATTTTGTACAGGCCTTATAATATTCTTTGTGATCTCTTGAAAGATTTCAGCAGCTGAACATATGCCAAAATTTAATCGTTTGTATCTAAAAAGTCCCATATGCGTAGAGAACGTTGTGATATATCTTGATTGGTTATCAATTTCTAATTGGTGGTATCCTTTACATAAATCAAGTTTTGAAAAAATAGTGGCCCTATTGAGGTTACTGATCATATCATTTAAATGAGGACCTGGATATCTCTCTCTTTCAATGGCAGTGTTTGGAATTTTCATATCCACACAAATCCTAATGTCTTCAGTGTCTTTTTGGGAACGATCACGATGGGCGACACCCACGGTGTTGGACCTGTTACTTCCTCAATTATATCTTGCTCAAGTAATAACTTGATTTCTTTCTCTACTTTTGCTTGCATGTGCACTGGAACTCTCCTGTGTGTTTGCGCCACTGGCTTCACTGTTTCATTTATGTCCAAGGTAATTGCTTTATCCTTTAATTTTCCTAAACCATCAAACAACTTTCGATATTTCCTTAAAATTGGATGATGTGTTGTTATATTGCAAGTCACTGCTAACAGCCCCATGAATTGAGCAGTCACATTGCTTAACTCTCCCTCTAACACATGTATTTCTTCTTTACTGGCTATATCTCCATACTTTAGTATTTTTTCAAATTTTCCTAGACAAGAAACAGGATGCTTTGCTCCCCACTCGAAAACACTAACATTTGAAGGGCTTAGTGGGGGCTGCTCAGTCATTTTTGCATACTCAGTTATGCACATTATGTTACATGTCGCTCCACTATGGAGAGCAAATGGCACTTTTTGAGAACCCACTATTAGATCAACTGATGTGGTCTTTTGAATGCTTTCTTTATTATCATATTAAGTTTTTGAACTTCACTTCCTTCTTGCATCATATACAGTCTTTCACATTGTTCAAATTCCTCTTCAGAATCTATCTCAACTCCCTCCATTTGTCTTATATATTTCATGTTTCCAGCCCTTTTTTACGTCTAAATTTGTTTGTTTGGTCCCACTTTCTTTCCTTATGGAAATTTCTTTCTTCTCCTTCTTAAATCTGCATACATTTGCAAAGTGTTTATATTTCCCACATTCCTTGCACTGCTGTCCCATTGCTGGACAGGACCGCTGATGTGGAAATTGAAATCCACACCTGTAACACAATCTTTTTTCTTTGTATTGTATTTCCACTTTCCGTTCACTATTGATTTTCCCTGACATTTGTCTCACATGTTCTAGGGTTTTCATTCTTCCTTGTTCCATGTTCGTGGCATGTTTTTGAGCTCGTATTTCTGTTCTAGCCATACGTAGAATTTCTTGTAGGTCATATGTTTTTTCTAGAAGCTTTTTCCTGAATCACTGAGTTGCAACCTTGTATCACTCTTAGTCTCATTGCTTCTTCATTGCTAAACCAATTGAATTCACAAAATGTCACAAACTATTTTAGTCTTATGACAAATTCATCCATTGTTTCATCTTCTTTTTGACATGCCATATTAAAATTGTATCCCTCAAAGTCCAGATTTCTTTAAGGATCAAACTTATCGTTCAAGCATTTCATAAGTCCTTTATACGTACTTTGCTCTTGAAATGTAATTACTAAATCTTCAAATAACACAACAAAGTTGTACGGGGTCAATGATACATTGAATGGGTGTATCTAAAGCATCAGAGCCCGGCTCTAGTGCAAGTGTGCCTGCTTTGGAGCTGAGACCTTAGATTCCTAACTTACAGGGAAGTCATCCTTAATGGAAGAGGAAACCTCACACACTTATTAGTGTCATGCTTCATCATAGGAATCCTCTCCCCACCCTGGTAGGACAATGCCACCCGGGGGGACTCAACCTCCTCGAAGACTAACTAGTTAGGAGGGAGTTCTTGCATAAATCTTACTGGACAACTCCATATAACAGGGGATCCAGATGAAAACTTTAAAAATACCTTAGAGTTCCCGGGGGAATGCTACCTTTATTCATGGAATGCTAGGTAAGATTAAAAACGAAAAGAGATTTTGGTATTGGAGTACAATGTCTCACCCCCAAATTATTGCCAACATGTTTCTGCCCACTATTATAAGCCTAAACGGTCTGGGGCATTCGTCAGGGCAACGGATCGCTATGAAGAGTACCTATAAAAGATTCCAATTGGAATCTATTAGGTAGAGGTACGGTGGATTCCTAATTAAGGTCCTACCATAATTACCTGCCTGTGGTTGAGAAACTTGTTCTTGCCACCCTACAGTCTCGGTGCTACCATCTTCAAGGTCACAGAGAGGGCGGGGATCCTTTTTAGTCACACATTCGTCAAAAGGTATCTCCCGGCCATTTTACCTATGTCTCTCCCGCTCTGCACCGTAATACGGGCTCTGATACTTTAGATACACCCATTCAGTGTATCATTGACACCGTACAACTTTGTTGTGTTATTTGTTCTTGAAAGGGAAGTACGGTGCCATACCCTTGTCGTCTCTCAATTGTGTTTCCATTACTAAATCTTCTACATCATCTCCGACAAGATTAAGTAGTAAGTCTTTTGCCTGCTCATCAGTGTAATTTTTGCATGTTGCCTTTAGAAAATGTTCAAACCTCCTTGTCCATTTCTCCCATCTCTGAGCTACATTCTGCTGTTTTGATAAATCAAAAGGTAATGGTCTCCTAAAAATTGTACTTGATATTTTTCCAGCAACATCTTCTTCATTGTACGTATCTGAATTCATGTTGACTGTTACTTCACTACCTACATTTTCTACTGACATGACTGCTGTTTCCCCTTTTTTTTTCCACCTCAATTAGTTCTTCATTTTTCTTTTTCTTGACTTGACTCCAAACCATTTTCCTTTAAATTCTTTCTACGGTGTATTTTTTTTGTGTGGACACTTTAAGATATGACAATGCTATAACAGTTGTTGTTAATGTCTTAGGTTAAACATATCTTAAATAGGCCTTCCGATCCACTCTTTCTTGTATTTTCTCTTTATATATTTTTTGTACTGCTCACCGTAAATGCACACGTTTGTTCGTGTTCATTGATAGGTGTATTGAATGGCAGTTCCATTATGCGCGCATGCACACAGTACGCGGCTGCTTCTTTAATCAATGCCAGCATACGCATGTGCGTTTACTCGGTGCCTGATTCCAAAATGCCCGTTCCGTGTTGCGCGCATGCGCACAATACTCGGCTGCTCCTTTGCTCTAAATCAGTAATGCCAGCATACGCATGTTCATTCACTCACCGCTCCTCTCAGTCGGGCAATATTGATCTCGGCAGCACTGACCAACGTATGCGTCGCACTCATGGCTCCTCTTAGTTTCGCCTCTGCAACATCAGCGGGCCGAGCGGAGCAGCACAGATCAGAAGATGCTCTGCCGTTTTAATAGTAATTTCAGTTTCACTTCTCTGTTGAGGTTCTTCCGTTCGTCGCCATTGTAACAGGGTCAGTCAGGAGGCATGAATGTTGCTCTAGATTTATTTATTAAAGCTTACAACACTCTGCTTCATAGTCTTCCTGGTTCCGAATCCTAACTGAACTGTACTTACTTGAAAAACCGCCTTCCTTCCATCCCAGAACATTCTTCCTTTAACCTTCCATGTGACATCATAATGTTGCCACACATCACATCATCACACTGTCTAGTAAGGTAGTGAGACAGTGAGCATCTACATGATACACAGTGACTGTGCTTTGCTGTAACATTTCCCAGATCTCTTGCCACAACTCCTTACTCCACTTCACAGACAGTATCTCAGACACATCCTGTAACACCTCTGTGTCTTCCACTGTGACATGCACCATCTGCTCATACAACACTGAAGTTTCTGCCTGTATGTACCACATCCATTTGATCATATTTGCTTCTTGTGCATTTCCTGTTCTATGGGTCTTGGGGGAACTCATCACCCATTTCATTAGAGGAATTTCAAATCTCAAACTTACATTATGCCTTATTGTCATCTGCCGAGTATATATCAGAGCACAGTAACACACCAGCAACTGTTTCTGCACAGTGTCTATCAGAGCACAGTAGCACACCAGCAACTGTTTCTCAAAGGGAGTATAACACTCTCCAGCATCTGGCAATATTTTAGCCCAAAATTCCAGGAGCACCCTCTTCTTGCCGTGTTTCTGCCACATACTCCAATTAGCATACTGCCCCTGGACTGTCACATGTAACCTAATGTCTCCTTCCTGTATTGGCCACACATCTAAAGTATATTAGTATACTCAAAAGTACATTGCTGCTGCTTTCCCCACTCAGAATCATGTTTACAAATAGCATTTTTAATAATTTCTTCCTTAAGTATTTGCATAGCATCCATAAATGTAAGCCAAGATTTCTCATTATGTTGCAGGGATTCTGCGGAGTCACAGAACTATGCTTGGGATCATAGAACCTAAGTAGGCAGGGACTAAGTCATCCTACCACCTGAGTACCCATGAGCCCGAGACCGACTAGCTATAGTGTCTCACTTGCCCTCCTACTCACTCACAGAGGAACAAGTGATTAGACACCCCAGAACACAACACTCCCAACCCTCTCAGGAATCGCGGTTGCAGGACACACCCTTTCGCTTTCACACTCGTACTAGTCCACAATAAGATCTGACTGAGACACGAGAAAAGAATAAAATGTTTATTTTGACTATCGTGCTTTAATATGCAGTATACGTGCCACAGTAAGTAAGAAACACAGTAAGTAACACAAATACTGTCAGCATAGTAAGTAATCCATAAATCATAAAAGGAGCTGTCATTATATAAGACAGGGTAGCCTAAACCCCTTCCCTTCTACAGAAGCAAAATAATTATTTATCAGAAGATCTCTAAATGTTGGCAGAAGACCCAGTACCTTAGCATACACTGATGAAAGTTCTACATCTCAGGTGCTTTCTCGATCTCGTCCCTGGAAAGATCCCTCTTCAAGTGAGTGTGGTACCTATCTGTGCATACCTATAGGACAAAAGTTCATGTTCCCAAACAACAGCTGCATCTGCGTGTTTTGTCTAGGTGCAAGGGCCTGACCAGAACAAAATAACAAGGGACATTGTTGTTCGACCTTGTCTACTGTGTTCAGACTAAATCCCAGAAAAGAACAGAACGCGAAAACAACAGCAGGTTCTGTGTGAAAGTACAGTGTGGCACAAAGCAAAATATGTTTGTATAGTAACATGCGCAAAGCAGAGGACAGTCTGCAACGGGATCATGCTAACATATGGAAAACGACAATGGGCCTGCACGGGACATATGACAATTCACTGGCCAGTCTGACTCTGTAGGATACTTGTGACTGCACCCAGCAACCGCTAATTGTAACAGACTGATTTGATTATCTTCTCTATAATTACAAAAATGTTCCTGTACAGTGCGGTCAGTACTAAGTGAACAAAACTCTGCAGCCTTTCCTTAGTTTAGCATCATTTCGGAGGCTCCTAAATCAAACAAGTGCACAATCCATGTTAGCAAAGCCTCCCCTGGTTTCTATTGAAATCTGTATAAAATGCCAGTAATCTCTTGCTGAGTAAAGTCCTCCGGAAAATTAATTAAAACCTCCTGTGTGCATTGTGAATTAACCTGCATCTTTCGTTTGAGCACTGACTGTGCGTGTACAACATTCTTTCTTCTGACTCACTCTGTCTATCTGAAAAGTCTGGTAATTTATACTGTGTCACACACATGCCATCTCACCCTTGCGCTGCCTGGTATATCTCTAGTTTATCTCTGAACGATTTATTTTCACACATCAACATATCAGAATTATTTTTAGCTTCAACCAACTGCTGTTATATTTGATCACGTTCTTTTTCTAACTGCGCACATTTGTCATACATGCTATGAAACGCACTCAAAAGAATCCAACCTTTTCTCCCTGAAGGGCTAAGCTTTTGCCTCTCAAAGGAGACTTTCTGCAAACATTTAAATATATGTGCTTGCTCCTCCTCTGCTACACATGCATAAGGGGTGTCTTCCCACCCCAATATCTTATTTGGCATCTGGGAGTCTGCGACTCCCTCTGACTTTTGAGAAAACATTTTTCCACTTTCCCTTTTAAAATTGTACTGAACCCCACTTCTGGTACCAAAATGTCTTGCTTTACACTCCCAAATAAAAGAAATTCAGCACTCCCAAGAAGAGGCACTCGGTAAGGCAAGAAGAAACACTTGGAAAGGAGACTCAGTACTCACAAAATGAGGCAAATCAAAAGGCAGTTTCAAAATAAAGCGTGGGGTTTTATTAATGCAACACTCTCAGACAGAAAGGCTTTGTCAGATGTCAAATGAAACAGGTAAAACAACATGCAAATGTATATGTATAAATAAACACATGTACAAGCAAGTAATAAAACACTCACAAGTCAAATGCAAGGGAGCAAAACACAAGCAAATAATAATGGAAGTCCAATGCAAGAAACAAGCACTGTCAAATGCAAGAACCAAGTATAAAGAGCATGTATACACAACATTAAAACATCACAGAGAAATGAAACTTATAGCTTATACATCACCATTCCAGAATACATCATTCTGGTCAGCTCGACTGGGAAGCCCTTTCAGTCATCCAGAAGTCTCAATGGGACAGCAAATATTTTCCTTGTGATGGTGCGTCCACCCCACAAGTAATCTTCTGTATGAGCGCCAATACTTTCCGTCTTCAATACCTTTGCTAACTCGGAGAGAGAATTCTAGAAATTCCACCTCCCTTCATCTATTGCAAAACCAGGGCTGGCCATACCGGTCTGTTTCTAGGTCAAGATGGAAGCCAGGTCATTATAAGGCCATCAATGTTGGGCTGCACACATGTACGTGGCTTAACCGATGGAACAAGATCATTGAGAAAGTAGGGTCATTGCAGTTTCCTCAATTTGGTACATTCAATCTGAGAATAATTGAGCGTTTTAGACGAATACTATATGATATGAAGCCCCTCCTAGACCAGCACAATATGGGGCTCTGATGCTTGGGAGTGCGCTGTTCATGCTAAAGACAAGTAGAAGAATCCGATCAAGCTAAAACTCAGTTCTCAGTTATCTGACTTCTAGATAGGATGCGGAACAGCAGGTGTGGAGGAGAGAAGTAGTTGAGGGAGCTCGATTGTATCATACAAATGAAAACCTTAAGAAGAGAAAAGCACAGGGAGAGAAAGATGCCGACATAGCAGAGAAGTCTAACTCAGATAGTGATTCTAGTGATGACTTTCTAGATGACTTACTGTCCTCCCGACCACCTCCCAATAATGCTTCCCAGCCCACTGGGAAAATGGTGCCACAGGTGATAGTACTGTTGCTACTGCTCCTGTTCACCAAGATGCGACTCAGAAAGAAGGACCACCTCCGATTACCCTCATTGTGACTGTTCCCGCTATGACGGCTACTATTGTGACTGTATCCCTTACTACTGCCCCAGTCGTGACTGCTCCAGGACCAATGATCTCTGTCATGATGACCCAGACGTTGACGGTTCCCGCTGTAACTGCCTCAATAGCCATTGCTCTGATACCTGTAGTTTCAGGAGCAGTTGGTAGAATGCCTGCTGCCGTCATTGCCCCGGCGTCACAGAATTCACAAGTGGCTGCAGGATGAAATTAAATGAAAATAAAACTTGTAGAGCGCTCTCATACCCAGAGGTGTTGAGGCGCTAATGCTCAGAGTAGGAACTGCGCTCGGTGTATGGACAAAGAGAACTGGCTGAAGACCTAATGATTAAGAACCCAAGTCTTTAAGACTTTCCTAAAGGCCAGTAAGGCAGCCTTTAGCTTCAAATCCAGTGGCAAAGAATTCCACAGTTTGGAAGTGTAGGTAACAAAGCTCCTACCACCCCATTTGGATCTTTTGGATTTTGGGATGACTAGGTTGGAGACAGAAGATGAGCGCAGCAGTCTAGAAGGAGAATAACTCTGAAAGCGCTGTCTGAGGAATTCAAATCCGAATCCTTGCAATGATTTAAAGGAAATGCAAAGAGCTTTAAAATCGACGCGCTTCTTGACTGGGAGCCAGTGAAGGTGGACCAAAGCCTCTGCTGCTGATTTATGTTTAGGGATAGCTAAAAGCAGGCGAGCCGTCACATTTTGCACAATTTGTAATTTGTTTAGAAATCTTTTCGGCATATTAGTGAATAGCGCACTGCACTATTCAGTTTTTGAGATGAAAAGGGCAGCGACCACCAATTTCTGCAATTCCTTCGGAGTGAACAGAAGAATTTTCCGTAACAGTTTCATCGTAAAAAAGGAAGAGGACGTGATGGAATTGATGTGACCTTCAAAAGACAGCTTGCTGTCAAAAAGAACCCCAAGATTTTTCACCTTCGTGGCCAGGGTTGGGGGTGTGCCTAGTTCGTGGGGCCACCATGACGGAGACCAGAAGGAAGTACTTCTGCCAAATAGAAGTACTTTGGTTTTAGAGCGGTTCAACTTTAAACAGTTGTCATTCATCCACATCCCGATTTGAGACATACAATTCTGGAATCTGGCTACAGTGGTTTCTGGGTTACTGGCTACTGACACCACTATTTGGATGTCATCGGCATATGAGACCAACGAGGAAGCCAAGCGATTTTATCAGTCTAGCCAGGGGAGTAACATATAAATTAAAAAGCGTTGGACTCAAAGATGAGTCTTGTAGAATCCCACATGGTAGTGAAAAGGAAGGAGAGATGAAATCGTATATGGCAACGAATTGATCTCTGTCAATAAGAAAAGATTTCAGCAGAGAAAAGGTCCTGTCCCTGATACGTAAGAAGAAAAGGCGGTCAATAATTATGGCATGGTTAACCGTGTCAAATGCTGCTGTGAGGTGTAATAAGATCAGGGCTGCATTTCCGCCGTCATCAAGGGTCTGTCTTAGTTCCTCTGATGCCGTGATCAGGGCCAATCCCATGCTATATTGACTTCTGAAGCCAAATTGAGTCAGATGTAGAAGATGGGTGTCATTAATGAATGATGTCAGTTCCAAATTAATGGTTTTCTCGACAATTTTGACCGAGAAAGGAAGTTACGAGATTGGCCTGATAGTTGTTGGGCTCTGCAACATCCAAGTTAGGTTTTTTAAGAGAGGAAGAATGGAAGCTTTTTCCACTCTTTTGGGAAGTATCCAGTAGCGAACATTCTATTAAACATGTCCATTAGAATGCATGGCTGTAATGTGTGGTACTGCATGCCTGATCTTGGGCAGGTAGGAGTCCGTGTTGGAACCCCACTTTATTTTCATAAGTAAATTCTAAGTTTGTGCAAGAGAAAGCTGCAAAAATATGGATAAAGTAACAAGGTTAGCCACGGATGGAGAAGCCATCATATCGTTGAAATAGATATCAACCTTACCGTCCAGACGTGTGGCTCCAACAGAAGAAATGTCCAGCGATTTCTCTGCCGCAGAATTACTTGTCAAGGTGTTGTCAGCTGGGGAAGGAGAAGGCTCAATGTTGGCCAAGAATGTGTTGTGCACTGCTTTGACCAAATTGTTTTTAGTTTCAGGTAGTTTTGAGAGTTTCTTTACAGTAGTGAACAGTTCCTTGGGAGAATTCTTTGAAGATTCAATTTTAGCCGTAAAGTAACGGACACTTTCTTTATAAATCATTTCTTTGTAAAGTTGAATACTATGTTTGTAAATGTCTCTTTTGTTAGGATCAAGGTTCGTTCTTCACTTTCTTTTCTGTCTACGGCACTGCTGTTTTTGAATCTTCAGCTGTTCCGTAAACTACGCTTCAGAAGGGGTCACTCTGTGACTGTGGCATGCTTTAATAGAGACCAATTGGTTGAGATTAAAATCTAACCAGAGACTATAGTTACTGGCCGCTGAGTCCAAATCATTGGACACTACAGGCATAGTCTGGGCTAGAGAGGTGTTTATCAGGTGTGCACTAAGCTTGTGCCAACGACAGCAGGTTCTACTATCTTGAGGCCTATTGACGATTGAATCTTTAGACGGCTGGGTGAGCTCAAACATGACTGCTAAGTGGTCTGACCAACCGAGCGGAATAGAAGGCTGTGTTTGGAGATGGGGGTTGTCTGAAAAAATACCATCGGGAAGATGGCCGGCTGCATGATAGGTCCTGTGACCAGGTGAGCTAGCCCCATATTGCCCATTAGATCAATAGGGTGAGCTGGATCCTTGTCTTGGGGATTTTCTAGATTGATATTTAAAATCCCGAAGGATTGTATCAGACGGAACTATAGCATTTACGAACCCAATTGCTCATGGTGCTGCTGGAGTCTTGGATCTTGGAGCAATATCCCGATGGTTTGGGAAGTAACCAGAATGGGAAAATAGACTAGGCCAAAGCTGAACCAGTAGTTTAGTCAAATTCGAGACTCTTACACATTTCCAGACTGAGGGTAGAGTTGAAGGAACTCATCAGGAGAAACCTAGATCTCACACACATAGAGCAGTATTAGGACAATGATCTTATATTCCTGAGAAAGCACGTAACTCGATGTGCAGTATTAGCACATGACAAATTGGCAGAACTGTACCCCTTACTACTGCCCCAGTCGTACCTGCTACAGGACCAATGATCTCTGTCATGACGACCCAGACGTTGACTGTTCCCGCTGTAACTGCCCCGATAGTCATTGCTTTGATACCTGTAGTTTCAGGAGCAGCTGCTGAAATGCCTGCTGCCGTCATTGCCCCGGCGTCACAGAATTCACAAGTGGCTGCAGGATCAGACGGAACCTAAGTGTTTACGACCCCACTTGCTCAATGTGCTGCTGGACTCTTGGTTCTTGGAGCGATATCCCGATGGTTTAGGGAGTAACCAGAGAGTGGGGAAACAGACTAGGCCAAAGCTGAACCAGTAGTTTAGTCAAATTTGAGACCCTTAGAGAGTACCAGACTGAGGGTAGAATTCGAGGAACTCATCAGGAGAAACCTAGATCTCACACACATAGACCAGTAATAGGAGAATGAGCTTATATTCTTGAGAAAACACGTTGCTCGATGTGCAGTAATAGCACATGACAAATTGGCATAACTGTTAGGGAAATATAATGTGCACATTTTGAGAAGCCAGACTTTACAAAAGAGGTTTCAAGCTCAGTTAGATGATGAAGAGATTATAAGCATGAGGACTTTTGTAATGAAGATATATGTTAAGGAATTGGTCACTTGTATGCATACATTGAGTAATCTTGGAGGGTTAACGAGACAAATGGGCTAGAGAAGAGGAAAAGAAGAAGAACAAGCATTTTCTGCGAGACTTTGAGCTATTGGTGTTGTAAATGGTAATGCCTTTTATTCATCTGTTTTGAAAACCTCCAAGCGGTGCATAAATACGCACTTTGTACTTATAGTCCTTGCTTACGAGAAGGAAGGCTAGCAGTAATTGTGCCTCTTTTACTTCCAGCCTTGCTTCTCGTAAGCAAAAACTATTAATACAATGTACGTGTTTACGCACCACTTGCATGTTTTCAAAACACATAAATAAAAGGCATTGTCATTTACATTGATAATAGCTCAAACTCTCGCAAATGCGAGACCTAGTGCATTGCAAATGCTTGTTGAGCTCAGAGCTGGAGGCAGCAGCAGCCATAGGAAGGCAGGGCCCGTGACACTGGGCCATGCGTTTTAGAGGAGGAGGAGGCAGCTGCATCCAAACCAGACCTCGGTCTTTGAATGCACAGCAAATGTGGCAAGATAAGAGCAAGATTAACAGCCTTGTTTACAACAGAGCTCTGTAAACCACGAGCACTGGTCTCAAGTGCTCCAACTTAAAGAAAGAAATAGTGCTCACAAGCTCTGAGTAACAACACATGTAACAGGGATAGCCCTTAAAAATGAGCAGAGCTTTAAAAAGCCCATATCCTGAATACAGCATGTCTCGCAGAGACAGCACAAACGCTGCCTAGGTAAGACCTAAAAAGTTGTGATGCTTGAATATTTCCCTTAAATTGCACATAGGGTGGTACTGTCTGAGCTACACTTCACCTTTTTCAGGTCTCAGGTTTCCAATCACATCACATATGTGTGTTTTTTTACTGGTTTTGTCATATAATGATCTTTGAACCCCATAGCTCCGCATGGTATTTTATGGACCTATGTTTTCGTAAAAGGATACCAGAAATTATAGCTTTCTAAAAGTATGATAAGCAATCATGATGCTAGCCCACAAACAGCCACTGGGCAACTCCACTGTGAGTGGTGGCATTCTGCTTTTTCCCAAGGGGCAAATTGACACACAAAGTAATTTCCATCCGCGCCAAGGACTAGTTATTACTACACGTGCATTTTAAGATCTATTTTTTGCGTTAAGCCAATGTTTTCTTTTATATTGGTGCTCCCCCAGCAATCAAGTTTTACAATAACCATGAAAAATTAAACAAGCACTGACAAAGTCGAAAGACTGGCAGACAATGCCAGACCAACTCGTTTTGCCAATGCTTGAAGTGTGCTCTATATGGGACTCATATCACCCAGTCCAAACTGCTAGGAGACCTCTTATGCAGAAGGAATAACAAGCCATGCTAGACATGTTTTAGATTCTTACTGCTTAGAGGAGTGTACGTGGATTTATGCTGCTGCACCTATGCAAGCTACTCCTTGCCGTGCATGGTTACAATTCAACGCCAAAAAGTTGTGTGCCGACTTTCCCCATAAATTGTCCCAACTCAGTGTAAGGATGGAGGGCATACTACTGATGTTGTGTGTTTTTTTTTACTTTTTAAAAACTGCCATGCATAGTGCGCAATTGTACATAGTGTATAATTACGCACTGTTGAAAGTCAATCCATTGTGCAAATGCACACTTTTTTTCTTTTTTCATTCATGAAAAATCCGCTTCCTTCGATTGAGCGGAAGCAAGATGGCGGCCGCTTGAGGCTGTTGGAAGCGGACTTGCCAGTGAGCACCATGAACTAAGTCTCTGACAGTGTGGGGAGATGGTACTTACTTGCCCGATGTTTTTTGATGCTGGGGGCTCTGAAACTGCGGCGGATACTGGCTCGGGACCCAACGGCGGCTCCGGGGAAGGGCAGCCGCAGGAACACATCGCGGAACTGAGAAGGCTGGTGGAGCGAGTTCTTGCATCTGCTGGTTGTTGGCGCTGTCGGCAAAGGGGGACTGTTCGAATGACTCCCAAAGTGGCCAGCTCTGCAAGGGGAAGGACGGGTGCGGATCCGGTCGGCTCCGAGGGGAAACGGGGCAGCCGGCGGACGCCGTTGACATCGCAGCCAGCTTCAGGGAAGGAGAGAGAGCTGGTTTCGGCTCCAGTTAGGGGAAGGGGCGGGACCTCGTCCGGACGGCGTACGCCGGGAGGTTCAGTGCTCGAAATGCTGCGTGCCTCCAGTGTCAAACAGTCTGAGGATATAGTAACGGGTGCAGGCACTGTCGAGGCTGAAGAGGAGGCTCCCCCCCATGAATCTGGACCGGGGAACGACTCAGTGACTGGAGTGGATGGCTCACCAGGGAAAACAATTGTAAGTACTGAGCCCAGGCAACACGCCAATGTATTAGATGACATGAAGGAAGATGAATTGAGGCACCGTGGGAGATTGCCAGAACAAAATGGGGAAAATGAGGGAAAACAGACGATTAGCCAAGGGAAGATTATTAAGGCTATTAACGGTATCAGGCCTGAGACAGGGACAGTTGCATTAGCTGTATCAGAGAGCCCCATGATACAATCAAACTCCCAAATTCAGGAGCTGGGGGCATCGTGTATAAGTAGAAATTGATCTCAATGACTGTTTCTTCTCCTTGTCTGATGGTCCTGAGTGGTCGGGTAATGACTCTGGATCTTCAATTATATCAAGTGAGGATGAAAATGAAAGCGACTTGGAGAAAGCAGGAGACTCTCTTTATATGACTGCCCGTCGGATTGGTGGTAAGAAATCTGGGCTCCATACGCAGAGGACAGCAAGCTTGAAATGGGATTATTCATTAACTGACTCAATTAACCCCACCCCAAACGTAGCACCCCAGGCTACTTCTGGCATGCATGCTCCAACATTGGAAACTGTCCTGCAGACAATCATGCAACACCGAGACGAGACACGGGCTAATGCCCGTAAAGCACAGAGTGCTGCACGGAAAGTCCAGGGCGCAGTAAGGAAGCTGATAAAAACTTGTAACACTATTGGTGAACGGCTTACAGAGCTTGAAACTAGTCAGCAACGTTGAGACGGAAGTAACCAAAAAACTTACTCAATCTAAGGTACAAGAGGAACGAATCATTGATATTCAATGGAAACTAGAAGAAAGTGAGAACCGTCAGCGGCGAAATAACTTAAGGGTCCTGGGAGTTCCTGAAGGGAAGGAGGGATCAGATATTCGGGCGTATGTGCTGGACCTTTTTCAACGCGCCTTCCCGGAACTCAAAGACTGGAACTGGCAACAAGAGGTCCAGCGAGTACGTTTACTCTTAGAAACCCAGTTAGGGAAGGCTCTAAGCCAAGAGCCATATTGGTCTTTTTCGGTAACTTTCTCCTGAGACAGGCGGTGTTTGAAAAAGCTAGGCCGGAGGCCAGGAGAAGTGTTGATGATGTCTCCTTTTTTGTAAGACCTGATTTTTGCCATGTCACCGTTGAGAGGAGGTGGCGTCTACGCCAGCTGATAAAACCTTTTCAGGATAAAGGGGCAAAAGTGTTTTGAATAATCCTGCTTCCTTGAAGGTAGACTGGCAAGGGTCAACAAAGTTCTTTACATCTGAAGTTAAGGCTCAAGAGTTTCTGGCTGGGCTGAAGTCTTAGTACCCCAGGATTGGGGAGAAGAATGATGTGCTGTCTGGGGGGGGGGGGGGATATCGAGTCTTTGTGTCCTGCATATCTGGGCTCTGAAAAATTTTATGTGAAAAATCTCTTTGATAGTTATCCCTTCCTCACTTCCCCTTCCTTAAGGCTGTTTTTTTATGATAAATCCTCACTGATAGCGCTATCCCTCAAAAAGATAGCATGGTGTTTATAAGGGATTCACGGTGTTGGCAAACCGCTCATCATCTCTGCCTACAGACCGAGGCGCGGTCTGGGCACTTCCCGAAGATGGGAGAGAGGGAGGGAGGGGGGGTGGGCAGGGGTGGGTGGTAGGGTTGGGATCAGGGGTGAGGGGAGGGGGAAGGGATGGTCTGGGGGGCCTGGGGGTTTTGGGTGGGGGGTACAAAAAAGGGTGAAAAAATTCAGAGAGATAATGGGTAAAAAACACCAAAAAAACTCTAAAATATTAGGAATAATGACAGAAATGGGAGCAATTTATTTTTATCTCGGTTCATATCTTGGGTTAAAGGAGGAAAGGGCCAAAACAAAAGAAAAGGGTCAATATACGAGCCAAAATGGGTAAGGTGACTGTCTGCTCGGTTAACATCGGTGGTTTAGGGGATAGGAATAAGCGGAACCGGACCATGAAAATGTTGAAATCTAACAACCCCGACATTATTGCACTTCAAGAAACACACATACCCTGGGATAAGCGGGGGCTAATTATGGTTAAGGGCTATTCTTTAATGGCCAGTTCTACGCAAACTTCTAATATTAGAGGGGTGGCAATTTTAGCTAAGAATCGAATAGGATCCGCTAGGCGGACTTTGGGGGATGCAGGAGGGAGGTGGGCCTTGGTGGAGCTTGAATATGGAATAACAATAGTAACGGTATATGGCTCAAATCAGGATGAGCCCAAAATATTCGAAGATCTGGAAACCGAGTTGGCGGCTTGGCCTACACCGTTAATTATGTGTGGGGACCTTAATATACATTTGGGAGTAGGCGATGTGATGTCTAATAGGTATCAAGGGCGGAAGCCCAAGACCTTCCGAGCATTAACATCAGTGATCAAAAGCCACGGGTTAATAGATGTATGGGAATCCAAGTTTCCCTCTGATCCAGGATATACATATTTTTCTCACCCTCATCAGAAATATGTTAGGCTAGACTACTTTTTATTTCAAAGCAGATTTTAGGAGGGGTAGAGATAGAAAGATTGCCTAAGGTAATGTCTGATCATAACCCCTTGATGCTAGGGCTAAGATTGCCACAAATTTATATGAGTCATTCACAATGGACGTTTGATCGGAAATTGCTGGTTGATCATGAATACGTTTGCCATTTTAGAACCTGGATTAAAGAATTTTATAACATATATAGAATAGATATAGCGCCTCACGCAATATGGTTTGGGATGCATTTAAGGCAGGAGTAAGGGGGGAGATGGTAAGCTTTGTATCTAACCTAAGACAACAACAAGGGAAGAAGATTAAGCAACTACATGCTAAGCTTTGCAATTTGGAGATAGAGCATTTGGGTAAGATAGTGCGGGGGATGGAGGCAGCCACAACTCAGTTAGACATTACCTTGGTTAAAGATGAGATAGGGTCTTACTATTCTCAAAAGGCTGCAGCTGGATATCAGACTCATAGGGCGGAGAGCTATGAGTATGGGGAAGCAGTCGGAAAATTACTTGCTTTAAAGCCAAGACAAAAAGCAATAAAGAGCCAGATATCTTCAATAATAAGTGGGGGGATCTCATATACAGAGCCGGGGGATATCGTTGATGTGTTCCATAAATTCTATAAATCTCTATATGGAGGAGAAGCAAGGCTCCCATGGGGACGTTTTTGTGAAGGCCAGAAAAGAATATAGGACGTTGGGGGAGGGTGCAAGTGAGAGGCTGGAGATTGAATTTACACTGGAGGAGATACTAACAGCTATACAGCAGTTGGCCTTGGGTAAGGCAGCTGGCCCTGATAAGATCCCATCTGAATTTTATAAAAATTTTCAAGAAGAGCTGGCTCCTTTGCTTTGGGATCTATTTTTAGGGGTACAATATTCTGGAGATCCACCAGATTCTTGGAAGGGCACTAATATTGTCATCTTTCCCAAGAAAGATAAACCACCTGATAAGCCCACTTCATACCGGCCCATCTCCCTAATAAACGCGGATGCAAATATTTACTCTAAAATCTTGGCGAACCGCCTCCAGAGGGTCATAGCCAGCCTTGTGTCACCTTGGCAGCATGGCTTCGTACCAGGTCGAGATACAACTGACCATGTAAGACGAGCAGTGGCCCTATTTGATATTATGGGGAGACTAATGGATATTTGGCTATGATCCTTCTGGACGCGGAAAAAGCATTTGATCGTGTGTCATGGGAGTATCTATGGGGTGTTCTGGCAGCCAAAGGGTTTGGCCCCCGGGCCATTACTGCAATTAAAGCAATGTATAGGGCTCCCTATGCGAAGTTACAGTTGATGGGTCGAGAATCAGACATGATAAGGGTGTCACGGGCAACACGGCAGGGATGTCCTTGCTCCCCAATCTTATTTGCCCTTTATATAGATCCACTTATCCAATCGGTAATTGAGAACCAGGCAATTGTACCAGTGACGACACAGGGATTCAGTACTAAAGTGCTAGCCTACGCGGATGATATCGCTGTATTAACACTTAACCCCGGGGAAGCAATGAGGGAGATTGAAGCTATTGCCACTATATTCGGAAAGGAGTTGGGGTATTTATTGAATAAATCCAAGACTCAAATAATTTGCACTGAAAATGTCATCTTTCTTGATAACCGACGAGTTAGTACAGCTACCTATCTTGGAGTAAAGATTACTCCGGACATTGGTCAGATCGCCAAAATTAATTTCAACCCTGTGATTAGTAAAATAGCTACAGATCTGAGGCGAATGAGTTCACTTCATTTAACTATTATAGGGAGAGTTAACGTTCTTAAAATGGTAATGCTCCCTAAGGTGCTGTATTTATTTAGGGCACTCCCGGTTGAAATTGAAGGGTCTATAATCAAAGCTCTAGACTCTTTATTCATTAGGTTTATATGGCAATATGGTAAGGTCAGGAGATCTTTAAAGTTTCTTACATTGCCACAAGCACGGGGAGGGTGGGCTGCTCCTAACCTAACTTTTTATTATTGGGCAGCTCTGTTACGACAAATGAATATACTCTTTTTTGAAAATACTGGCAGAGCTTGCGGGGCACAGGGGGAGGATCTCCCAACAATTTATGAGCTGGCACTTGGGGAAAGGGCAAGAGCACTGTTTTTACGTGAGTTGGAATCCAGCTATTATAAGAAGGTCCGATTCAAGATCATATTGAATTCGTGGAAAGTCTGGGGAAGAATACAAAACATATGAATATTGAGAAGGTAACAAAGTATACACCCATTTGGAGATCATCTTTATTTCCCTCCGTGTTTTATGATGTCATAGCCAAACAATGGGAGCAACTTGGCTTACGTATAGTGGGAGATATCCAGCCAAACGGCCAATTATATTTGTTTAGTGAGCTACAAAGCGAATTTGGAATTCCGGATGGACATTATCTTAAATATTTACAAATAAAGGGGGTTTTAAAAGACGACAGGCAATTCCTAGTGCTAAAATTGCATTGTTTGAAACTATGGGGAGATCTGCCTGTAAAATTAAACATTTATATAGTATGATGATGGAGCAAGCTCCGGACGATATGGAAAAAACTGAAAGTAAATGGGCCAGTAGATTAGAGAATGAAGACATCGATATTGATATGTCATTACGGTTAGTAAAGAAAACGCTCCTCTCCGCTAACTTAAAATCACAACATTATAAAACGATATATAATCTTTATTTCACTCCGGCCAAATTATTTAAATGGGGGAAAAGGGAGGACGACAAATGCCCCAGATGTGGGGTTGGACCAGCAGAAGAGATTCATATGTTTTACGGGTGTCCACAGCTGGATCTGATAAAAACCGATCTGGTCAAGTTTTGGGAGAGGATTCTTGGTAAAACGGTGGTACTAACCCCTTCGCTTATGATGATTGGATATGATAGCAATGCTGAGCTAGACCAAGCTCAGATCAGCATCATTTTTAGGTCTCGCCTAGGCAGCGCGCATGCGCTGTCTCTCCGAGACACTTAGTAATCTATATGGCTAGTGAAACTCCGCCTATTGCTGGGTAATTTCTCGCCGCTTTTCATTAGTTAACTCGTGCATTTTTTTTGTTATCAGCCTTATTATTGGCTCTTCATCCCACACGTAACTTCCGTTCATTCCGGAAGCAGCACTGCCTAACTTCAGTATCCTTACACTTACACAGCTAATTGTATTTTAAAAAAATAGTGCGCATTAACATGCGCGCGCATCCCGGCCGCCGAACGCACGTATGCCTCTATGCCTTCGAGCACTGTTCCATCCCGGACTCACCCCTCTCCGCCCCCACTGCTTAGCAGCAGACCCCAGGAGCAGCGATGCATGAATAGCGGTCGGCAACAGCAAGCAAGGTAAATGGCACTGGGAAATGTTTTCTTGTAATTGTTTATAAATCTATGAATAGTATTTTTATTTGGCAGCATGGCACGCTTTTAGTATAGCGTCCGCGCAACTTTATTTTCTTCCGAACTTTTTGTTTTTAGGCGCTGTGTGCGAACGTGGGCTGTGTGCAGCCGTTGGCCTCACAGAGCAGCCTGCCCCGCCCCTTCTCACTTGTTTTGGGGGGTGGGGGGTTTATATTACTGGGCACTGGGCTACGGTTTCAGCACAGCGCCCGCTTTTACATTTTTCCATGTGAGACGGTCTGTTTTTCCTCACCAGTCTTTTTCTTTATTTCAGTCTCCATCTCTTCCTTTTCTCATTCTTTCTCTTTTTTTTCTTCCTTTTCACGTTCCTGGCTGGTACAGAAGGCTTAGTGGGGGCTTAGGTTTCATTCGTGTGCTAGCCCCTGAAGTTGGATTTACAGTAAGAGCTGCTCTGCTTGGCCCAGAGGCCACTTTCATCACTGCAGTACGTGACGGAAAACTCCCTGGAAATCCATGCTTGGAGTGAGGCGTGCGGAATACGGTCAGCCTGGCACAGATAGTCATCTGATGCCAGTGTGTTCAGGGGCACCTCCAGGCCATTATGTCTTCTCCCTGGACTCTCTGCCACTCATTGGCCTCCATTTTGGCTTTCCGGAGATCCCCAAGGCGCTGGTGGCTCACCACGGCAGTGTGAACCCGCTGCTGAGTTTTAAAGACATGGCTGTCAAAGGCTGAGTGTTCCGGGCCTGAAGTCCATCCGTGACATGGCACGCTGAGCACAGAGTTAAAACACCGCCCTCTGCCTCAGATAATCTTTGTGTTTGTATAAAAGTTCAGCACCTCGTATGGGGCAGTAAGCGCTCTATAAATGTAACAGTAGCATAATATCCATAAAACCGCAATGTATGGATAGGGTGCCGTTCTTTGGGCTATGGATTGGCGCTGTTAATATTTCCTGGCTCCTTGGTATTCCTTTATGGCAGGAGGGTGCATTAACCATCTCAGCATTATTACTCACTTTATATTTACTAGGCGCTATAATGTTGGCAGACAGAGGGATACCGCGAACGCAAGTTGGATTGTCTTCGTAATGTCACATTTGAGCTTGAATGATTCCCCCCGGCTTCAGAATGACAATCTTAAACTGAAACCCTCTTCCCCTCCCCGCTCAGCCCCTTGCTCCTAGCGCCCGGAACAGCAGAATAACACAGGCCCTGGCGTGGAGCCCATCGGGGCTTTCACCATATGCGCCGCAGTTACATCCGAGCTAAATAAACGGGTGCCTAGATTGGTGGTCCGCACACATATGCATTTTATGTCCTCTGCAATTGTGTAGGCTAAACGCCTGCTCCTGTTCAGGGCGGACAAAGGTGTGTAAATAGCTAAACGTGTGTGCGTATGTATTATTCATAGCAAGTGATTGTGTACTGTCAGTTTATTGTGCCACCAGCGTTTGTAAAATGTCAGCAGAACCCTGATGTGGCAGTGTAGGAACGTAACAAACACTACCAGTTTATTTTTATATTTAATGTTTTTACAGGTCAGATGCGCTTGAATGCCTTTTATTTATGTGTTGTTTTCAAAACACATAAATAAAAGGCATTGTCAATTACAATGCCAATAGCTTAAACACTCGCCGCAAATGCGAGACCTGATGCATTGCAAATGCTTGTTATTTCAGTTAGTATAATTAGGCTACTTATTGCAACTAGATGGAAGGATCCAATGCCCCCTTGCTTTCATGAATACCTGGCCCATTTTATAGCTGTGTATAAACTTGAACAGGCATTATATATTTGTAAGGGATACCAGGCTAAACTATGGGGCATTAAATTATGGGCTCCAGTTCCTGGAGGCTGGACTGTCTCACGGTAATATGACTGACTGGGGGCGCTGCTTGAGGGTTACTGTAAGGTTAGTAGCTATATGGCCTTCCTGGCTTTATATTGTACATTCCGTACCATCATCGTGATTTATAAAGTGGATTGGTGCGACAGTAACTCCAGTGTGGATTTATATACTTTTATCGTGTATGTATATAGAGTAAATTTGTGTTAGTGTATTGTCTTTCCCTCTGTAACAATATTAATTTGGATTACAAGATAACTAATGACAATGTATAACAAATGGATTAATTTTGTATTTGATTTGATGTCTAATGTCTCTCTGAATAACATTAAATAAAAAAAATTTAAAAATAAATAAATAAAAATCCGCTTCCTTCACATCCACTAATTTTGCCAGTAATTGATACCCTTGCCACCAACCCTTTGGTGGAGTAAATCTCCTAACATACAAGGAAAAGGAACAGAGACGAGTGTGTTAATAGTCAAACACTTAAAATTGTGTGAGCGTTCATAAAAAACAAGGCAAACCTCACCATGTCCCTCTCACTCCCCACCCATTGAGAAAAGTCTACTACTGTATAATTTACCACACTTGTTGAGAAGAACTATGCAGTAGTAAATTTGTTTATGCCTAAGAAGTATCCTTTCGTGTGTAGCTGGCAAAGAGCTATTTGCGCCCATAAATGTAGATATGAGGCTGTGAAAGATTTTATGAATCGAGACCCATGAATAAAGTGTCTGTCAGGCATCCACTTCTACATATGCCGAAAAGATTCACACCCTACTCTTGCAGACCAAGCCATAACTGTGCCAGTTGCACTCTTATAGACGTCCACTTCGTCCGCAGCCATGTTGGGGTAGAATGTCTGCCTAGGCCTCAAACTATGGATGAGGTCCTCTCTCAACCATGGACGTGCCCCACTTGCCCCCTCTACTCTGGAGCAGTTTCGGACTAGTTTGTGGGGATAGAAAACTTTCCCTGTATGGTTAGTCTAACAGGCAGTGCTTAATTTGTAAAATAATGAGCGCTAGTGCCCAAAGCCCTGCTCAGAACCCAGCCGGCGCTATTAAATGTCAGCGCCCGGAATAGCAAGGCTGCGTAGTCCTGAATCCACCTCAGGCCACTTTAATCCAGAGTCAGACACTCTCTGCCCCTTTCTCTCTCTCATGCAGGTTCCTGCTTTCTCCCTTGGTGATATTTTTCTATCTAGTGTCTTCCTCCTTCTTTCCAGTTTGTTTGTTTTTCCCTCACCTATGCTCAGGAAAAGTAAGATGTTGAAAAATAACTGCTGGTCCCCAAAAATGAGCTCCGGTGGCCCCCACCCACCGGCTCAAATTAAGCACTGCTGACAAGTCAGTGTTTCAGTGTTTTTGTGGCTCTGTTTTATGGTCTGGCGGGCCGATTTCTGCTGTGGATTTCCCTGATATTACCACGAACATTGCCTGCGGCAAAGTCAAATCCACGCCATCTTCCATCCATTGCAAACACTTAACCAGCGTGCCTTTACAAGTTCAAAACTGTCCCAATTTGAAAACATGGGCCATTTTTTCATTCATTCATTCAAAATCTTTATTCGATCTATGTACAAACAGATCATAAAGCACAATTTCATCAAGTAAGCCACAATAAAACAAATTAATTAAAACCAGAGAATGTTTAAAAACGTATTAAACTTTTTAAATGCCTTATTAAAACCAAGATTGTCTGTACATTTTGATCCTTGAGTGCTAAAATTCATAACAGCAAGCCCCTCGCCCTTCTATTCCTCCAGCATGCCCACAGAAAAGATGCAACCATAAAACAAACGTGGGGATTAGGAAGAGCTTTTAAAAAGTGCAGTGCCACTCTGCATTGCGTGAAGTTTTGTCTCCTTAAGATTGAGAGGAGGGTAAAACTTGCAGAACAGTACCAGATGTAAATCGCACTGAGGTGAACAGTTGTCACAAGGACAGGGGCCCAAGTAAGCGTGCTTAAACCTCTTCTCTGGGGACCCAAACATCAGAGTGATTAGATTCAGGCGAAAGCGCAACAGAATAAATCTGTGTTGAGCTACAGTGACGGAGGAATGGTAAAAGTAACCTTCCCCCGGTCTTGGCGGGATTTGGTCGTAAACTGCAAGCGCCTGTAAGTGCCTGTTCTTTTCCCTACAGTCACGATTAGCCTTCTGTAAATAAAGGTCGATTATTTTCCGTTTAGAGACCTTACTGCAAGATGTAGGGTCCCTAAAAAGTTCTCCCTGCCCTATTGCTTTTAATTCTGCCTCCACATATCTAAGCCAGCCAATCCTGCTATGGCCCTCGAGCCCCAAGCAATCACCAATTATGCGTTGAGTTAAATGTTAACAGTGACCCTTCGCCAGATCGAGAGCCACAACAGGATGGGTGCCAATCTGATGGAGTCAAGCAGATATGGGAGGCCCAATTCCAGATGTAGGATATAATTAGATGTTGAGGGTGGTAACGAGACCCTTGACTTAAAAAAGGTGTCTTCCACTTTCTGCAATTGGTCGATATGGGCCATTCCCCAAACTCCGGCCCCGTAATTTGCAGCCACCTTTGTTTTTGCTTGGTAGATGTTTTTAATTGTGTCCAAAGGGCTAGCACCTAGTTTTTTGGCAAACCCCTTTATGGCTTGAAGACCTCTTTCCATGCCCAGGGCTCTTGCTGCCACCAGTTTGTTCCAGGATTGCTTGTTATCAAACAAGATCCCCAGGTATGGAAAAGAGTCAACGACCTCGATTTTCTTTGAGGCTAGATGGAAGTGCGGTGCTTTCGCTCCTCTGGGAGCTCCAGCTATGATGATGAATGATTTGGATTCGTTCACTCTGAGATCTATTGAAGCCATAAATGAAGCATACGAAGAAATAAGGCTTTGAACAGCTACCCCTGTCCTTGCAATTAAAACCGCATCATCAGCGTACGCCAATATTGGGAGTGAGATGTTATCTTATTTTGGCACGTCTAAAGAGAGACCAGACAGGGCCGCCTCCACCCCGTTAGTATAGATGGAAAACAGAAACGGGGCGAGGACACAACCCTGTCTGACTCCTTTCTCGATCTTAAATGGCCGCGTGTATTCCCCGTTTCTGCCATAACGGACAGAGGCAGTCGCATTGGCGTACAGCTGATGGATAAAGCGGATAATCAGGGGTCAATCCCCATGCCCTCCATCATGGACCACAATTTGGGATGAGACACACAATCGAAGGCCGATGACAAATCCATGAAGGCCATATATATCCTCCCACCTTTGGCCTTCGTATATTTGTCTATGCAAAGCGACAGGTTCAGACATTGGTCCACTGTCCCCTTACCTTTCTGGAATCCGTATTGCGCCTGCATTAAAATATTGCATTCTTGTGCCCACTCCTCCAACCTGGCTAACAACAGCCGACCCATAAGTTTGGCGGTGGTATCCAGGACGGAGATGGGCCTATAGTTCTTAAGACAGCCCCTATCTCCCTTTTTAAATATTGGAACTATTATACTATGGTTCCAGGATGGTGGGGGACCCTCTACCGCTATGCAATTAAAAACATTTGTTATTAGCGGAACCCACAGGTCAAGGTTGGCCTGGAAGAGGTCGATTGGGACCCCATCTGGTCCCGGGGCTTTCCCTTGAACTCAGGCATCCAATCCTTTTCTCACTTCGTGCAGTGAGAAGGTCAGGTTTCCTTGGGCAGGGGGCAGCTGATCGAGTTGAGAAAGCTCTTGGGGCGATTGTAATGCAAAGATGCTTTCAAAATGCCCTATCCATGCGGCTTCCTCTACATGTGTCCAAAGACGAATCATTTAAATCTTTAAAATAGGGGGCATTTATGACCTTCCAGAATTCCCTACTATTTCGTGAGCTAGCGGCTTGTTCCAAATCGTCCCAGGCCTTCTCCCTTAGTTCCTTCACACGTGTACTTCTAGCCTGCTTATAATCTTTGCCAAGTGATTATATCAGTGCTGGAACTCTAGGTTGCATTTTTAAGGCAGTATCAAGGGCTCTCTTAGCTAATGAGCACGATGAGTCAAACCAACGGCCAGGAGATGTGCCATTTGCTGGTTTATATCGAGTGAGCGCAGCTTTTGCTTTTATTAGAAGGGTTTTGAACTGGGAGACTAAAAGGGAGGGAGAGGCATCCTCAGCCAAACAATGTAGAATGTCCCCCCTTAGTTGATTTAGTATAACAGAAGCCAGGTTCTTTTTCTCTACCTGTGCCCACTTCATCTGATATCCATTGTTTCTGGATAATGTGATGTTATTCACTTAACGGTTGGTGTCTTTTCGCTTTCAGAGGGATACTTAAGTGGATGAGTAATATTGCGTGATCGCTATGGCATGTGAATGTATTACTAAAATCTTGTATTACAGAAGAGGCTAAAATAAAATCGATCGTAGACTCTGAATTATTTCCCCTGAATGTTGGCTCTATTTGACCAGTCTTGCCCTTATTGATTACGGTCAAGTGCCTTGTATATAATAGCCTATTGAGCGTGTCACCGTATTCACTATGTTTAAAATGTAACAGTGGGTTGCCTTGTGGATCGTCCATCCCACACACGCTAACCTCATTGTACTTGCATAAATGGGTATTAAAATCCCCCAGCCATATTATGTTAGCTGTTTGCTGGAGTCCGTGTATGCGGGCGAGCAGCAGGAGACCAAAACCGTTGGAGCGGCTACAAGGCACAACGGGCCGGCGTCCTGTTCTTGTAGCGCGCCCGCCCGCTAAGCCTGCTGGACGTTGTGGTCCCCCTGTCCAGTCCTCCAGGCAAGTATCTGATTAAGTAAAGTCCAGTAGTGGGGAGAGTCCAGGTGCAGCTAGATTAGATCTGTACTGTGCATCATCGCATGTTACCCGTACCGGTACTGGGCGACAGAGTGAGTATCACTACAATCACAAATCACTCCAGTAGATCATCACATATTACCCATAAGACTTAATATCACATGGGTATTGGGTCACACATTATGCATAATACCTGCACACCATCATATTATCAGTAACACCGAATATCGCACCCGTATAAAACCACAGATTATCTATAAAATCGCACACTTCAGCTTCAGAGAATTGCAGTTACAAGGGTGTTACAAAGATGAGGAATAAGCCAAGTTCAGGTAAGAACGTCTTTATTCCACCTCCACAGTTGCACATCCAGCAGCTGCTCTGCCAGAGAAGGTTCTCTCACCAACATTCTAAGGTAGCCTCTCGGCCAACAGTAGGATTGTACCAACAGAGGGAAAGGCAGGAGGGGGGGAGAGAAAAGGGAGAAGGGCAGGAAGGTTCCAAGGCAAGGAAAGAGTAGATGAAGGGAAAAGGGGACAATACAGTAATAGGAATGTAATTACAACACATCTTCCCCCTAAAAGAAGAGAAGAAAAATACTAAGTAATAATACAGTCAACATTACAAAAAGTTGAATAATGGAAGTCTGAATGGAAAACCCAGACTCAATTTGCCTTGCAGTATTGCAGGAGGTTGATAATTGTGTTAGTTGAGCAGGTGGAACCTGCCAGTGCCGAGACAGGAGCAGGGGCTCTTGACAATCTATCCATGCTCCAGCTTTGACCATTCTCAAGTGTGACAGTATTCTGGTTTACCTCCACAATCCTCATCGGGTCAAAGAATTTGGATTCACTCTCCCCACTACGTGTGGGTCTTTTTACTGACACCCAGTCTCCAATCGCCCATTTCTGTTCTTTGGTACCATGTTTGATGTCATAGTAAAGTTTATATCTGTTTTGGTGTGCATCAACTTTTCTGCTTCTCTTTTCCTCATCCTGCTCCACAGTTTCCCCCCCACCAATCCAATTGGGGAAGAATTTTGTACCAGGTTTCCTCCCTTTGAGGGACGAAAATGGAGAGGTGCCAGTGGTTTGATTAGGAGTAGTGTGGTAGGATATGCTGCTTCCTTATTGGGCCAAATTGGCGTGGGAAGAAGCGTTTCATCTGCTGTGGGCGTGAGTCAAGGGCATTTCCACTCTCCTCCCTAGCACTACAGCCATTCTGCTGACCACGACAGTACCGTAGCGTGTTACGGGACCAGAGAGTAGAGCCGAGAGCTGCAGCTGCGCTTCTGCGGCATCACAACAGATGGTCTGGGCGGGGACTGTCCTCAAAAGATAAAGGCATGCAAGCAGCGTGCGCGTCCCTGCTCGCCCCCGCAGCAATTCTCCATGGGAGTGAACTTGCTTGAAAAGGTGGGACATGCACCAGCTATTAGCCATTTGCAGGCTACAATTTTTAAAGGACGCACACAAAAGAGTATTCAAAGCGTGGGAGGAGTCAGACCCCCACAAAGTACAGACAACAGATTGCCCAACAGCGCAAGCGCTGTTTAGGCTCAACCTAAAAAGGAAGATAGTGGGGGAGAAAGGAAGTCAGCTCCAGCAAAGAATCTGGAGTCTCTGAAATTGCCGTGCAACTCAGTCCCCGAGCAGTATATTGACGATCTGCTGATAGTGTCGGTGTCACAAGAAGCGTGCAAACAAGACGCCATCCTCTTCTTAAATCACTTGGTTGAGAACTGACATAAGGTGTCCCAACTAAACTGCAGTACTGTCAGAAAGAGGTCCTGTATCTGGAACATGACATTGAGAAGGGGGCAAGGAAGGTGTCGCAAGAGAGAATCTCTGCCATTTTGAAAATGATTCCTCCCACTACGCAGAGAGAAGTCAGGCAGTTTCTGGGAATGGGAATGGTGGGCTACTATCGTCAGTGGATTCCCCACTTTTGCCGTGTGGCCAAACCTCTGCAGAGGTTAACACACAAGGATGTGCCTGATCCGATACAATGGGAAAACGACAACATGAATGCTTTCCTAGAGTTGAGATAAAATCTCTGTCGAGGCCCGGCTGTGAGAATGCCAGATTACAGTAAAGAACTTATGTTATTTTGCAGTGAGAACGAGGGCTGCGCTCTCTCAGTGCTTACCAAAATCCACGGTGATTCCTGAAGACCAGTAGCATATTTTTATGCCAAGCTTGACCCTGTAGCCGCAAGACTGACCAGCTGCCTTAAGTTGGCGTCAGCATCGAGAAGAGTAAGAAAGTCATGGGCTATCCTCTTACAGTGACGGTTCCTCACGTGGAAATATTGCCTACTCGTACTACGACCCAACATTTGACAAATAGCCGCTCACACGTTATAAGAAGGTTATACCTGCTGCTGAAAAAAGTCATCTGAACCCCCATCCTTAGGCAGATGAGATGGATACCGCTTGGTATTTCTTTCGAGCCCTTGTTATGATTGAAACTGCACGTGCCCATAAATTGAATTTGACATGTTCCATGAGTCCTGTAGAGAAGCAATTAATTTGTGATTTAAAGGAGAGACAATATAACCTGCCTAATTTGCTTGTGACTGGCCTCTTTTGAACTACGATACCCAAGAGTTTTCCCAGGGATCCTTTCATAACCACGTGATGCTGGGTGAGAGACGTCCATCCTATTGGCTGCAGCCACCGTCCGTGATGTAAGAAAACGGAAACAGTCACGCGGCCATCTGTCACAAAGACTGCCTTGGTTCTAAGGTAGGGAGACAAGGCCTATCATTTATTGGTGCCGGCATCTAGCGCCTGGTGAAAAGTCACGCAGTATCTATTGTCTGCGCTCTGGAGGAGCAATTCTTTTAGTTCTGCTTTGCTAGTGTTTTTGCCACCTTTCCCAGAGAAAAATACCAACAATATATTCACGTTTTAGGATTCTGCAAAGGCCCAGGACATGATACTTAAATAGAATTTTACATAACATCACCTGTATTGGTTTTCAACATGGCTTTTCTGTCTTTTTTTAATTTACTTTTATTATCAGTCAGAGATCATTAAGGTAGCCATAGTAAACATTTTAAAATGTTTGTTCATAAAAGTAATATTTAAATTATTTACTGATAAGGGGGAAAAACAGCTTATGTTAATTTGTATATCAGCCGGCACATTAAAATGCTGGTCATGCCAATAAAAAAATGGCTAGGTAGTAACCTTAGTTAACCAAGTAATCTGGATACAAATTCCAGAACAAAATCTTGGGGGCTTGCTCCATGGCCGTTTTCAAGATAGTGAATCAGTAAAAAAAAAAGAAAAACATGTCCTAGGCATCCTGCATAGGTTGAGGTCAGGCATCCTGCATAGGTTGAAGTCAGGCATCCTGCATAGGTTGAGGTCAAGCATCCTGCATAGGTTGAAGTCAGGCATCCTGCATAGGTTGAAGTCAGGAAACCTGCCAAGGCTGAAGTCAGGCATCCTGCATAGGCCGAAGTCAGGCATCCTGCAAAAGCCGAAGTCAGGCATCCTGCATAGGTTGAATTCAGGCTGCGGAAACATTAGTCAACTTAACATGATCTTACTATGCCCACCAATTAGGCATCGTATTTTAGCGCACCATCAAATCGCAAATGAGCAGGCCATTACCAGTTGTTAGTGAATGGCACCATCATTTATTTTACGCTCCATTTCCATCTCTTGTGCTGTAGTATAACCCGTGCTCTCTCGCTTCTCTTCTACTGTCTCTGGAGTTGACAAATTCCCATGTCATGTGTGAGTCACTTATCCAAATCCAGTCTATTTTTTGGCACTTGTAGTCCTGGTTTGATAGTGGAATAAACAAGACTACAAATCCCAGAATGCAAAGTAAAAACCTATACTGGATGCATGCTCAGCCATGGAAGTGGAATATTTGAGAGCTCTGTATCTCTCTTCCTCTCCCGGCATGCACTGCCTTTTCTTTTACTCTGCTTTATGCTTTTTCCTCTCTAACCTTTCATATTTCTGAACCACCACACCTCTTTCTTTCTTCCATATTCATTTACTCTCCCCTCTTTTGTTTACTCTCGGCACAGTGCCTTTGTCTTCTTGTTTCTCTCAGGGAGGGAGACCAGGTCACTCATTTCTCTGCCCACACCTAGTACTAGGGCGCCCGCTGCCCTCTGGGGCCACCTGACTTCGGGGTTATGAGAGATTGAGTGAAGGCTACAAACGTGTCACCTCACACTCAGGGCCAGATCCTCCGCTAAGGCGGTGGAGTGTCGCCCCACTGCTCTCAGAGCAGTGGAAAAGGGCTGGGTTAGGGTGGGGTGGGGCTAGTGGCTCAGGGAGGAGGAGTGGACTGTGCACACTAAGTGCGCACGACTGCTTGGCAGGCCGTCTTGGGCTGTCCAAATAGTCCTGTGCACTTTGCATGTTCCCCACCCACAGCGCTCAGACCAATCACAACACTGCATTGCAGCGTTGTGATTGGCTATGGGGAGCTAATCACAACAATGCATTGCAGCATTGTGATTGGCTCAGGGGAGCCTGTGTGCTTCCGGAGTCAGCAATCAGGGAGAAGAGACAGAGGCGGCTGTGGTCGCGGCTCGAAGAGTTGAGGGTTTTCTTTTTTTCAATATTTTGTCCCGTTCACCCTTGTCCCCCCCCCCACCCCACCCCGCCCACCCCCATTCCCTGCCAGCCACCACTGCTCACACTGTGGCAGGAGTAATGCAAGGAAGGCGGGATTTCAGTGGAAAGCAGCCTCCCTTATCTTTTATTGTAACTGGGACCCTACAATTCAAAGAGAGCCTCAGAATGCGTTGGAAGCCCCTATCCAAAGTGAGTTGCTGAGTTAAATGAAGAGGCCACTGGCCTCAGCTGAGGGACATTTACATTCTAAGTCCCCCCCAGATTGATGGCTTTGGATCCGGGCAGAATCCTCAACATCTCCCATGATCCGGAGGTTGTCAGTAACTGAATGTGTTTCCAGTGACTGATTGGACGTAAGTGTCAGAAGTCAGAAAGAAGCACCTTCTAGAGGTTCTTTGCAATGAGATACTTCCTCCTAATTAATCACTAATGACGTCATCCCCTTTCCATGTAGATATTACTATTAATTATGTAAACTCACCGAACCTTCCAACTTTCAACCAGAACCAGAGTAGGGCTCACAGTAAGAGATACCTATTCTAACTCTAATCGAACACACAGGATTAAACTCTTTTAGTTGCTGGTGGTGACGGCGTCATTTTACCTCCAAAAAAACTATCTCTGTAACACTCTGGAGAATCATGCCAATTTATGAATCATGACATGAAGATAAAGATTATAAGCAAAAAAATAAAGAAATAAAAAATAATAAATACTAAATTGGGACTTCGCAGTTTCTTGATCAAAAGAAATCTAATATTAACTAAGGAGGAGTATGTACTCACTTGTTTCCTTACTCTTATAATAAGAGGTTGGTAAGGTCCAGTGCCTCGAGTTAATCTCCTCCCCTTACCTATAACAAATTGGCAATATCATCTAGGAATAGGATCTCTGGACCTTCTTTTTGTACCTGGGACCATCTATGATAAAAGAGGTGTACAAAAATACATCACAGATTCATTCTCTACTTATTACAAAACTAAGTTTTGCTCTATTCGAATTGGCAACTATTCCTCATTGGATTTGCTTCTACCTTAGTCAATCCGTCCCTCCAGCAATAAGTGCCGCTTTTGCGGCTGTAGTGTCACGATACACAGGCGACACCAAACACACGGAGCAGGTGTATGGTTATCCCCAAGGGTGTAGGTATTGTGGTAGCGTCTGGCGTACAGCCAGACGTAGTAAATAAATAGCCCGGGGTTATTCCCAAAGAGTACCACCACTCAAACCACCAAGCGTCTGTGGCCATTCTTGGGGCGTCACACTGGGCCTACCACGAGGCCACTACAGCGACCAGTTACAAGAGTCCTTACTCCACCTGCTGCGCATTTCCCCGGCACTAATCGATGACCGCAGAAGGTTCCTCCGCCAACTCCTTGTCAAACAAGGGATTCGAACAATTCCGGCAGCTGTGAAGTTTTTTCTGAATGAAGCACTTCATCAAGCAACCGCTGGAGTAATAACATTTCTGGACAGACCACACAAAATGACAAGAAATCTAAATCCACCTCCAGTCATTTCAGAATTGTAGGGCGCAGCGCTAAGAATGCCGGAAAAACAAACTCAACCTATGAGCTTGAGTGTGAAATACTCTGCCTTTGGACAGTGAACGGCATTATGGGTTGGCTGCTCGGAGAGTTCAGCCAGCAGGTTAGGGTCATCAACTGTCCCTGTCAAATACTTTTCTCTAATTCTGTGCTAAAACTCTCTTATCCAACCCCTTGATATCTTCCCTCAGCCTGGTGGCTGAACCGAGATAAGCTAGTTTTTAATTCGTACTTTTCCTATATTAAACACACTGCTCTTTTAACCTCAGCACAAGGAACTACTTTTTTATTCTAGCCGCCTCTGATCTAATCTTTGGCTTTCATTCCCCCCTGTTTTATTCTAGCGCTAATCGTAAGAATTTTCTATACATAGCCGGCAGCAGGCTAAGGTCACTTATAGCTTATTACTAACAAACACCGCCCCAGGCCACTCACGGAACTTGTCACTTTGCATTCCGACACAGCTTCCACACTTGGAGAAAAACAGCAATAAATTCTCAGGCACTTTGAGGGTGCCAAGCTAGTAGACCTGTGCGTAGGACCCTGCATATACCACCCAACCCGGCCCTCGCAGATCGGTGTACTCGTATTGTCACAATAGCTGGACACTTTTTCATCTGTACCGTCATGCTACACGCTATTGTGCCTTTAGTCATATTTATTTTATGAATTGTCTGCATCATCTGAAGCTTTTAAATGTCTGTTTATGTACGCTGTGAGAACTGCTAGGAATCTTTTATATTTGCTTGCATTTACCATGTCATTTCTTAATTTTTCAGTTTAAAACTATCTACGAACAGCATTATTTATTGAGCTCTTTTATCCCTTTTACTTGTATCAATTCTGATTATATTTGCATCACATGCTTCTCGCTTTGATCGACTTAATTGTCTAAATAAAGAACTATTAAATGTGAACTTGAAATCAGGCACTTGGCTTTATACATACTTTTGTACATTTCTGTATATACTAACTTTCAAATCCTGCACTCACTTTCCTGCACTTCCATTACAAGATGGCCCCCACCCTACCCTTGCCTGGAGTCCCTTTTTTCATCATGTCCAGGTAAATACAGACCTTGCACTAATCCAGGCAACCATCATGGTGGTTTTAGTGGTCTTTGATAACCATAGCAGGCTCTCAGAGTGATAGCTGTGGATAGCAGCCTTCAGGCTTATCTTGGAGGAGAGTAAAGCAGCTTGTTTACCAACTTTAATCAGTAGTGTAAGTTAAATGAAAAAGAACCACACGACGTTTATAAAATAAGTATTTTTATTATAACACACAATCACTAACACATTGGAATATCTCAAACCCGGAGATATCAATAGGACACACAAGTATACTTGGAAAACAATCAGGTAAGCAACACAGAACACAGTGGTCTCCAGGGGAGACCAAACCTTATGTTAAGAAAATGGAATGCGAACTGCTAAGGAGAACCTGACTTGGAGCAGGAGACTCAGATGAGCCGGGGACACAAGGAACCATCCAAGGTAAGTACCCAGGAACCCCACGGAGGCTGTGTGCAGAGTAGAAACACAGCCACATGCCCAATGGAAGTCAATGGAGAAGTCGCGGTTGCAGTTTTACGGGAAAAGGATCGTTACCAGAGGACCCCGAAGAAACCCCTTGGAGGACGGAAGGCTGGAGAGCCACCCCACCCGTGGATGCCCCAGGAACCAGGTTACCTGCACCAGGGAAGCCAGGTGCATAGGGGTGAAGAGACATCAGAACCTGCCGTAGATGATAATGGGAGGCTTTGGAAGAAATGCCTCTGGGGGAGTCCTTGAAGAAGTTCAGTGGAATCTAAGGGTGAATTCGGGAAGTGAAGAGCCTGCAAGCAGAGGGGACAGAGTCTATGCCACTCGGAGGTGACCAGGAGGCATGAAAGCACAATGCCCACCGATGTTGGGAGGTTCAAGAAGTGAAGACGGTGACCTTGTCGCTGCAGCTATGAGGACCAGCCGACGCTGAGGAAGACCAGGAGCCATGCATGAGCTGCTCCACGTCGGATGTCAGTGACTAGGTGGTTGGTGTCCTGCGGAAACACCAAGCCTTCGTAGCTGCAACTGGTGTGGTAAACGAAAAAGGAGCAATGTTGGGACCAGCAAAGTCCAAGGGACTCACCACAAGCAGGAGAGTCAGAGCAGGTCCGAGCAAGCAGGGGAGCCCACTGAAGCAGTAGAAGACCCTCAGGAGGACCCAGAGGCCAAAGGCACAGAAGTTGCAAGAAGACCTCGGGCAGCTCACCTAAGATGGAGGCCCACAATGCAGGGACTGCAGAGAGGACGCTGTTCTTTGAAAGTTGAAGGTTGAGGTGCTGGAGGCTGGAGGCTGGAGCTTCTTGTAGCCCGAAGATCTCTGGAGTGCAGAGCCAGCAGGCCTTGGCAACAGCAAGTCTACACGGTGCACAGGGCTTTGGTCCCAGTGGCCCGACGAGGGATACTGTCCTCAAAACTGGTGAGAAGACAGGTCAGGCCTCTAGGGAGCTGCAGAACCACCACCTGTGTTGCTGGACCTCGGGAAGTCCGTAGGAAGACACGAGCAGCAGACCGGTCAGCTGGTGCCTGCAGATGCAGGGGAGTGACTCCTTCACTCCAAGGGAGATATCTTCGGATGTTCTTGATGCCCACAGGCCTTCTGGAGAACCTGGAAGAAGCACAGACACAGGTGATGCAGAAGACTTGCAGAACAGCGAGACCAGGAGCAGCAGGATTCTTCCTTGATGCAGTCTCGGTTCTAGGCAAAGCCCAACGAAGTTCAAGTGTCCAGACGGTTGAAGAGTGACATGGTTTCAGGCTCGAGTCTGGTCCCACGATGAATCTGAGGGCCCACCCACAGGGGGGCCCTTAAATACCCTAAGGAAAGGGTTGGGACGACACTGGGGTCCCTCCCAGAGGAGGTGCTGGACAGAGGGGAGGATACTCCCCAGCCCTTTATCCAGTCTCGCACCAGAGCGGGAACCAAGGGTTTCTGAACTGGCTCAAACCGGAGTATGCAAGGAGGGCACCATTTGTGCCCTTCAAAGAAGTCTGGTGGCGCTGGCACGCACCCCCACTCCAGCCCGATACACTAAGTCCTGTCTGGGAGGCGGTCACAGCTCCCTGTGACAGGAAACCTATTGTTCTATCGTCCCCTGCTCCAGCAGCAGGAGAGCAGAATCCTGTCTGTGGTCGGCAGCAACACTAGCTTGCTAGCAGACCATGAAAGGCTGTTACCAGGAGTATAGAGGTGTACCCTAGGGAGCCCCCCAGTACATGGGATCATACTTCCAACAGCGGAATCAGTGTTGGGGTATAATTCCAACATGATTGATACCAAACATGACCAGGTTCGGTGCAGCCATTATATAGTTAGACATCTTGTAATGACTGATGTCCACTATATACCTTTAAATGGCTGCCCGCACTTACAAAGCCTGGAGAGTCGACTCTGAGGTTTGTAGGGGTGTCCTGCTAATGCAGGGGCACCCTCACACTTATAACCGAGCACCCTTTCCCTCAGGACTGAAGAACCTGCCATATGGGTGACTTACAGACTTTAGGTGCAGTAACCTCAGATATAAGGAAACTTCCATCTGTTGTGAGAGGTGAAAACCCCAACTCACACAGGCTGCAATGGCAGGCCTGTAGACACAGTCTGAGTGGACTCCCATGGGTGGCATAATACATGCCGCAGCCCATGGGAGACCCCTGGTGTACCCATGCCAGGGTTCCTTAGTATCATATACTAATACCAGTAGCCAATTGGGGATGTACCAGAGTACTTACCAGAACTATTTTAGGAGAGAGAGCACAGTTGCAGGGGTCCTGATCAGCAGGATCCCAGCAGGCTAGGTAAAAAACACACTGACACCAGGCAAAAAGTGGCTGCTGTGTAAATAGCGGAGATTATGCACTATTTGCTGGTGCCGGATAAATAGCCACTGAAAGCTGAAGAAACACCTTTTAAAACAACACTACGCTACATCATGATGCAATAAAGACCACTGAGGCTCTTGGAGCCCAGCGGCCCCTCCGGTGATTTTAACCTTGTCTTTGACCTGTACAGCTGGATGTGGTATTCCGGCCAGGTGTACCCAATACAAAGACCACACACATACACATAGATCCTGCCAGGCGCCCGTGCCATGTGCGACACCTCCAAGCAGACACAAGGAGATGGGAGGTGTTAGACCTGGCACCATTGGCGTGGGTCTCCCCTCCATTTCTCGCTTTTTGTCTCCTCTGTGTTTGCTGGTGTTAGATGCTCTGGGCGCTGTGCCACGGCCATTCCGTGCCACAGCACGAATGCTCCCTATGGTAAATTGACTGTATGAATTGATGTTCCCATAATTGGCTCATTTGGTTTACCTGTTAGTCTCTAGTATAGTGCACCGTGCGTGCCCAAGGCTGGTAGACCGAATGCTGCTGGTGGGCTTGCAGCGCTGATTGCGCCACCCACAGAAGCAGCTTGTAAAGTGGAAAGTCGAATTTAGTATGCCTGAGCTCAGAATATTAAAGTACATCTTTTAGTGAGGGTTATTTCTATATTCTGTGTCTGAAAATACCACTTTGGGAAAGTGGGTATTTTCTTGCCTAAGTCTTCCAGTGTGCTCTGCTGTTATGTGTATTGGCCGTCTGATTTTGGAGGGACAGGGTAGGCTGAACTCGACCTGGGTTGAGGAGTGAGATCTGCAGCTAGAGTATGGGGAGGGGTGACCGTTTGATCTGAGCAGGGCTGCGCCTGGCAAGGTGAATGATGGCTCCCCCTCCCACGGTGCGTCTGATGGCAGACCCCCTCTCCTAAAGGGCAGGATGCCGCCTTGTAAACAACGTGCCCCCAGGACATCCCCGAACTGGTTCTGACTGGGTTCAGTGACTTGTGACTTTTGAGAGAACAAAGGCGAGGGGGGTATAAAGATGTGCGTGAAAACCCCCACGAGTGTGTTACTTCTGGATGCCAAGACGAACCTCTGTCCGTGTAACTAGAGGGAAAGGACTTTGAAACTTTCATCCATCTTGCTGAAGCAACTACCTAAGGGCCTGATTTGAGCTTGCCTCCTGCTGAAGTCTCAGGGACATTAGACTTCACCCATCAGCCGTCTGGATTCCTATTTGATGGGGATTCTACCCGCAGGTGAGGCCTCTGTTGAGAATTCCAGAGCCTCTGGTTCTACTGCGGGGAACGCGGACTGAAAGTCGTTATTGCTATTGTGGGCCGATGCAGCTGAGGAGCTGTGCCACTGAGTGCCCGCATTTGCCATCCTACGGAAATTATCGCTATCGCTATTGTGGGCCGCTGCAGCTGAGGAGCTGTGCCGCTGAGTGCCCGCATTTGCCATCCTACGGAAATCATCGCTATCGCTATTGTGGGCCGCTGCAGCTGAGGAGCTGTGCCGCTGAGTGCCCGCATTTTCCATCCTACGAAAATCATCGCTATCACTATTGTGGGCCGCTGCAGCTGACGAGCTGTGCCGCTGAGTGCCCGCATTTGCCATCCTACGGAAATCATCGCTATTGTGGGCCGCTGCAGCTGAGGAGCTGTGCCGCTGAGTGCCCGCATTTGCCATCCTACGAAAATCATCGCTATTGTGGGCCGCTGCAGCTGAGGAGCTGTGCCACTGAATGCCCGCATTTGCCATCCTACGGAAATCATCGCTATCGCTATTGTGGGCCGCTCAGCTGAGGAGCTGTGCCGCTGAGTGCCCGCATTTGCCGTCCTATGAGAATCATCGCGATCGCTATTGTGGGCCACTGCAGCTGAGGAGCTGTGCTGCTGAGTGCCCGCACTAGTCACCACTTCCAGGATCTTGTTACCACCTGCGGGTACCGCTGGGTGCCCGCCTTTAAGCCCCGTCCCAGGATTATCGTGAGTGCACACCGCAGACCGCTACAGCCGGGAGCTGTGGCCGCTGTGAGTCCGCCTGTCATCACCGCGGCTTCCTTGTAAGGCTGCGTACCGTGCCCCTTTACATCTCAGGTACATTGTGCATCACCGGGTCGCGTGGACCCCGGCCCCGAACTAAGTCCGTTCCATCCCCGTTTCGAGTGCCTTTATTGCTTTTGAAGTGAATCTGTAATTGTATTCATTGTGGCTCCTTGAGTGCTTTTAGCCTCGTGTTCTGTCTATATAAAGATAACTATTTTTCTATAACTACTTGTGGTGTCCGTTTGTAGCGTCTCTCCTGCGTTATTGTGTATGGTCATAAATGCTTCACACACTGCCTCTGAGATAGGCCTGTCTGCTCGTGCTACGTTACCACAGGGTTGAGCAGGGGTTATCAAAGGGTGTAGCCCCCTTACTCTGACTTAGGAAGAAGGATCCCTATTTGGACCTCGGCGCCAGCCGCGGCCAACTGGAGATCCCCATTTCTAACAGGAGGAATGCCTTTAACTTGTCTAACCACTGGCAATCGCTCGGTTCGCACCCCCAACCCATCCTTCTTCCATTCGCTGTGCCACTGGAGCCAAGCTGTACCCGACCGACTCAGTGTGAAACCGGTTCTGGGTTACTTGTGTTCGGGGTCAGGGAGGACCTGGCCTGGCAGTTCGGGCTGGACTCTTCCTATTGGAGCAGGATCAAGGCTGATTTGCATATGGCTGGGTTCCCACTGAGGTGGGTGGAGAGCAAAGGAACGATGGATTGGGGTAGACAGATTGAAGCATTCCTGCATCACCTTCTGTGTGTTTGACACCTCCGAGCAGTCATGGCATTTATAATGTAAAATGACAAACTACAAGCCCCAGAATGCACTAAACACTAAAAAAAAAAAGCTAAAGAGAAGTTATAGGCGTGCCTGTTCTGTGCATTAAAGGAAGCTTGCATTGTTGCAGCCCCTGCTGTATCTGTTTATGGTCAGTTAATGAAGCTTTTTGAAACTTTCCATTATAAAAAGCTGAACCGTCTTCTATTCCTTCATCCTTTCCGTTTCTCCACCTCTTCTTGCTGCCTTTTCTCTTCTCACATTCTTTTTCTCCCCTCTCTCTGCCTTCATGTCTTTCTTTCCTTCTCTTCCCCTTTGACTCTTTCACACATTGTTTTGCCCCCGTGTATTCCTTCTTCCACCCGCTGCTTTCCCTTGTTTTCTCAGAGTGAAAGTCTTGGAGTCACTTTTAATTACCTGTATTTCTCTCATCCCTCTGCCGCCCTCTTCTGCCCAGAAATAAAACACCAGTGGCCCAGTCTGGGGTGATTTACGAGCCTCTCCGAGGCCCGGGTTGCTGAGGCTCGTAAATCACCTCAGTCAGGGGCTGAGCTGAACTTGCACATTAGAGCTGCGATGCATCGTCGGGGGCAGTAAGCGCTATATCCATGCAATTACAATACAAATAGAGAGGCCTTTTTTATTGGCCCCAGAGGAGAGCGACAGGCGTGTTTGAGGCTGTTCGCCTTTTCAGCAGCGACCAGAGCGCAATTTAGGGCAAACACACCTGAACTAGGGTCCGGACACGCAAGAGAAGACACACAGACATTGAACCAGGGAGTCCCAGCACACCCAAGAGGAGGAGACACACAGACACTCCCACTTTACTGACACAAATTCAGGAAGTCCCAGCACACACAGGAGGAGGAGACACAAAGACACTCCCACTTTACTGACACAAATTCAGGAAGTCCCAGCACACACAGGAGGAGGAGACACACAGACACTCCCACTTTACACAAAGAAACGAAACTTAACTTTACTTTCCTGCATGTCTGGGGTCATGGCTGCAGCATCTCAGGTCAGGAATCTCAAAGATGAGGCCACTTGTTCCATCTGTTTGGAATATTTTACTGATCCTGTGACTATTGACTGTGGACACAACTTCTGCCGCTCGTGCATCACTCAGAGCTGGGAGGGAAGAGATGGAAACTCCCCCTGTCCGCATTGCAGAGAAATATCTCCTGGGAGAAGCCTCCGACCCAACAGGCAACTCGGAAACATGGTGGAAATGGTAAAACAGCTCCACCTGCCCCCTGTGGAGCCCCCACATGAGAATCTGTGCGAGAAACACGAGGAGAAACTGAGGCTCTTCTGTGACGAGGATCAGACACTCATCTGTGTTGTGTGCGACCGATCAAAGGAGCACAGGGCTCACTCAGTGACTCCCATAGAGGAAGCTGCCCAAGAGTACAAGGTATGTGTGCAGGTGTTATGGATCACAAGTGAAGTCACTTCTTGATGATTATAGGGAAGGCTGCAGAGGAGTACAGGGTATGTGTGAGGCTGTTATGGGATCACGAAGGAAGTCACTCCTTGAGAAATGCAGGGAAGCAGGCCCGGTTCCAGAGGTTGGGCCAGGTGGGCCAGGCCCACCCAAGGAAGTGTCCTGGCCCACCCAAGGCCATTCAGATCTGGACATTATGCGTTTGGTCGCCGATTGCGTTTTATGACGACTTTGAGAAGTCTGGTGAAGAGTAAAAAGGTATGTCACAACCCTCGGATCACAAGGCCCACACATTGAGCCCCGTAGAGGGAGCTGCAGATGTACAAGGTGTATCAATTCAGGCTCAACTAATTGCTTACTAAGGGCTCCATGTAGAATTCTGCCCAGGAGGACAGAGTTGGCCTGGAGGAATTCACAGATCACTCATTGCGCTGCAAGGTCTCCATAGACAATTCTGCACAAGAGCACAAGGTGTGAACCCCATAGAAGGGGCTTGACAAGATACCAAGGGATGGTATGTCAGTCACAGCCCTGTGGTCACATGTCCCACAACTTGAGCCCCACAGAAGATGCTGCAGAAGTGTACAAGGTATGTCTGTGGGTGTTCAGTGTTTACCACTGAAGTCACCTGGTGAGTCCCACAAAGAAGGCTGCAAAGGATGACAAGTTGTGTGCTTAGATGACTGGAAATACAAGGCACTCTGAAGATTTCATAGAGAGGGGTGACAAAGATCACAAGGTATGTGTGTGGGTGTTCGGGGTTCATATATGAAGAGACACTTTGGGGCATATTTACAAGGGAAGTGGCGGAGTGAGGCGTTATCCTTCCTGGCTTAACGCCTCACCCTGCCACTTCAGAAACGCAGGGCTACACCATATTTACAAGAATATGGTGCAGCCCTGTGTTTCCCCCTGCGCTGGCGCTACACGTAGCAGCCTAGCGCCAACGCAGGCATCCTTGCACCACAGTGCAAGGGTGTCTGCGTGCCTGTTTTGCAAAACAGCATTTTTATAAAACGATTGTTTATGTGCAGGAAGGGTCACCTTCCTGTACATAAACAATCAATGGCGTTTTGCTGTTTTCATGTGTGCTGCACAATGAAGCACACATGGAAACAGCAAAAACGAGGAGGAATGAAACGTTTCTCCTCGTTGCGCCAGGGTAAGACCAGGTTTTCCCTGGTCTTAATTCTTATTACGCCTCCCTTGTGAATAGGGGGCAGTGTCCGAATCAATGGGTGTTGCGGTGGAACGTTCACAGCAACACCCATTGCCCTCCACTTTCACGTTAAGCATAGCGTGAAAGGGGTCTTATTTACAAGGCAGCATTAAGACACATTAAGTGGCTTAATGCTGCCTTGAAAATAAGGCGAAGCCCCTATCGCCACAGAAACGTCATAAAAAGTGACGTTCCTGTGGAGATAGGGGCTTGTAAATATGCCCCTTTGTGAGTTCATACAGGAGGCTGCAGAAGAACAAAAGGTGTGTCTGCAGGGGTTCAGTGATCACTCATTGCATTCTTAGGACTACAGTAAAAACGCCGCCCAACAGCAGAAAGGCACATGTGTCACAGCCGTAGGGTCACCAGGCCCGCACCCCGAGTCCCATAGAAAAGGCTGCAGAAGAGCACAAGGTATGATTGTTATAGACCTAGAATCATACATCGCACGCCTTGAGCCACGTAGGTGTGTCTGAAGGATGCCCAAGAGTACGCAGAATGTCTGTGAGTGTCCAGGGATTCTGAGTGGTTCTATGATCTTGATTGAGAAGAAGGCCCAAGACTTCTGTCTATGAGAGCTTTGGTATCTAGGGCAGTGGTGAGGGATCTGTTAAGAAGGTGGCTCAGGTGTGTATGGTTAGTGTACGTGTCCCAGGATTTCAAGCGCTGTGAGTGCTTACAGGTTTAAAGCGGTTCTGTACTGCTCTATAGAGAAGGAGGCCTGAGAGAACACAATATGTCTACCTTAAGCGGGGTTCTGTGCTCCGTAGAGAAGGAGGCCCGAGAGAGCACAATATGTCTACCTCAAGCGGTGCTCTGTGCTCCGTAGAGAAGGAGGCCCGAGAGAGCACAATATGTCTACCTCAAGCGGTGCTCTGTGCTCCGTAGAGAAGGAGGCCCGAGAGAACACAATATGTCTACCTCAAGCGGTGCTCTGTGCTCCGTAGAGAAGGAGGCCTGAGAGAACACAATATGTCTATCTCAAGCGGGGCTCTATGCTCCGTAGAGAAGGAGGCCCGAGAGAACACAATATGTCTACCTCAAGCGGTGCTCTGTGCTCCGTAGAGAAGGAGGCCCGAGAGAACACAATATGTCTACCTCAAGCGGTGCTCTGTGCTCCGTAGAGAAGGAGGCCCGAGAGAACACAATATGTCTACCTCAAGCGGTGCTCTGTGCTCCGTAGAGAAGGAGGCCTAAGAGTGCACAGTACGCCTGTGAGTGTTCTGGGACCTTGAGGGGTGCTGGACTCTGTAGTGCAGGAGATGCAGAGGTGCACGGTATGTCTGTGATAGTTCAGGCCTCTCAAGCACTATGGTCTCTACAGCGAAGGATGCCCCAAGAGCACATGGTGCGTCTGTGTGTGTTCCGGGACCTCGAGGGGTGCTGGACTCTGTAGTGCAGGAGATGCAGAGGTACACGGCGTGTCTGTGTGGGTTCTGGGACCTAGAGGGGTGCTGTGGGCTCTGTAGTGCAGGAGATGCAGAGGTGCACGGTACGTCTGTGAGTGTTCTGGGACCTTGAGGGGTGCTGGACTCAGTAGTGCAGGGGATGCAGAGGTGCACGGTATGTCTGTGAGTGTTCAAGCATCTCAAGCACCATCAGCTCTATAGTGAAAGAGACCCAAGGGTACACACAGGGCCTGATTTAGAGTTTGGCGGATGGGGTTACTCCATCATAAATGAGATGAATATCCCGTCTGCTGTATTACGGTCCCATGATATCCTATGGGAATCTTAATACGGCAGACGGGATATTGTTGTGATGGAGTAACCCGTCCGCCAAATTCTAAATCGGGCCCTAAACCTATTCCGGGATCCTGGGGAGCTCTGTGGCTCTATCCAGAGAGAAGGCCAGGAGCACAACCTATGTCTGTGCCGGGATGACAGATCTCATACCATGATCCCCATGTGCAGAAAAGCACAAGGTATGGCTGTTGCAGCCCAGGGATCACTAGTCACAAACTGAGTGTCCCAGTCGCACAGAAGTGGCTGCAGCAGAGCACACGGTGTGTGTGTCACAACCTAAGAATCGCACTTTGGACAAGTGAGCACGGTTTATCTGCTACAGTCCTGGGATCACAGGCTTCACACTTGAGCCCCTACACTAGGGTGTAGAAGAGCAGGGATTCTAGACACAACATTCTAGAGCAGCCACAGAGAACCCTGTAAGGAATGTAGCCCGTACCAGTGATTAGCGAGGTGAGGGCGTTATATGCCCGAGGGTTTGAACACACTGGCCCATAGTTTTCATTGAACACAGGAGGAGATTGGCTGAGAGGTTTTCCTCTACTGGGTCATGTTCCCCCACACGGGCTACTTTCTTGTTTGATTTGGATTGACTGTAGATTGTCCACTATAAAGGGACTCTTCAAAAGGAGGGAGAAGTGGCCTGAACCACCTGTGCACAACCAGGAGGGTGGTCTTTGGCAGGAAGGGACAGGAGGTTTATAGGCCCGAACGACCCTCACTGAGCCCTCTTGGTCTCTGTTCTCGTTTGAGTCAAAGCAGTAAATACCTGCCCCGCACCTCTGAGATTCTTTATAGCAGAAGATTTTAATTTTGCCAAAAATGCTGTAAAAACAAAGATTATGGACAAGCTTATGGCACCTGCTGCCGAATTGAAATTGGTCTAAACTCACTTTGATGTGGGGTAGGGACTGGCTTGAGGTGAAGGTGGGCCTGCTGGTAACTGTTGTCTTCTAGCTATACCCGGGGGGGTGTTGGACTGAGAATGCGTATAGCCGACTCCTTCTAGCATTGTGCGAGTTAAGTTAGCATTTGTGGCACCATTTTGTATTCAGCCGCTATTTTGTACTATGATCGAACATAAGCCTCTGTCTCATAATGTTTGCCTCAGCAGAAAGCAGCCTCAATTGTTTCTCTTTAGCATATTCAAGGTTGAGCTTCACTGCACTAATAAATAGATAGTTCTGTTTCTGCATGCCTTTCCTCTAGAGTAAGCCCTGAGAGAGACGAGCACGGACAGAGTAACCTTGAAACTAAGATAGCATGTACCCGTTCTCAAGATGGTAGCTTGCTTTCCTGTACCCCCCTTTGTTCGTTAGTGCCCAGGCTGGAAAATTACAGTCTGGGCGGGACTTTAGAGATGTTGGAAATTTATATTTTGTGCTACAGTTTGGACGGGGGTCAGTCCCTCTACAGCATTCTAAGGAGGCGGGTCAGATTGGACTCCGCTCAAGTGTATTGCTCATAAACAAATTTGGTTTGTATTCTCTACTGTCTGACCGACTCTTCATTTATATGGAAGGCTGAGACGTGGTCGCGAGTGACCCGGGTGGCCCTAATCGGGTCACTTCCTTCAGGTGCTCACATCATGGTGTCTTCTTTTGCTGGGAGGCCTGCGATGTGTCTTTATCATTGCTGACTCTCTCTCCCTGGTTATTTGATGTCAGTCTTGTAAATTCCTGATATGCCACATTGTAAGTAAAATAATATAATTGCCATGATGAATATATTGGACAACAATGTTAGAAAAAGGAAGTTCTGCCGAGCTGATCAAGATGTTAAGACTTGCAATGCTGCCATGATGTCAGTCTTCAAGATGTGTCATCACTTTCATACGGCCCTAATGTCTACCACGTCTTATTCCCCACATTTCAAACTGTGAACCCAAGGTATTGGGAGCAAGTTACAATTGTTGTGTTTCACCCGCTACTGCAGAGGTTTTATGGCTGATGTAGGGAGTAGAAGAGAAGGGATTATTCACAGCATTCTAGCGGAGCCACAGAGACCCCTGCCAGGAATACCTGAGTGTGGGCCTCATCGGAGTTTGGCAGATGCAGGGATCCACGAAAATGTGGTGCCGGCTCTGATTAGAGTCAGGAGAAGCGCCATATGTCCAACAGCAGCACCTCCCTGGGCTCCATCAGCAGCACCTCCCTGGGCTCCATCAGCAGCACCTCCCGGGGCTCCATCAGCAGCACCTCCCGGGGCTCCATCAGCAGCACCTCCCGGGGCTCCATCAGCAGCACCTCCCTGGGCTCCATCAGCAGCACCTCCCTGGGTTCCATCAGCAGCACCTCCCTGGGCTCCATCAGCAGAAACCCTTTCTAAAGGCCCATCTGCCACTGGTTGGTCCCTCGGTCACTAAACGAAAGATGGAAGTTGTTCTAGAGTCCAGTTTTCCGGACTGGGCTCGCCAGGGAGCGCCTGCAATCTCACATGGGAAACCAAAGAAACTAACCCCCTTTTCCTTTTTGTTTTTCTGTAGCAAAATACGGAGTTTATTTTTGGATAAAAAACGTTACTGATCTGACTCATTAAACATGGCGCCTGCTCAGCAAAGCTGCCATGTCTTCAGCGGTGCTGCAGCGGCTCAGATGTAACCACAGTGATCTGCCTGGCGGAGATCCTGCAGTCGGTCTTCGATCCAGTCAACGGTGGAGATCTGCCTCTGACCTGGCTGCGCTGACCTCTGACTCCACGCACAACTGTCCAACTACTGCATATGATGAATGCTCTGCTGCTGTCTCTAGAGCACTGCACACGTTATCTAATGTAATCAATAGACATAGGCGAATAAAAAGTAAGATGCTGATTTAGAGCACTTTATTCCCGCCATACCAAGGAACTTGCAGCTGACAAATTTAGAGTTCTCTACCAGCCTTGCGGACAACTCTAAACATTGGCAGGAACCGCTATTACGGTGGTTCCTGCCAATGTTGTAAAAGTTTGACGGATGGTTCCATCAAACATGAGTGTCACCTGCCAATCTTTTACAACATTTTACTTTCACCAAAAACAAACTCCCAAAGCGAGCTTTCGTTTTTGGAAACAGTAAAACTAATGACCCATCTACTCCATGCGAGTTGCCACCCATGATGTGGGGAATAATTTTTATTCCCTATGTCTCTGGCGGTAATGAAAAGCAAAAAAAAAATAATACATAACACCGTCAACTCTGAGTCAGGCAGAGGGTGTTATATGTGAACCTCCGACGGCCCGTACTCCATGACGTCAGCGACGGAGCTGGAGGACGCTCAGTCACTGAAATACCTGAGGTCTGCCTGACTATATACCCGGCGGGTGAACCTTCAGTATGGCATCTCCCTTTAGAGAGGCTTGGCGTCAGTATTACCTAATCAGAATTCTTACTGCTAACAGCAAACAAGATAATGTTTAAATTATCAATGCGTTATCTTCTTCTGTTTCTGCTTGGTATACTTTTATCTCCTAAATATTCGGTGCAGTTAGCGTTTATTTCACAAAAAAGCAGCTCCGTCAGAGAAAAGATTGCTGTGGAATTGGGTCTTATTTCCTCTTCAGCCCTCACAGCAGCGCCTGCTGCTTCATGGACTGGCTTTAATTTGATAGACTTTGATATTTCCTGTTATTGGACCTCTACCGCGGGTAATCTATTGGATCTGATTCCAGTGAGGTTCCTCCCACTCATGAAAAATATTTTGATTAATCCTCCTCCAGACATCTTGAACTCTGCTTTGTCTGCAGTCAGCATCGCAGCTCTTTTTAAGGCTGGTAAAGATCTCAGTCTCCTGCAGAACCCTCCCGTGGATCCTTCAATACCCGCAAGTACCGCCCCACCTCCCTCATCCTCCCCCTCCTGAAGAATACTCCTGTGGATCCCTCCAATGCTCTCAAATACCGCCCCACCTCCCTCGTCCTCCCCCTCCTGAAGGATACGCTTGTGGATCCCTCTAATACTCTCAAGTACCGTCCTACCTCCCTCCCCCTCCCCCTCATGAAATATACTCCTGTGGATCCCTCCAATACTCTCAAGCATCGCTCCACCTCCTTCGTCCTCACTCTCTTAGAGGAACCACCTGTGAATCCCTCCAGTACTCTCAAGTACCGATCCACCTCCCTCGTCCCCCCCCCCGAAGAATACTCCAGTGGATCCCTCCAATACTCTCAAGTACGCCCCCACCACCCTCGTCCTCCCTCACCTGTGGATCCCTCAATACTCTCAAGTATGGCCCCACCACCCTCATCCTCCCTCTCCTGTGGATCCATCAATACTCTTAAGTACAGTCCCACCTTTCTTGACAGCCCTCTTCTGCGGACCCCTTCAGTACTCTGAAGTACGGCCCCACCTTCCTTGTCCTCCCTCTCCTGAGGAAACTTTCTGTGGATCCCGCCATTAATCGCAAGTACCGCTCCGTCTCCCTCTGTCCGTCTGTAGCTAAGTGGTAGAGAACGCGCTTTTTACAGGATCACCCCCACTCTTTGCTGGAGTTTGTGCTGGTTTAATGGCTCTGAAGGGGTCTGAGCCCTGCTGACCAGACTCCAGGGCCTGTGATCTGTCCCCTAAAGTATATGTGTAATTGACTAACACTTGGTCCCGATTTAGATTTTGGCGGACGGGTTACTCCGTGACAACGGTGACGGATCTCCCATCCGCCAGGATATAAATCCTGTAGGAAACAATGGGATTTATAGTTATAGTATAAACAACTTCCGACCTATTACCAGCAGCATGACTCTAGCGAAATTGCTTGAAAAATGCGTTCACTCGCAGCTCTGTAAACATATTGAAAAATATCAACTCCTGGATCCTCATCAGTCAGGATTCAGAGCAGGGCACAGCACTGAAACGGCTCTAACTCACATTGTGGATGACGCCGTGAGAGCCCTCGACCAAAATGTCCCTTGTCTCCTGATCCTTTTAGACCTGTCCTCAGCCTTCGATACCATCAAACACGAAAACTTGATTGATCTCCTACAACATAGGATGGGATTGTCGGGCCCGGCCCTAAATTGGTTTGCCTCCTTCCTTCACAACCGCACACAAAGGATCAAAGTTAATCATACCCTGGCGTCCAGCACCCCTGTCCTGATTGGAGTCCCCCAAGGTTATGCGCTTTCGCCCACTCTCTTCAACCTATTCATGGAGCCTCTTGCGGTCATTCTGAACAGAGCCAACATCCAATACCACATGTATGCGGATGACACGCAATTGTACCTGAAGATATCCTCGCAAGAGGACATAAAACCTTTAAATGCTGCACTAGCCCAAACTCAACACTGGCTAGCTCAGAATCATCTCCTACTAAATACTCTCAAAACGGAATTTCTTTTGATCACCCCGCCTAATCACTCAGCTCCTACCCTCGACTGGATTAAACAACTAACTGCTCTGAACTGCACGCCTCATGTTGTAGACTCTGCCAAATCTTTAGGTATCACCCTGGATAAACACCTAAACATGCAGGCACACATCAGTGCTACTATTAGGGGAGCCAATTTCCAACTCAACACACTGAAGAAAATCAAACCATTCCTTCCCCCGAAGATCTCAGGCCGGCGGTTCAATCCCTGATTATCCCAAGATTGGAATATGGGTTAGTGACCCTCGCAGGACTTCCCAAAGCCAACCTAGCCCCACTCAGAGCTACCCTGAATGCATCGGCCAGGCTTTTAACGGGTTCTAGGAAATATGATCACATTTCACCGGACCTTGTACAGTTAAACTGGTTATCTATTGAAGCTAGAATCCGACTCAAGATAGCTTGTCTGACTCATAAAGCCATACACCACAATACCCCACACTATCTAGCAAACAAACTTGAGCTATCGGGCTCCAGCCGGAATCTCAGAAGTACTTCCACCCTTCTCTTGAAACCTCCAAAATTCAAAAAGAAAAGATCGTACAACCGTGCGTTCACCGGTCTTGCTCCTAGAATCTGGAACTCCTTGCCAACCGAGATCAGATCAAATCCTTCCACTACCTCCTTTAAAAAACTGGTCAAAAGACTACTAATGAACGAACGCTAATGCGCTGATCATTCTCATATGTGCTGTTAATAACCTAAAACGTGAAATATTTTCACTGATGTTGTATGATATGTTCTCACCATCTTTTTGTTCTAGTCCTTGATAGCTCCTTTAACTGCATTAACTGCTGATTTTTGCTATTCCGGGATATACATCGCACATCTTGGTTCTTTCTATGTGTATGATGTTTTTACTCGGAGCGCTCTAGTGCACCTCTGATACACCCTACTCCTTATTCGTGAATGTTTTCCCTCAGATTGTAATCTCACTCACCTTCTTTATGTTTTGTATAATTGCTGATGACAACGCTGTACAACGCTCTGATACCCCTTTGGGGTCTTGTTCGCGCTCTATAAAACTTTTCAAATAAATAGTTTGGCGGACAGGATATCTGACACTGTTGTGACGGAGTAACCTGTCCACCGAAATCTAAATCAGGCCCTTGATTGGTATAGTTAACTTATCTATAATTCCCTGTGTGGTATCTTCCTGTTGTGTTTACAATGTTCCCTGTTACCTGGTTCCTAGCTGCTCAGCCAGTGTGAGTGTTCTGTGTGGAATGCTTGGGTGCCTGGTGTGAGTGTTGACAGTTGAAAGATGGGCTGAGCAGCAGGCATGCTGCTCCTGGTGGAGCTGCTACCACTGATGTTATGGACTTATTAAACAACTTACAAAGACACTACTCGGCTATGTCTACTTCATCACCTCTACGCATGGAACTTCATTATTACACCCTACCTATGAGAAAGGTCATACCATCGACCTAGTTTTTAGCAATATGAACAATCTTCGGGTGCATAATCCCACCCCTCTGACCTGGTCGGACCACTTACTACTCCCTCTGGTGTTAGCAGTGTCCTCTTCTTTTACCAGCACAACTCTACTCGCCTCTCATCACCACCCCCAGCACATACCTACTCATCACCCTACTCTTCCTCTACTCACCTCTCATCACCCCCTCTGAGTAGATGCCTACTCATCAACTAACTCTGCTCACTCTACATTGCCTCTCATCAGCCCCTCTTAGCACATGCCTACTCAACGCCCTACTCCTCTCCCTCTACTAACCTCTCATCACCCCCTCTGAGTAGATGCCTACTTGTCTCTCATAGGCCCCTCTTAGCACATGCCTACTCAATGCCCTACTCCTCTCCCTCTTCTAACCTCCCATCACCCCCTCTGAGTAGATGCCTACTCATCTCTCATAGGCCCCTCTTAGCACATGCCTACTCAACGGCCTACTCCTCTCCCCATACTAACCTCTCATTGCCCCTCTCAGTAGATGCCTACTGTAAGAAAGTGGTTTGTTAGTTGTCAGCGTGAGGCACAAGCCAACCCTAAATTAACCTGTGTTCAACTCTCGGGTAGCTTGGCATCGAGCAGTCAGGCTTAACATAGAGGCATTGTGTAAAGAATCTGTGCAATACTTCAAAAAAAGTGACAACACCTACACAAAAATGATCCCACACTAAGTTACGAAAATAAAGCTTTCTTTAATAAATAAAACGAGACAAAAATGGCAAAAATCCAATCAGTAGAACCAGAGATATTCAAGTTGAAAGATTTTAGTGAAAATAGCACCAAAAAGCACAAAGCATCAATTGTGGACATCTGGTCGCGCTGGACCAAGACAAAGTCACAAGTTCAGGCCGACCGCGAAGAGAGCCGACCGGCTACAGTAAAGCAACTGAACAGAGTACATCAAATCCTTGTTTGCCGAGTGTTGCGAGGATCCGCATTAAAGATGCGTCATGCAGCTGAACTGATGCGTTGGTTCTGAGATGCGGCGAAGCTATGATGAAAGGGCCTGCATCGTCGTTAAGAATCCCATCAACGGGGCTTGCGATGTGAAGTCCGACATTCAGGATGTGGTGTGCAGTCAGTGCAGTGCCTCAGTTCCGAAGTGATACGAGGCTGCGATGCAGAATGTAACGTCAAGGCTGCCGTTGATGAGGGATGCGAGGGCCTGCACCAAGGATGTGTTGTGCAGTGGCGGTCCTGATGGAGTTGCGGCAGCGATGCAGGTCTTTATGATGGGTCCGATCCACTTAGCTGCGGCAATGTGTTGGTTCTGCTAGGGTTTGCACATCACAGCAGAGGAGGTGCATCGGTTCCGCTGTGCTGCAGAGGCTGGCAGAGCACCTTAAACTCACTTCCAAAGTTACAAGACTGGTGTGGCTCCACTTGGCAGGCTAAATTCACAGATGGCAGAGTCCAGGTTCAGGTGCAAGCTTTGCTGAAAGCCTGTTGTGTCCCTAAGGCTTCAGACCCGGATTTCAGGCAACTAGCCCTTGGAGCCACTCTGGAGTTCTGGGTTCAAGAGATACAAGTCCAATCCTTCTCACCCAGGCAAGAGGGCAGAAGGCAGCCAATCAGCACAGCAGGACAGCAGTCCTTCAGAGCAGCAAAGTGGCAGTCTTTTCAGCAGCACAGCAGTCCTTCTTCCTGGCAAAGTATTCACAGACCAGAAGTGAAATTAAGTGGTGGTGTCTGAGGTCCAGTATACATACCCAGTTGTGCCTATGAAGTGAGGAGAAGCCTCTAGAGGCAGGCCTTTGACATGCACAGATGCTCTGCCTTCCCTGGCCTAGCTCCAGACTAACTTGAGGGGAATGCAGCCCTTTGAGTGGTGATAGGATAAAGCCTATTCAAGTGCAAGTGGGGCTGAGTCCAGTTCCTCCCTCTCATCCTGCCAGTGATGGCCCGTCCAAACACACCTAAGCGCTCTCTGTGTGTGGCTGTCCAGGAGAAATATACAAACCCCAACTGTCACCCCATGCAGTCATGTGACCCAGAGATAGGCTACAGGCACCAAATGTCTAAGGCAGGAATATTGTAGTTTTAAATCTGACTGTACCCTAAGTTAGGATTTTTCTTTACAATTCCAAAGACACCAAACATGAACTGCTACCTGTTCCCATTTGGAAATTATACTTATAAAATGTAATAAGGTAACTCCAAAGTTATCCTATTGGAGAGGTAGGCCTTGCAGTAGTGAAAACGACTTTAGGTGTTTTTCACTACCAGCACATGTAAAATTTAAAAGTACTTGTCCAACCTTTTAAATCTACTGCACTTTGGGCTGTCCAGGGACGACCATAGGGGTGACTTATTTGTATAAACAATGAAGGGTTGGGCCTAGCTAGAGGTTTATTTTGCCAGGTCGAAATGGCAGTTTTAAACTGCGAACACAGGCTGCAATGGTGGACCTGAGGCATGATTACAGTGCTACTTAAGTGGCTGGCACAATCAGTGCTGCCGGACCACTTGTAGCATATAATTCATAGACTCTAGGCACAGGTAGTGCCACTTTACTAGGGGCTTAAAAGTAAATTATTGTTACAATTGTCTATAAGCCAACCGTACCATGTTTTAAGGAGAGAGCACAAGCACTTAAGCACTTTATAGCAATGGTAAAGTACACAGAGTCCTAAAACCAACAATAGGAAGTCTGCAAACAGGAGAGATTGAGGCAAAAAGTTAACGGGAAACCATGCCAAGGATGCCAGGTCTAACACCCATTTTCACTATACTCCTCTTCCTCTACTCCCCTCTCATTGGCCCCCCTCAGCATATGCCTGCTGAAGGCCCTACTCCTCTCCTTCTACTCACCTCTCATAGCCCCTCTCAGTACATTTTGCAAAAATGTGGACTTCTAAGGGCACCGCTCCGACCCACAGGTTGGTTCTGGTAAACTTTCTATTTAAATAGTGTTGCCCACCTACCTGAATCAGACGCCCTAAATCCAAACTTCTAAATTCATATGCAAACGGAGAGGCAACAACAACCAAAATATAACAGTCTTTGACTCCAAATAACCAAGGAAGTTCAGATTTTTATAGATGAGTTCTTTATTCTTTTTCCATTAAACAGCATAAGTCTCAGCAAGACAGCCAGCACGTTTTACTGTTGTATCACAAGCTTCATCAGGGCTGCAATCATCAAAAACATTTTTTATATGCTGTTAACACAAAAACATAGTATGTATACAATATACACTAAAAACAAGTGGCATCCTATTGAGGCAATATGTATACAACAAATCACATCAAATATAGGAAAGGAACAGATCTTACAGAAGCTAAACCATACAGAGCAAATCTATTATATTTGGGTAAAAAATTATTTTATAATACAAACCAACTTAAAATATGTACATGTGTGGCATGGTACATACATCTTGGGTAAGTGTGGCTGATGCTTCTAACTTGGAAAACTGGTTAGTACAAATCAAGATATGTGTGACTGGTAATTAAAATGCAAAGATTTAGCTGGTGCTTACAATCTGCATATATGTGGATCATTATTTAGTGTTTATTATCAAATGATCAACTTCACTTTACAGATCTACAGTTGTCACCTGTGTGCTTTCCTCTCTGCAGGTGAAGCTCCAGGACTGGCTGTGTCCTCTGAGGGGAGAGGTGGGATACATTCTGGAGTCTAAACTCAGAGACGAGGAACAGTATCACACCATGAGGGTGAGTGAGTGGCAGCCGTGAGTCCTGTGCAGTTAAAGATCTGTCACTGTGTATGTGAAGGTCTGTGCATGTGCCTGCATAGGTTAGAGATGCAGAGAGGCCAATGATTTACCCTCCAGCCTGGGTGGTGGCTTCCCCAGGTAAATGTACTGAATGGATAGCAACGGGCCGGGGGGTTTGGGGCCCAGATCTTTACAAGGGTTTTTCTGAAAGAAGCAAAAACAAGAATTACTCTCACAACCTTTAAGCAGTAATCACATGGTTACATAGCCTGTGTCAGAGTAAGTATGCATGGTTCGTAGCCATCTGGTTGTAAGTGTGTCCATGCAGACATTTGTCTATTCATCTGGGTGCATGTGTCTGTTGGTGTGTTTGTGTGTGCATGGTAACAATCATTTGTGGGAGTGCGTGCATCTGTGTGTGTGTGTTTTGAATCATCTCGTTGTGAGCGTGCACCTACCTGTGTCTGTTTGTACATATCTGTCTATAGGTTTGTGTATGTTTGAGTGTGGAAGAGCTTGTGAGTATGTGCGTCACTGAGTCAATTTGTGCATCTGAGTGAGTGTGTGTGCCACTGGATTTGTGTATGAATGTGTCAGTAAGTTTGGACATAAATATATGCACCTGAGTATGAATGTGTGTATGTATTTGTCTGTGTGTCTTTGCGCTTCTGTTTTGCTGTCATAATCTGAATTCCAAAATGTCTACTAGAACATTTCTTGATTCCAGAACTGTCACTACATTATTGGCGATGTGTGCTTACTGTCGGCTTGCCACTGGCCACAGAATATCAGGGCTTATTTACAAGCCCCTTGCGCTGCCGGTGCGTCATGTTTAATATTCGAAAAGGTGACGTACCGGCGGCGCAAGGTGTTTGTAAATAAGCCCCATTGTCTTTTTTTACATGCCAATGGATAAGTGGTGTACCGAGCATGATGAGGGGAATGTGTTATTGTAGTCAGTATTAAATTGGTGTCCTTTTATTGTTGAGGATTGTGCCTGGTGACCTTTTTGAGTTGGGAATATGTCCTAAAGCGTTGTGAAGGTGCCGGGTCAGTTTTAGGATTTTCTAAGTAATGTCAATTTTAATCTCATTCGGTAAGAGATGTACTTCTCAAATCATTTATAATTAAGAATAATGAAAGTTATTGATGGGTTTTGGAGAAATGTTGGTCCAGCTTAGGTCCTGCGTCAGTGATTAGTTCATGTTCTTGATGGGTTTAGAAGAACTGAGATGCAACGTCAGTGATTGTTTCCTCTCTTTGATGGGTCTTGTGTAAAACAGCTGAGATCCACAGTCAGTGATTACTTCCTGTTCTTCATGTGTCTCAATTAATGTTTGGATCAGCTGAGATCCACCGTCAGTGGTTATTTTGTGAGTCGGGCTGTAGCACATCATGGAAAGCCCTTAAAACGGTACTTAAGGAGGAAGCCAAATCCTATTTAGCCCATCAACATTTATTAAAAGACACAGAAGTTAGCAATCTTAAAACAAACATATTCAAAATCTAGTGTGGAGTCGTAACTGCTACACAAATTAGAGATCTCTAGAGAAACTCTCCTACAAATGACATTAGACCTAGCTAGATTAACATAGATTGCATCTCTATGGAGAGTATATGAGATTTGGGACAAATCGTGTAAACTGTTGTACTAGTTGACACTTGGAGACCACCTCTAGACTAGTCCCCTGTATCCGAGACACTTCGAGAATATTGAGAACAGACACCCTTGAGATAGCCAAAGTATTCACAGACTAATATCGCTCCTTGTATTACTCCCGGTCCATTCCCAAGATAGAGCATCTGTCTCCCCTGATAGGTGACCTTCCCCTTCAAGGTCTATCCAATGATCTTTGGAACAAACTTGAATCTCCACTCGCTGAAGATGAGCTCGCCGGTGCCTTGGTTGGGATGCAAATCGGTAAGACGCAGGTCCAAACAGATTGCCTATGGCGTTCTTTCTGCAGATTGTATTGAATACGTCATCTCACCTGATGTATGTCGGACAAACATCTACGAACAGCTACAATAACAGTTCTACTTAAACTCGGCAAATCGCCCGACATCTGTCAACTGTATAGCCACTCTCATCAATTAAGTTAGGAGCGAAGGTCCTTGCCAGGGCATTGGCCAACAGATTGATGAGGGTAATTGGCACCTTGATATGAAGATAACAAAATTGTTCATGCCCAACAGGGCAGTAGTCATTGCATCCGAAGAGTTCAGACTGCACTCACGCAAATGCAGGACTTCTCTGTCCCCTGTGTACTAAGCCTCATTGATTTTACAAAAGCCTTTGATTCTCTGGACTGGCCCCAATGCAGCAACTTCTAACTCGATTGATCTTCGTTCTGTACTTTCTCTCATACATACATTTATTATATGACCATGCAGTGTCCAGAGTTAAAATCAATGGTGTTTTGTCCTTCTCATTTGATATCGAGAAAGGAACAAGATTGAGATGACCCCTTTTTTTCCTTTTTATTCTTCCTAGCCTTCAAGTCTTTGGCAACTTTGAATGGGATGATGGGCTGGTACAATAATTGCAGTGGGACTATGAAGACCACATTTCTCTGTACGCGGATCACCTACTCCTTTTTGCAATAACCCAGGTGGATGAGTCAGAGACTCGTGCAAATGCTGCATTTATTTGAGCAGGTATCGGGGACTCCGCATGAACTTGGATAAATCCACTGCAGGGGGGACCCAGCTATGCACCAGTGGGGTGATGTGTACATCGCTACTGCATCAGAATTTAAATATCTTGGGATACACTTGGCGATTGATCCTTCATGCTGCTAGGAATTAAACCTCGTTCCCCTGAGAGACCAAATCATAAGTGACAACCATTATGTGAGCAAACTACCGCTCAATATACTTGGGAGGATTGCACTCTATAAGATGATCCTGCTTCCTAAACTTCTTTGTACATATTTCTGACCTATTCCTATGAAATGCCCAAACATGATCTTGACAAGTTTTGATCCAATGCCATCAGCTTCATTTGGGCAAACATTTGGGTAAAGGGACTACCCAGATTTTCACATCGCATGAACCCTTCTGTAGGAATGACGAATGCTAAATTTGCTACTCAGCCCCAAGGTCCCTTTGATTCTTCTCCTCCACATTATAGTGGTTCTTAAATGGTGGCGGAAAGCTAGTCGATGGACTAAATGGGAAGGTAAACCTGCATTGCAGACACCCTTCTGGCAGAGAACATCTATGAGGCATGCTAAGAAGTTAGAAGACCTCAGAGCACGGGACAATATTGGCATCTCTCAATCAGGCAATGTATGGAAGGATTCTTAAATTAAATCGTTCCCCACCTATAATCTGAATTTACAATAACTAACGCTCATTTTTAGGTCTCGCCTATGCAGCACGCATGCGCTGCATAGGAAGAGACCTCTTGGAATTGATTCGCTTTTTCGGGCAAAAACGTGCACGCGTTGCATTGCTTTCAATGGCAACGCGTGCACGTTTGGCGATTCCCTTACGGGAGTGAGCGGCGCCATCTGTTAGCAATTATCGCGCTCGCTCCCGCATGGTAAACGCTGCGCGTCCCTGCTCTCGGCCGCACTTCCCCCACCCCTCAAGTACTCTTTAACTTTCACGGCCGCAGGGCCGTGCTTGTCTTTCAGCGCCCATGGACTACCCGCCGGCAGTAACACTCTCCGATATGCATTCACGGCTGCGTGTTGTTTGCACTCACTAAGCCTCGGCCAGCTCTCAAACTCTCACTTTACGCTCACTTACAGTCACACTATCCTTTCATATATGTACGGTCTCCCTTCTCCTCCTATACCCACGCATTATTTCGTACTTCACTGAATCTCGTCCCCCACCTAAATTCACCCTCTCCTCATGAACTCACACTTACAATGCCTCGTCAGTGCTAGACAGGCCCAGGGAGTGCAGGTGGTGTAAGGAGGCGGCCGAGGGGTGCGCGGGCAGCTCTCCTCCCTAAGCAGGGGAGCACTGTGTTAAGAAGACACGAATCACTGAGTACAGTCTGAGCGCCGTCTGTAGAGCGCATGGAAGTCCTACCAGGCAACACAGCACGCGCGAGAGCTGGGACGTAACTCGAACCTGCAATGATGCTACCGGCGGCTGCCTTCAATTGCTCATATGTGCAGGACATCGAACTGTGCAGCAGGTATTTCCAAATAAACGTCCGGTGGATTTTTTTTTAATCCTACCTCGGATAACCTCGGATAACAGAGATGGGTTGAGGCACCTCCATCTGTTTGAACGCCACTTTTAAAAACAATGGCGAAGGGTGAAACTCCTTTTGGTGGTCTGTTTAGACTAAAATGGTGGAAAATGTAGAGAGTACCACCTGAAACGCTGAGCACTGCGTCAGTTGAAAAACGTAGAAGGGTGTAAGAACTTGCAGGCTTAAGCAAGCGGCATGCATGCTTTTTTATTTAAAATACTAAACTGCACAAAAATTCAAGCCCACACGAGAAGTACCGGCTGATTTTGAAAACCACATTAATGTCGTTATGTGTGGAGGGTCTCTGGAAATTCTTGTAAGGATGGTGGGCTGTGCTGGGAGCTCCAGCAGGACGAGGGGATACGGCGTCTCGTTGTGTATAGCGCTGGAAGCCCGGCTCCACCTCCCCCCAAGTGCGCCAAGGCGCTGTGGCTTCTGGTATGTTGCCTATTGCCAGGCGGTGAGACCCTCCGCCCGGGCCGCATTGAAGCTTCTCGCCCTGCAGTGGGTGCCCGTCCTGTACAGGAATGTCCTGGCTGCAGGAATGCGCCAGCGCCTCCCCACTGTACCATGAAGGTGTGAAAGAGTTCCCAAGGGGACAGCTGGTGAGGCATGCAGAGAGAGCACAGCAGCCGGGCTCCAGTTATGCTAAACGACTGCAGGAACGTGGCCAGAACACGCCAGGTATTTTTAACAGCTCTCCCAAGAAGCATCTTTTATTTTTTTCTAAGTACCATCGACGTATGAAGACCGGCTTTGTTGGCTTCTCTGAGGAAAACACTTTCACCTCTGAAAAAAAAAAGTTACACAAGGAAGCCATCTGTTGGAGGAGGAAGGCAGGAGGGAAACAAGCATTGGCATAGCCAATAGGTCTCGCCTTTGGGACCTTATAAGTGTTTAGCCATGCAACAGTTAATGTTGTTGCAATAAGGATATTGTGCTGCATAACTAAATACTTATAAGGTCCCAAAGGCGAGACCTATTGGCTATGCCAATGCTTGTTTAAAATATCTCCAACGACGTCACACCCTTGATATCAGCTTCCTTAGGGGCTGAAAATACCAGAGCACAGCCCATTGAAGGCACAGCTGCTCATGGGGAAGATTGATAGGGTGAAAGTTCAAAGGTGTATCGTTCCCTCATCAATGGGAGACAGATATAGGTCGATAGGACAAGGCAGATTGGATGAGCACTCTTTTTGACTCTAGGGTGATAGCCATTTTCCCGAAACTTCGACTTAGACAACTATGTTACTTATATAGAATGTGCTACACTACTGAGCATCTATGGAAGGTGGATAAATTCTCCCTGGCCTGTACCAGGTGACAAAATGAACTAGTTGTCTTGATGCGCATGACATGCTCTTAAGCAAACATTAATTCTTTCTTGGTACGAGTCATGAGAACATTATCCGAGGTACTTGAAAGGCCGTCGACTCTTCTCTCAAGGCACGTTTAGCAGGATGTTTGGAGAAGGAGGGAGGTTCGAGAGGAGGCATACATTGGTGGGGCATTGCATACTTTTAGCTAAAAAGGACATCACTAAGCATTGGAGAGCCGAGACGCACCCCCATTAGATGCGCAGCTGAGGTGGGTAGATTGAAAAAGATCCCTTTTATTTGGCTTGAAAATGCCTCACCAAACCCAATAAAGTTTGGGGGTCATGGTGGAACTACTTGTACCTGGTTACAATGTAACCTAGAGCGCGGGTATCTCCGAACACCAAGTGGCCACAAAGTATCTACACATTATATACGTTGCAATTAGATTATATTTATACATTGTGTAGTCATCTGGATGGCATACATTTTGGGTAATATTTTGTTTTATGTTATTCCTTAGTTAATGTCTTTAATTTGTTTACAGTATAAATCCCCAAAATGTCTCTTAAAAAAGGATATGGTGAGACAAGAATATATTTGAAAGGAAGTTGTGAGGATGGTAAGGTGATGGTCTGGAGGAGAATAGGTTGTGTGTATGCGAGGTGAGTTACAAGAAAATGACTGGAGAAGGGAGAGAGCAGCGTGTCGGGATGCAGAGAGGTGAGGCATTCATATTAAAAAGTGTGACAGAGAAATTATGCGATAAATAGAACGGGCAGTGAGGGATGAGGAAGAGGAAGGTGGGAGAAGCGTGTGATTAAGAAGAAGAAAGGGGGAAATTACAGGCTGCCTGAATAAACATGCTAAGATTTGTACAGATTGGTGAGATTATAGAGGAATTGATGTGGGGGTGATGGAGTTGGCAGGAACCTGGGGGTGTGGGATATTCCTGTTTGAGGAAACTGTTATGTAACCCATGTGCTGAGCTGGGCACTCATATTTAAACTATGTAACTAGCCCTATTCTGAAAGGCGGGAGGCGGGGCATGAATTGAGAGGAAAGTTTGGCATGTCTGAGAAATTTCAATAAAAAATATATGATAAAAAAAAGAGAAAGGAGAAAGGATGTGGCGAGGAGAAAGAGGACTGAGTAAGTTTTACAGAAAGAATACTAAATAAATGCATCAGCTGCCGCCAGTGAAGGATTTCATATTTCCAGTATGAGGAGAAAATATGGCTCCATTGCTTGAGGGCGCAAGAGTGGTAGAGAAAAGTGGTACTTTTCCAGGGTGGTAAAAATCCTTCCACTGGTCCTAGGAGCCAGAGAGGAAGTTTGAAGTAGGAGATAGGAGGGAGTAAGAAAAGAATTGGCGGGACAGCAAGAAAAAAGCAAGTGTGACACAGAAAGGGGAGTGTAGGCGAGTGTGTGCGAGGAAGGCGTTACACAGGCGTCTGGAGGGTTGGTGGAAGTTGAGACAATGGTTGATGTAAGCTTGTCCTAGGTCATGGAGGTCATTAAAGGCGTGAGTCATCATTTTGAACTGGCATCTTCTCTGCACAGGGAGCTGGTGGAGGCTCCTGATGTGGGGGATGATGTGGGTCCATCTGCAGAGGTTGAGGATCAGCCTAGCAGCCGAGTTCTGCATCGTCTGGAGTCTCTTCAGGAGTTGGTTGGTGTTCCTGAGTCAAGCGCATTGCCAAAGTCGAGCCGGCTGGTAAACAGGGTTTGGATGACGGTTTTCCTGGTGTGGACTGGGAGCCATCTGGAAACCTTTTGGATCATGCGAAAGGTGAGGAAGCAGGTGGAGGTGACTGCGTTGATCCGGCTATGCATGGTGAGTCTGCTGTCTACGATGAATCCAAGGGTGCGGGTGTGGTCTGACGGTGTAGGCATGGGGCCGAGTTCTGGGGGCCACCAGGTGTCGTTCCACAGGGACATGTTATTTCCAAAGATCAACACTTCTGTTTTGTCCGTGTTGAGCTTCAGGCAGTTCGTCTTCATCCATTCGGCAATGCTGGTCATGCAGTTGTGGAAGTTATTTCGAGTGGTAGAGGGGTCTTCTGAGAGGGAGAGGATGAGCTGGGTTTCATCTGCGTAGGATATGATGTTGTGTTCATGCGTTCTGACGATGTCGGCAGGGGCATCACGTAGATGTTGAACAGGGTGGGATGAGGGCAGAACCTTGCGTGATGCGGCAGATGATGGTCTTGGGTTCTGACGTGAAAGTTGGTAGGCCGATTCTCTGGGTTCGTCCTGTGAGGAAGGAAGCAATCCATTTAAGAGTGTCTCCCTGGATCCTGCCGTGGTGGAGTCTCTTGATGAGGGTGTGGTGGGAAACTGTGTCAAAGACTGCTGAGAGGTCAAGGAGTATTAGGGCTGCTGTGTCTCCTCTGTCGAGGAAGGTACTGATGTCATCCGTGGCAGCGATCAGCACAGTCTTGGTGGTGTGGTTGGCATGGAAACTGGTCTGAAATGTGTCCAACAGGTTGTTGTTCGGTAAGTTGACAGTTGATGGCCTTCTCAGGGACTTTGGCGGGGAAGAGGAACAGAGAGATTGGGCACTGGTTTTTGAGGTCGCTGAGGTCGGCAGAGGGTTTTCTGAGGGAAGGTCTGACTTCTGCATGTTTCCATTGATTGGCAAAAGTAGCCGAGGTGATGGACACATTGAGAATGGTGGTGAGTGTGCTGCTAATTCTCTGGCTCCCGAGGTTGACGAAGTGGTAGGGGAAAGGGTTTGTGGGTGCCCTGTAGCGGATAGAGTTCAGGATGGATGTGGTGTACTGGGTGGTGAGCTGTTCCCATGCAGTGAGCGGAGGGTTATGGGTGGTGTTGTTTGGCGTGAGGAGGCAATAGAGATCTGAAGGTTGGGGTTCGAAGTTCTGTAGATGGTGGATATCTTGAAGTAGTCTGCTAGGGTGTTGGAGAGTTCCTGGGATGGGGAGATTGTGTTCTCAGTGACTGCCGAACAGGCAAATTCTGACGATATTGAAGAATTCTTTGCTGTGGTTGGAGCTGGCTTTGATGCCGTCTGCAAAGGGGCGTTTTTTTGGTGTCTTTAATGCGGTGGTGTTAGTTATTGAGGGCTGATATGAAGGTGACTCGGTCCGTGGGATCTTTGCTGGCCCTCCATCATCTCTCTAGCAATTTGCAGACGTATTTCGTGGTTCTGAATTCTAATGCCTACCAGCTGGCTTGTTTCGTGGATCTGCCATTCTTGGAGGGTTTGATTGGTGCAACTTTGTCGGTGCATGTGGTGATCCAGGTGGAGAGGTTCTCGACGGCCTTGTTGAGGCCGGTAGCGGGGAAAGGATGGGTGTTGTTGGGGGCATCCATCCACTGAGCCTCAGTCACTTTGTTCCAGCTTTTGTGGGTGAAGCTGGGGGGTCTTGGTAGAGGTGAGTGGTGCTGCTGTGATGGTGGAAGACAATGGAGTGGTCACTCCAAGTGAGTTGTACTTGGATCTGTCGCTGGCTGTGAAGGTAGGGTTGAGCATGTGTCCTGCCTTTAGTGTGTGGTTGGTGACCAGTTGGGTGAAGCCGATATTGTTCCTGCTTTCCAGAAAGTTGATGGTGTTGGTATTCTTGGGATCGTTGCGGTGGAAGTTAAGGTAGGTAGGAAGATGTAGTGTTCGGAGTCTATGGCGAGTGGGGCGATGAAGTCTTGAATGGCGCTGCAGAAGCTGGGCCGTGGGCCAGGTGGTCTGTATGTGAGGGTGCTTCTGATGATTGTTCTGCCATCGGTTTGGAGATGGAAGTTGAGGTGTTCCATGATAGGTGTGATGTCGCCTTCTCTGGTGGTGTAACGGATGGTGTCCTTGTGGATGATCGCGATGCCGCCTCTGAGTTTATTGGTGCAGTCACTGTGTATCATCTTTTCTCCTTTGGGCGTTGCAGTGGTGATATCAGGAGCAGCGGAGAGGTTGAGCCATGTCTTGGTATGAAGACAACATCGGGGTGATGGTGATAATGGTGTTTGCAGAGTGATCGGGCATTGAGCAGGAGGCAGTAGAGTGGTATTGTCGAGGTGGTGGTTGGTGAGGTGAGTGGTGGAGAAATATTTTTGGGAGGGAGGTGCTGGGTTGCATGCAAAGAGGCAGAGGCGGCAGGTGAAAGGTCGTACCGTTGCTCGAGAAGATACGAGGCAGCAGTTGTTGATGTGGCATCTGGGGTGCATTGCTCGGGGTCTGCGGAGGAGTATCTGTGGATGGTCAGGCCAGGGTTCCTCGCTCTGGGTGTGGTCCAGGCGTGGTCCAGGCTCAGACGGGAGCAGATAGGCTTGCCTTTGGCATGCCTTGGACACGGCACTGGCACAGCCGCGCTCCAGACTTCATTAAGTAGGTCCTGGGAAGAGGGAGGGGCGCAGGGAGGCAGAAGCGTCGGAAACGCAGGAGAGCAGGAGGGCAAGAAAGTGAGCAGTGGGTGCCGCTGTACACGAGCAGCAAAAAACAAACAAACCAGCACCAAAAAAAAATAAAAGCAAACTTTATTTCGCTCAGGCAGATGGTCAAAAAGCAGACAAAGGCAGATAAAGGCAGACAAAGTCAAAACTATCAAAAACTTCAGCCAAAGGTCCAAAAAAGCAGAAACATCAGGCGAAACAGAGGCATGACAAAGGACAGGAACAACAGGGGCAAAGAAACAGAACAATCGGCGCAAACTTAGGCAACGTAGGGAAAAGAGCGAAATGAGCGGTGCAACAAGGAAAGCAGAGAGCAAGCAGGCAACAGCTGTAGGACAGCTCTGACAGTGAGGGGGAGCTGGTACCAGGACCTGCCTGACAACATTTGCTAGGGCTGCTTTTAGTTCCCAGTGGAGCCCTACCAAGCTGTACCTGTTGTGTAAGGAAGGGAAGCTTGTAATGCTGCTGTACCTATTGTGTAAGGGAAGGAAGCTTGTAATGCTGTTGTGCCTGTTGTATGAGGGAGGAATGCTTGTAATTCTCCTTTCCAAGCAGTATACACTGAGTGACGTAAGAAAGACTATAACGCTGCTTTGGGTTCCATGACTCAATATTGTAGAAAAAAATATTGTTGACAATTGTTTAGCACAATATCGTATCTCTAAACATAAATACTTTGAAGTAATGTATTTTAAATATTAAAATATAGAAATTTAATATAATGTAAAATATATAGATTTTACTAATTATTTCATACTATATATATATATATATATATATATATATATATACTCATATATGTATCTTACTTATATGATTTTTCAAATACTTGTATTTTAAAATATTAAACCAAAATAATGTAATTTAAAAACAAAAATATTGCTTAAAGTAAATATTTACAAAGCCATATAAAACATTACGATATTTATAAATTAAAATTGAATATACAAATTAAAAATATATAACATTTATAAAGCTATATATATATGTGTTTATATATATATATATTCCACAAACAAAGGACTCGTCCTGACGGCATTTGCGGCGCTCTATGACGGTGCGATCCGTGGAAAACGGCAGAGCCCAGCCGTAATATATCACCAAATTTTCCTTTTCGAGGAAGAATCCACTCGCACTCACGGGTATTTTTTGTAGCACGCTCTTAGTTTTTATTGAAGCGGCAACATTCTCCAACCAGTGAAACCCAACGCGTTTCAGTCTGCCCTCAGACCTTGCTCACGGGTGACCAGCGCTTCAATTACTACTCCATTTAAGTTAATCACCTGACCTTATGTCACATCCTGTTCTATACAGCGCTTGGCATTCTGGTAGATGTAGTCTTTTACATTTTTATAGTGAATTTTGATAAGTGATTTTGTGAAATAAACAAAAATAAATATAAAGTGATATGTCTTAAAATACAGTGAACTTAGTGAATGCAATACCTGTTACAATTTATATATATATATATATGTGTGTATATATATTACCTACTGGCGGCCGCCAGTAGGTAGTTATTGTTAGGACCTTGTTACTATTCAAAAAGCGTTTTTTCTTTTGCCAATATCTTTGGCACCGGTTGACGAATCTTCATGAAATTTTCAAAACTAATGGGGCGCTCCAATCGGCTCCTGTCTTGAAAGTTTCGGGGAGATTCGTCAAGCAGGGGCCGAGAAAAAAGGGGGGGTCCCAAAACATGTTTTCTCCATGTTAATTTCCATAGGAAATTACACCACATTTGGCAAAAAGGTAGCTTTTGGTCCAGAAAGCACTCTTTTTGTTAAATGGTGTGAATCCATTCAGTAGTTCCTGAGAAATTCGTATTTAAAAAATATAGATATCTGGTGACCGCGGTAGATCCGCGAACCCTCCTGATCACAAGCTTGACTCTGATTGGCTGCCAACACTTCAAACCAGAAAGTGTTGGCAGCCATCTTGTGACTCGGTAGAACTGAGTCCCAAGAAAAAACGTAAAAAACAAGATAAGGGGGCAGGATAGAAACACCCTGACCCCCTAGGCCTGCTCAGGGGGTCCCACAGGGATCCCCAGGGCCAAAAAAAAGCATTTTTTTAAAAATAATTTGTCGGGATTTGCGTAGTGTCCGCGAATCCGGCAGAATTTCTTTAAAAAAAACGAAGCATGGGCTCCCGCGCTTCGTTTGGTGTAAGCCCCCTGGTGGGCCAGGTCCCGGGGGCAATGCATAAATGGTGCTAATAATGCGCTGGGGCACGTGGCCCCCCAGCAGCCCCGGGGACCACCACCTCCCCGGGGCTTCAATTTATCATGGACGGGGGGCCTTGCGGGCCCCCCCAAGCCCCGGGGACCACCACTTCCCCGGGGCTACTTGCAAAAAGTAAGTGTGGGGATGCTCGAGCCCCCCCTACAGTGCCCCAGGGACCACCACCTCCCTGGGGCACACTTCATTTAAATATGGGGGTCTGTTGCAAACCCCTGGCCCCGGGGACCACCACCTTCCCGGGGCTTTAAATCAGTTGGGAGGGGGGCCGCGTGGCCCCCCTCCAGGAGCCCTCCTTGGCCCTGGGGACCGCCACCCCCCAGGGCCGGCTCCAGCAACATTGCAGTTTGCTATGGCAGTTCCCGCCCTGCCGTTGCAAACATCTTCTTCGCTTCATGGAAGCGAGAGCAGAAAAACTGCTCTCGCTTCCATGAAGCGAAGCAGAATTGCTTTTGGGCAAAGCGAGCTGCATGTTTGCAGCTCCCTTTGCCCAAAAGCAATGCCGCCTCCCGCAGGAGGCGGGGAGCTGGCAGGGACACAATATTAAAAATAAACACATAAATAATAATATAAATCCAGTTTCACCAACATAGGGAAAGTGTTAGATTTCATAGGGGTTAGATTTATTTTTCCCACTCCAATCTACAGAACAGTAGGGAAAGAGATGGACTTCGAACGAATTACATATAAAGAATACAAGTCCTATTCATTTACTAAAAATATTTTGATACATAAGAACAAATTATTAAATGATATTACATTGAAAAATATTGATACTTATTAAAATTATAAAAACTCAAATAAGGCCTCCCAGCTCTCCCCGCTGCCACTGCTGTCCTTGGACTGCTCCTGCCCTAGGAGCCTGCCCGGCTGCCAACAGACCTCTTTCCCTGGTTCCAAGCCCCAGTGCCTGCTGCCAGCAGACTCCCCCGCCCCAGGCTTCCAGCTCCCCCAGGCCCTTTGCCACTCTCACCGCGCCCTCCTTTTCCCATTTCCTGCTCTGCCCACTTTTTCCACTCCCGCCTTGCCCCGCTTCCGCCTACCCAGCACCCCTCCCCTCTCCCTGAGGGGTAGTTAATGGAGGCTGCAGCGTGGCCGCGTGCAGCGGCCGTGCCGCCCCAAAGGCAAGCTCATCTGCGTCCATCCGAGCCTGGACCTCACCCAGCACCAGGACCCCTGGTCCTCTCACCATCCACCGATACACCACCAATGAGCTCCTGGACCTCAACACCGGACGCCAAGACTCCCGCTGCTCATGTCCTCCCCTTGCTACCCCGAACGACCCTTGACCTGTCACCACTGCCACTTCTACTGCCCCACAGAACCGCCTACCCACACGGGACCCAACACCACTAGCTCCCAGAAGACCACCAACAACCCGGGACCACTACACTGCATCCTGCTCAACGCCTGCTCCCTTAGTTAACACAGCACGAAAATGTGGGGCACCATCACCACTCTCACCCCAGATATCACCTTCCTCACTGAGACATGGCTCAACCCCACCCCTAACCCAGACACAGCCACTCCTGAGGGATACAAGATGATACACCGAGACCGCCCCAACAAGCATGGTGGAGGCGTCATCATAATATTCATGGAATCCATATAATGCTCCGCCACAAACGACGACTCAACACCTTTCATGGAGCACTTTAACTTCCTACTACACATCGACCCCAAGACAACCATAAGAGGCACCCTCGCATACAGACCACCAGTAGCCCGACCAGCATTCTGCGACACCATCACCAACTTCATCGCCCCCATCTCCATTAACTCCCACCTCTACGTTCTGCTCGGCGACCTCAAATTCCACATCGAGGACCCCAAGGATGCCAACTCCACATCCCTACTGGAGAACCTCAACAACATCGGACTCACCCAACTAGTCACCGAACCCACACACATTGCCAGACACATGCTCATCACCATCTTCTCCTCCAGCGACAGAATCAAATTTACCCACACCACGTTGCTCTCCTGGACCGACCAAACTATCGTCAATTTTACCAACTCCAATGCCCAGCACACTATCACCAAGCACCAAAGCGCCACCCACCACAGCTGGGGAAAAGTAACTTAGGGCTAGATGTACGACTCTATCATTTAGCGCCTCTCAATTTGCGACACATTGCGTGTCGCAAATTGGAAGTCGCTAAATGAAATGTACAACAGTGTGTTTACACTGTTTTGCAAATCCCAATGCGGTTGCCAATTGCGAGGCTCATTAATATTACTAAAGCAGATTTTTGTTTTTGTTTTAATGCAGTCCATTTTCCTTAAAGGAAAACGGGATGCTTTAAAAAAAAAAAAGAAAAAAATGAAACCTTTTAGTTTCATTTTTTAAGGGCAGGCAGTGGCCCCTGGGAGCACTGCCTGCCCTTAAAAAATTATTTTGCAATCATTTGCAAAGGGGAAGGGGTCCTCTGGGGACCCCTTCCCATTTGCTAATGCATTACCACCTACTTGAAGTAGGTGGTAATTGCGAGTGTTTTGCGACCGCAATTGCGGTTGCAAAACATTAGTACAGTGTTTTGAGACTCGCTATTTGGAAGGGAACGCCCCTTCCAAATAGCGAGTCGCAAAAAAATTGTGACTCGCTAAATAGGCTATGTACATGGCCCAATATGTTTTTGCATGTGCAAACGGGTTCGCAAACCCTTTTGCGCATGCAAAAACGGGTGGTACATCTGGCACTTAGAGCCAATGGACGCAGACTCTCAGCACTATGCCACCTGGCACGTCAGCCAACCTCGACCAGCCGTCCACAACTTCTTCGCTTGGATCAATAAGTGCGCCGAAAAAGTTGCCCACTGAAGCTGGCAAAAACCTATAGAACATCAAGACAAGCCAGCTGGTATACCCCAGAGCTCAGAACCACCAAACCCAACTGTCTTCTACTTTAGAAGTAAATGCGCATCAAAAAGGACCCCTCTGACAGAGCCGCACACAAAACAGCATTTAGTGGCTACCAACATCACAAAAAGGAGGCCAAGAGAGCAGCCATCACGGACCACATCGATGCGGCGGTTAACCACACCATGGAAACCTTCAAAATAACCAAGGAATTCTCCAACCCAACTGCCACAAAAAAGAAGATACATCACTCCCAACATCTCTGCGACTCCCTTTCAGATTATTTCCACAGCAAGATTGACAACATCTACAACAACTTTAACCCCCAACCCATCTCGCTGAGCCTCAACAATCTCATCTAACCAGCGAACCCCAGCCCAGCCAAAACAACTAACTCAGGGCGGAGCTGGCATAGTGAGACTACACGGAGGTCCACGGAGTTTGGGGAAAATGCAGTGGAACTCCGCTTTGCCACCCGCCTCCACCTTCCCTATTTAAAAACTGTTAAAGATTAAGTTAAAATTAAATAAAAACACCTGTACTGCGGCGTCCCCGGGCTGCCCTCCTCCTCGCCGTCTCTCTCCTACGTGAAGTACATCTTGAGAGCAGTGCGGATGCGCGCACATGCGCTTTTATCGCAATACGTCTTGCAAGAAATGCGCATGTGCGTGCATGCGCAGTTCTCTCAAGATGTACCCCACGTAGGAGAGAGACGGTGAGGAGGAGGAGGGCAGCCCGGGGACGCCGCAGTACAGGTAAGTGTGTTTTTATTTAATTTTTAAAATAGTTTGCACTGTATTTTTCAGGGGGGGCGGGCTGGCTAACTCCGCTCCGCTCCGGAGTCGGAGTTTTGCTCTATACTCCGTGTTCCCAGCAGAGCGCGGAGTGGGCAAATCTCTGCACACTCCGCTGGTGAAGCGGAGTATAACGCCCAGGGTTAATAACAACCTGGTCTCCACTCGACATCCAGACCACCATGACCATCATGGCCTCCATCCACTCCTGGGCACCCACCGACTTCTGCCCCCACCATCTTTTCAACCTTGGATCCAACATAATCAGCCCTGAACTGACCAACCTCCTCAACGCTTCCATCTCCACTGCATCCTTCCCAGATGGATGGAAGCATGCAGAAATCAGACCACTACTAAAGAAGCCCTCAGCCGACCCCAGAAACCTCAGGAACTACCGCCCGATCTCCTTGCTCCCATACCCAGCCAAAGTATTCGAGAAGGCCATCAAGCGACAGCTCATCGACTACCTGGAACAAAACCACCTACTCAACACATACCAATCAGGTTTCCAAGCCAACCATACCACAGAGACCACACTCTTCGACCCAATAGACGACATCAGAACCCTCCTCCACCAAGGAGAAACAGTGGTCTTGATCATCCCCGACCAGTCTGCAGCATTCAACACTGTCGCCCACCACATCCTCATCAACAGACTCCACAACATCGGCATTCAACAACACACCCTCTAGTGGATCATCTCATTCCTCTCAGGACGCACCCAGAGAATCCCTCTACTTCCTTTCACCTCCGCTCCCAAAGACATCATATGCAACGTGCCCCAAGGATCTTCCCTCTGCCCCACTCTGTTCAGCATCTACATGACTCTCCTTACTGACATCGATGGATTCCCATGGACTACAGATCATCTCCTACGCCCACGACACTCGGCTCATCCTCTCGCTCACCAAAGACCCCTCTAACACTAGAAGCAACTTACGAAATGCCACGACTGACGTAGCCAATCAGATGAGGGACACCTGCCTCAAACTAAATTCCAACAAAACTGAGGTACTGATCTTCCAAATGGGACCACAGCTGGTGGCCAGAAGAACTCGGACCCACACTGACTCGTTCGCAACCTCGACATAATCCTGGACAGCCAACTGACCATAAAACTGCTCGCGGCGCGCATCGTACTTGCCCGGCCGGGGAACGTCTCCATTGCGCGGGGCGAGTTGTGTCCGTGCGAGTCGGTCGGAGCGTGTTGGACCCGCGTACGAGTCGGTCGGAGATTTCGCGGGCGCTCGCATCGTACTCGCTCGGCCGGACGCACGTACGAATCGGTCGGGAAAGAGGGCTCCGAATCGGACCCGGTTAAGCCGAATCCGATTTGGTGCCCTACCGGCCGAGATCGGAATCGGCCCCTATGTCTAAGTTTACCTCTCTGAATTGGTCCCTATGTCATTTATATTACTAATATTCACCTAATATCAATTAAATTAAAAAAATAAGTTAATGTTAAATTTAAAAACATGTTTTTTAAATTATTTTCACTCTTTTTTATTCTGCAAACCCAACAACCTACTACTAAAATATAAATTACCATTACTAATAATAAAATTGAAATATATGTAGCAAATAAATTGATCTAAAAATATAAGAATTAAAGAATTTGGATAGATAATAATTAAATAATTTATTTACAAAAAAACTATTTACTGTTGAATTGAAATTATTCATAATTTAATTAACTTCCCACCCTATTCCTCTACATACTAAAAATTAATTTAAATTACAAACTATGGTTTAAAGAATAACTATACAAACAATACTAACACCTCAAATTAATATAACTAAAAAACATTACATCAATTAAAAAACACTATTTTTACAGTTATATTATTGAAAACAATGTTCAAAACAACAATATTCCTGAAAACGATATGTTATACCAAAAAACATCAGTATTCTTGACGCCGATATTCTGTCCCTCGATATGTTTGGTAGTAACAATATTTTTAACTATATTTGTGTCCCACAATATTTCAAACATGATATTTTGTCCCGGTACTCTGCTTCTCCAGCTGTACCTGTTGCGTGTGGGAGGAAAGCTTCTAATGCTGTCTGGGTTTGGTTGATAAGTCATGTTGCCTACTTCTGATTTTCAGAATGTAATGACACAATAAAATGCAACTGTTAGTAGTGTTTCGTGAGCTGCCGGCGATTAATACTGTTTTAACGTCTGTTTGGAGGGCCCGGCATCTTTATGATGTAGAGTATAGTGATGATTGTTTGTACAGTGTTTAAAGGAACCTCTTTTATGAACAAAAAGAAAAGCCAAATATATTTTTACGGGTGTGTTATTTACATGCAGGAACGATTTAATGACTGAATCAAATGTTATATATAATGAGGAGAAGAATGCGTTTCCACACTTCTAGTTTTATAGTTTAAGCCGTGTAAACAATGCTGTTAGCCTTTTAATTTTAAAAAACATACTTTTTTAACACTTTGAGTGTGGAGTAGACAAGAGAAGTATAAACATTAATGCCAAAATCTGGAAAAACATGAGTGGGAGATTTAGAATAAATATTGAGGAATTTAACTTATTGGCTTCTAAAATCAGGAGTTTCACAGATTATTCTGGAGTGTTGGAGTGCTTAAAGAGGAGCTACTGAGAATCCAGAAGAGTGGTGGAGAATAACGGGTGGTGGGGTACAGATGCTGGGTGTCCCATGGCAGGAATGTTAAGAAATCAGAAGAAATGGGGTTCGAACCATTACCAAGCGGCAGGCAATGGAAGGGAAATACCCCAGAGCTCTTCAGGATCTCCGGTCCGTGTGCAAGTATCTTAACTAGAGAAAGGTTTGCTTGCATTCTACGACCCATGGTCCTGTTCATTGCATCATTCATTCAGTACTTCCAGATCTTGAATTCAAAGAAAAAAATTGTCGAGGTGGTGTTTAGAGCTCTCAGAGGGGGAACCGTAGCCACGAAAAGTGGAACAAGTTTATTAATGGATCCGGAAAGACTGGTGCTCAGCACTGGCAAGGCTAATAAAGAGCCTTTTGTGACAAGTCTCTCCCGGGCTCTATTTTTCTCTCCTCAACCGTGCCCATCAGCATCAAAAATCCATAATTCATCTAAAAAATCTGTGTGACAGGCTCGCTGGCTGTATCTGTCTGAGCCTGTTGTGGGGAGGAGTGGAGTGTGTATGAAGAACGAGGAGGTTAGGACCACTAGAGATACCAGGAGGCAGAGGTCCATGGGGACACTAGAGACCACCAGAGATACCAGGAGGCAGCGAACCATGGGGTCACTGGATACCACCGGAGATACCAGGAGGCAGCGGACCATGGGGACACCAGAGACCACTGGAGATACCAGGAGGCAGCGGACCATGGGGTCACTGGATACCACCGGAGATACCAGGAGGCAGAGGACCATGGGGACACCAGAGACCACCGGAGATACCAGGAGGCAGCGGACCATGGGGACACCAGAGACCACCGGAGATACCAGGAGGCAGCGGACCATGGGGTCACCAGACACCACCGGAGATACCAGGAGGCAGCGGACCATGGGGACACCAGAGACCACCGGAGATACCAGGAGGCAGCGGACCATGGGGACACCAGAGACCACCGGAGATACCAGGAGGTAGCGGACCATGGGGACACCAGAGACCACCGGAGACACCAGGAGGCAGCGGACCATGGGGACACCAGAGACCACCGGAGATACCAGGAGACAGCGGACCATGGGGACACCAGAGACCACCGGAGATACCAAGAGGCAGCGGACCATGGGGACACCAGAGACCACCGGAGATACCAGGAGGCAGTGGACCATGGGGTCACCGGATACCACCGGAGATACCAGGAGGCAGCGGACCATGGGGACACCAGAGACCACCGGAGATACCAGGAGGCAGCGGACCATGGGGTCACTGGATACCACCGGAGATACCAGGAGGCAGCGGACCAGGGGGACACCAGAGACCACCGGAGATACCAGGAGGCAGCGGACCATGGGGACACCAGAGACCACCGGAGATACCCGGAGGCAGCGGACCATGGGGACACCAGAGACCACCGGAGATACCAGGAGGCAGCGGACCATGGGGACACCGGAGACCACCGGAGATACCAGGAGACAGCGGACCATGGGGACACCGGAGACCACCAGAGATACCAGGAGGCAGCCGACCATGGGGCTACTGGAGACCACCAGAGATACCAGGAGGCAGCGGACCATGGGGACACTGGAGACCACCGGAGATACCAGGAGGCAGCGTACCATGGGGACACTGGAGACCACAGGAGATACCAGGAGGCAGCGTACCATGGGGACACTGGAGACCACCGGAGATACCAGGAGGCAGTGGACCATGGGGACGCTGGCCAGGCCCAGGGGGACAGGTGTAGGAAGACCAGTAGCAGGAGGAAAATGACCAGGAGGAAGACAATCAAGAGGGTGAGGAAGAGGAGCATTACAATGAGGAGAAAGACCAGGATGGTCATGACCTGGTGGACCAGGATGAGGGCGGCCAATAGAAAGACAAACGGGATAATTACCAGGAATAGGAGCACGGACCATAAGGAGAAGGGCATGGAGCAGCAGCAGGAGGCCCAGCCCCAGGAGTACCGGAGGAGGAGCAGGGTCAGGAGATTCCACTGAGGGGCTGCGATGGTCACCTGGCCAGTCAGGAGGTCGAACTGGGAGACTGTGAGGTCTGACAGAGGGCAGAGGTTTAGCTGGTTGATGCTGAGATGTGACTGGCTGGCCCTGGTGGGTCCTGATGTTAGGGACATGGATCCTGAGGTCCTACTGGTGTGGGCTGAGGTCCAGCTGCTGGGAGCAGAGAGTAGGCTGGTGGGTCTGGAGGTCCATCTTGAGGGATGCAAGATCTGGTTGGTGGTTCTCAAAGTCTGGCAGTTGGGCGTAGACATCTTGCTAGTGGGTGTCAAGATCCAGCTGGTTGCTTCTGATGCCCGGATGGTGAGCCTGATGCCGAGACTGGTGAGTCCTGCAGCCTGGCTGAAGTGTCCTGAGGACTAGACCGCAGTCGGACCTCATTCAGGCGGCCACAAGGCTGGCTGGGGCTACTGAGCCACATCTGTGGGGGTTATGGCCTTTTACCACTGCTGTCCTGTGCCCATCCTACAACGGCCCTGCAAACTGAGCCATGTACAACCCTTTATGCACTGCGAGCAGTCACAGACATCTGAGGGAGGGTAGTGCGGTGGTGACTCTGGCTCAGGAATCAATACCCGCCCCACCCCCACCGCAACAGTGTAATAAGATCAATGTCCAGGACAGCGCTTCTCTACTAGAAAAGACAAATACTTTATTACGCAGAATTCTACTACAGATTAATTAATGCATGAATACCTGATTCACGGGTGCACGTCTTTGTGCTTTCAGGGGCCTCTGCCCCACATCCAGTTACTCCTCCACTTGTCCCTTGTGGGTGCACCCTCACATCTGTGGGTTGTCCCCAGGTTTGGAGTTTGAGGTACGGTCTGTGTGTGCAGCTTGTGCACCCCCTCTTTAGCCCTCAGTCTCTCAAGCCAGGGCCCTTTCAGTCTCTCTCCCAGTTCGTAGGAGCAGCGCTGGGCTGCGTTCAGCCCTCCTGCAGCAGTAGAATCTCACCAGCAGCATTTTTGAAGGGAACTGTGCCCGCGCAGCATGTCTTTTACAGGTTCGGGGCAGGAGCGGCGGCTTCTGTCTGTGGCCATCTTTTGTGTGGCCGGCTGTAGGTCACGTCTCACTCTGGCACTCCAGTTAGTGCTTGACTCATGGCACTGCTCGCTCCAACGCTCCTGAGGGTATTTGACTCATGGCACTGCTCGCTCCAACGCTCCTGAGGGTATTTGACAGATGGCGCGGCTCACTCTTGACACTTAGGTGAGTACTTGGCTCTTCTTTTTGAACGTGATTGGCCAAAGCCCGAAGGTGATGATTCTTTGACACTGCGGACTCCAGACTGCACGAAACCAACGCCACTCTGTCCCTCTGTGGGTGAGGCTGGTGTGCCCCTCCCGGTTCAGAACAAGGCCCAGAACTGATCGTTATCACAGACAGACCCAGGTCACCGCATGTATACGGGGCCAGTGTGGTTTGACCAGCAATCAAAAAACAGGATCACAGGTATGTGCAGCTCTGCCATGCAGGGCAGGGGCACAACTGTACATCACGCAGGTGACATTCCCATCCCAGCAATGATGTAAAGAAAAAGTGAAAAACAAGATCAAAATATAAAGTGGTTCACACCTGAAAAATGGAGTCCATGTGAATTTACATTTATTGAACAACACACAGAATGGCAATGGACGAGGACACACGCAGTTCAATCACTAGAAACACACATGTATGGGGGAATCATCAACCCGACCTCCAATGTACAGACAAACGTCGACACCATGACCTTCAAACCAGGCATCTTGAAAGAAAAAGAGCTGAACCTTTAAACATCAAACTCTGTGTTGCAAACATACTCAGGAGGATCAGGGAAAGGAAAACACTCAAGGACTACAAAGGAAATGTACACAAAGAGATACTGACGCGCAAGAAGGCTGCTTCCTCACTGGTCAGTCTATGTGTCTTAGTCACCTAGACATAGTCATGCAATGCTTGGGTATCAGGAGCATCCCGCACAGCAAATAGCTGTGTATAGTAAGCCATGAAAGTTGCATTTATGTCTCCCTCTATCTAGTTGCCCCTCATCATTTCATATCTTTAGCATTGAAGAGGCTTTCTCATAGGATTACCTATAAATGCGGGCAGTATCCTAGCTTTATCCCTTTCTTAATGCTCCCTGGTGATGTAGCTATGATAATCGTATCCTTTTACCGGGTCTATCGTTCCTAATAACTTTCTTTTCTCTTCGCACAACTCGTGTCTGGCATCCAGCTTATTTAAGATGTTGTCTTGTTTAAGAGTCTTGGGCCAGATGTATAAAGCTTTTTGCGATCGCAAAAGGTTTGATTAAAAGATCGCAAAAGGCCTTTTTGTACGTATGAAACCCAAATTTCTATTTGGAACCACATTGCTGAATCACAATTTGGATTTGCAACTACATACCGAATGGGTATCTGCAAGGGGCGTATTTCGTGCCTCCCTTCTTCAGTGAGCAACCCCGCGCCTGGACCCTCCGAAACATCTCACCTCCAGCAGCTGTGCGCAAACTATTCTGGATCGGGAGTGGTGTAGTCCCCTGCCAGGATTTTGGTGCTGCCCGCTAGACCAGTTTCACAAATGGGGTGACAAATGGAGGCTGTCACTTAAATAAAGTAGTCCAGTCAGATGACAGACACTGATGTACGTTTCAAAGCTTTACTCAGAATGAGTACAAGGACTGAATTTAGCCATAAGCAAGTTAGTAAGTACATGAAGTACAGAAATATTCAATACAAAATCAGGCATAGATTCTCCTTCATAGAATGGGGAAAGGGTCTCATCTTAAGCAGGAAAAATGATTCTCTTTTATAACAAAACAAACAAAGACTTCATACATTTACAACATTAGTGGGGTGTTCTCACTAGCTCATCCAATAGGGGTTAAGACCCAAGAAACAGTTGCATCTGCTCACTATCAAGGTTACTCTCACAGATACCGTGCGAAGCCTCATTGTTCAGAGAGAGAAACATTTTATCACCGTTGCTGTATAGGACAGATGTCTCTTTGGAAAAGTGCATTCTCCTCACATCTTTATCACAGTTCACATTTGAAGCCTATGATTGTTAATCATGGCACACAGCAAGCAGAAAACACATCAGTGGCAAGATGGCGTCTATTTGCTGAGTTCACCCAAAGCAGCAAAACACAGTAAATAAAGGATTTTCCAATTTTGCGTTTCCACACTTGCAAATAACGATTCGCAGTGGAATGTATTCATGTTTTACCACCTACTAAAAGGTAGTGGTAGGGCATTTGCAAACGGCAAGGGGGCCCCAAGGGACCCCTTCCCCTGGGTGAATGTTGACAAAAAAAAATGTTTTAAGTAGACAGTGGTCCAGTGGCCTCCTATTGACAAATGTTAACTAAGTTTTTTTTTTTTAAACACATCCCATTTTCCTTTATGGAAGACGGGATCATTTAAAAAAAAAAAATGCATTATTTAAACGCAATCACAGATATAGTAGTCTGCTGACCCCAGAAGGCCACCATCCCTATAATGGCTATGAATCATTGTAGCCCGCAGTTTGCAACCTTCCTCATTAATATTCATGAGGTAGGCCAACTTTCAACTCACTACGATTCAGTATTTTGCAAACCGACCTATTAGTACATAGATAAGTTTTCAAAGTACCACAATGGCCACAAAATTGCGAGTGGTAATTTGCGATCAGCACTTCATACACCTGCCCCCTGACCACAATTCTGAATGCCTCCCTCTCCACCAACTGGGACGATGCCAGGCCCTTATCCTCAGTAAAATAATTGCCAGTGGTGTCCCCCAGTGTAGCTTTAAAAACCGGATCCTCGCACGCCTGTACATTAAGCTTTGAATTCGGATAGCCGTTCTGGAGATATCCCAGTTCAATGCGGCATTACATGGCTATCATCTGAGCGAGCTTTAGCAAGATACTCATCATGCGTGACCCATGCATACAGGGATGCACAACAAATTATCTAGCCATACATGTAGGTCATGTATCCCAGGATAGTACGTGTACTCCTTACTCTCAGGATTGTGTGCCCTCCATGAGTCTATCAGTCCCCAGGGAGGCATCCAACTGAGAAAGGAACAAGCCGTTTTATAGACCAAAACAAAGGGCATTGGAGGGCGTGACCTTTCTAATACAACTTCTTAGTCCATTCTACCTCAATGATATGCCCCCCCATGCTTCGCACCCCTACACGCATCAGGTCAAGTACGCTAATACCTCCAGGCAGATAAGGGATGCATCCTGGCAGGCGGAGCTAGCGCCGCTGCCCACGTTCTTAAATGCACTCCGAGGCAGACCCTGAGCTCTCTGCCAAGGCGAAGCAAGTCCAGAGGTGAGGGATCCCCCCAGATTTCCATCCAGAAATTTAGTGCCAATCATCAGAAAAGAGAAGGGCACAAAGTGGGAAAACTGGGAAGCAGTTCAGAATGGCCCCATCAGCCCAGGAGGAGAGCTTCTTGTGGATTCCCCACTACGTGGCAACTTCCTCATCCTAAACCTAACACAGGGGCCTCGCCTTCGGGACAAAATCTGCCACTTCTCCGTCTCCAAACTGCCGACACGGCACGCATAATCAACCGGTGTGTGCATCAGCAGCAGGCCTCCTCCAAAGCTGATTTCAACTGTATGGAGGAGACGGTGAGGGTCCTGCAGTGCATAGCCCCCCATCTGCGCCAGTCCCGTACCGCTTGGACTGGGCCAGCCACACTCCGCTGAGACTCTCCAGCTCAGTCAGCCGCAGCTTCAATCCCAACGCAGCCGTCATCTTGTTTTTCAGCTGAGGCAAAGGCACTCCGATTCTTCAGTAATCTTTTCTCTGTCGGCAAGGGCGCAGCACAAGTTTCCCCCCTTTAATATCAGATCAGCACCCAGGCGGCAGGATTAAGAGTTTGGACTAGGGTGGCCAGAGAGCTACAGGCAGTCACTCCTTACTTCATGGTGTTTAGTCCTTTGTTAAACAAATCTTAACAAATTAACCATACTTGTATTTTATTGACAACAAATAAATATAGGTTTCACATTTATTTAAAAATATAAATAAAATATGTATAAATTATTCTTATGTTTATCAAAATTTTCTGTGATCATACTATAAAATATAATTAAATTTTTTTAAAAAAATGATACATAATTAAAACGTTATCAAAATCTAAATATAAATAAAATATTTATAAAGTATGTTTATGTTCAGCAAAAGAAATGTCATACAATATTAAAAAAATGTTATCAAAAGCTGCAAAATGAAAAAAATTATTTGAATTAAAAAACTTAAACAGTATAGAAACATTACATAATCAAACTAAAATTCCAAATTGTCACGGTTATAAACAAATACATTCTATATTAATTCCACCATCATAAATAATTTATCAATGTTTAAATAAATATTAAAACATCTTTAAATTCTCCAGAAGTGAACACAATACTCCAGATAGAGCTACAGAAATGGACACTAAATTCTACATATGGACTTAGGAACCAGGCAAGAAACACAAGAGGAAACTCCAAGAAATGGACACAATAAGGCTAGGGTGGTTTCCAGAACATAAAGCAATACATAAAACATTGTCTCCAGAACTGGCCACAATGGGTCCTCCAGAACAGGTCAAAGTACATTAAAAGTGGCCTCCAGAACTCGATGTAACACAGTATAAAGTCTGAGATATGGTCTTCAGAACTGGACACAATATTCCAGATATGGTCCCTGGCTGTTTCCAAAATATTTGATATATGTCCTTAAGAGCTTGACACAATACTGCAGATGAGGCCTTCGGCACTAAACACAACACTTCTCATACGGTGTTGGGGCAGGAATGTCCCCTGCATGGTGTACAGTCATGTTCCTGCCCGCAGTGCTCATCTGCAAGTATCTGGTATCCCGTGTTTGGAATTTTGCACACAGTGCCACATTAATCGAGCATGTACACAAAGGCCTAGGCCTGTCCCTTGACATGAGAGCGGTTCTCTGCCTGTCCTGGACCCATAGGGGCTCACCAAGCCTTAAATGACAGCAGACTCCCATCTTTGGCATGGGTACTAGCCTGTAGAGCAGTGGTGGCAGCATACCATGTTTTAGTGGTCATATAGTTGTGACCAGACCTTTTTGTTTAATATCTGTTTATTGAACAAAAGCAGTTAGGGAACAATACATGCCACAGGTAGCAAAGGGAAGGGGCGAGGGGATAGCAAATAATCATCACAGAGAGCAAATCCCTCATAGGGAAGCTCCAATACTCTGCACGAAAACAAAAAAAGGGCAATTTTTTAAAGATGACAACACCTATGAACTTGGGCCAAAGCAAAAGTCCAGGATTTGAAAGTCATTCATATAGGGGAGGGTTCTCCTACAAAGCCCAGGGAGAGGGCATGAAGTGAACCAAGGGCCAGCATAGAGAGGATTGTCTATCCTGGAGGGGTCCCAGCTATCCATAGGGGAGCAAATAAGGACACAAAATTGACAGTTTGGCAAAACAAGGCCCCCGCCCAATCTTAAGGCACGAGTCACAGTGCAACATCACTAATAAATTTTGTGGCAATCAACATTAAGACAATATCAAACAGAGAGGAAAAGGAAAATAAGAGAAATATTAAGAGAAGGCAGAAGAGGAAAAGTAAAGATCAGAAGAAAAGAAAACCAAGAAAGACAAGAAGAAGAAGGAGAGGGGAGAGGAGGGGTGGATGCGCCATAAGGGAGCAGGGGAGGGACCAATGTTAAGTCCCAAAGTGGAGGGCGGGAATTGCAGGAGTCAGGATGCTCGTCTAGCAGGCGTCACAAACTACTCCAGGGAATCCGGCTATCCGCCTCTAGAATAAGGTTCCAAAGGACTGTCAAACAATTGTAGTGCCCTCAATCTAGGAGGCATTAGGCGTGAGTGTTCAATTCTAGTAAGGTGATGCACAAGGGGACGCCAGATGCGGTCAAAGCGGGTGTCAGAATGGGCAAGATGGGCTGTAAGCAACTCGAGGGAGAGAACATCCCATAGGCGAAGAAACCATGCAGCAATAGGCCGGGGTGGGGCCGCTTCCAGCAGGAAGCAATGGTCTGACGCGCTGCGCCCAGTAAGTGTAGGATGAGATGCCAGTGGGCTAAGGTCATGGCCCTTAGCGCACTGGGTCGAATGCTTAGGAGTACCAGGGATGGGGTAGCAGGGATTGGGAAACCCACAATGTCCTTAATATGGCTGAGAGCCTCCTTCCAGAACACAGTGAGCTCCGAGCAAGACCACCAGATATGTAAAAAATCCCCTCTATCAGTCTGACACCTCCAACAAATCGGGGAGGTGCCCGGAACATCTGGTGGAGGCGAGTAGGAGTATAATACCACTGCGTCATTAGTTTATAGGCAGATTCACGCTGCGGGATACTATGGTATACCTTAGGAATGTCCTTCCATAAGCGGTCCCATTCCTCCGGGGAAACGTCGGTAGCCAAATCAACGGCCCAGCGAGTTTGGTATCCGTGGCTTGGTAGATGCCCAGAGTGCTGAAGAACCGAGTAGGTCTTAGAGATGAGGCCTTTAGATCCGTTGAATCTACGGACCAGGGTTTCAAAGGGGGTGAGACGCCGAGTCACCTCCCGGGAATACTCGGGAGCGGAGAGCCAGTGACGTACTTGGTAGTACTGTAGGCGCTCCTTATCAGATAGGCGAAAGAACTGTTTACATTGATCAAAAGAGTGAAGAGCAGAGCCCTGGAAAAAATCCTGGAGGACCCGCCGACCCTCTACAGTCCAAGCCCCGAAGGAGCGGGGCTGGAGCGCAGGAGGAAACGCAGGGTTGCGTGTGAACGGTGTGTTGGGAGAGGGGAAAGTTGTGAGACCTCGAGAGAGCGCCAATCTATCCCATACCTCTAGGACTGTTCTCGTTGGCGTCGCCAAGTATGCACTGCGTGGGCGTGCGGAACGCGGGAGCCAAGCGAGGTCCCAAAGCGGTCTACAAGCTACCGCACAGTCCATGTGGAACGAATGCTTTTCACTTTCAGGGACTATCCATTCCGAAATAAAACGGAGGTGGCAAGCCCAATAATATTCCAGCAGGTTAGGGCAGGCCTGTCCCCCCCGAGATCTAGGAAGCACGAGTATCCTGTGGGAGAAGCGGGGGCTCGATTTCCCCCAGATGAACTTAGTAAATTCACGCTGCAAGGCCTGAATATCTGCATGTGGACCGGGGGTGGGGAGAGACTGGAACAAATAGAGAATTTTAGGGAGAAGGGACATCTTAACTGCATGAAGATGGCCCGACCATGCTAAAGGAAGACCCTCCAACCATCTCATCTCCTCGCGAACAGAGTTGCGAAAGCGAGGCCAATTCAAGGAGGTCCAGGATGAGAGTGTAGGGGTTAAGTCCAAGCCCAGGTACCGTATTGACTCATCAGTCCACTGCACAGGGAGCAGATCCCGTAGGCGCTGGACCTCCGGTGCTGGTAGCGTGAGGTTAAGAGCGTGGGATTTCTCCAAATTAATACGATAGCCCAAAGCCGCCTCAAAAGAGGCCAAGAGCTCAGCCACCGCAGGCAGAGAAGACGACGGAGAGGACAGAGATAGCAACAGGTCATCAGCAAAGAGGGAGGCCTTGTGGTCCATCCCCCACATACGAATGCCCTGAATATCCCGATAGCAAAAGACACACAAGTGATGGACGGAATGCAGAACAAATCAAAACATTCACCTCCAATCAAGAGATCTGGGTTAAATCCATCATTCTTTTGCTCACCATGCCACCCCAGTTTAGACCTGGCCATATGCAAATCAGTCTTGACCCTGTGTCTCATGGGAACAGTCCAGCCCGAACTGCCAAGCCAGGTCCTCCCTGGACCGGAAACAAGCATCCTAGGACCGGTTTCGGGGTTTCACCCCTCTTCAGCCAGGATAGCTTGATTCCAGTGGCACAATGAGCCCAGGACCCACGTCCATGTACTGGGGTGAATGTATGACATTGTTCTGCATTCTGTCCATCAACTGTTGTTTTTGCATTTGTCACCCCGAGTGGGACAGGTATGCCCAGACGTGGGTCCCGTGCTCTCCATGCCACTGGAATCAAGCTATCCTGGCTGAAGAGGGGTGAAACCCCGAAACCGGTCCTAGGATGCTTGTTTCCATTCCAGGGAGGACCTGGCTTGGCAGTTCGGGCTGGACTGTTCCCATGAGGCACAGGGTCAAGACTGATTTGCATATGGCTGGGTTCAAACTGGAATGGCATGGTGAGCAAAAAAACGATGGATTTAGGCCCAGATCTCTGTACTGGGGTGAATGTATGACATTGTTCTGCATTCCGTCCATCAACTGTTGTTTTTGCATCTGAATATCCCGATGGCAGCGGATGGCGATAGCCAGGGGTTCAACAGCAAGCACAAAAAGAAGGGGAGAGAGCGGGCACCCCTGGCGTGTGCCCCAGTGAATGGAAATAGGTGCAGTGGTAGAGCCGTTAAAACGTATACGAGTAGTGGGTTTGGCGTAAGGGGCCATCAATTTGGATATAAAGCCCAGTCCGAAGCCAATCTTCTGAAGAACTGCCCGTAGGAAGCCCCAGTCCACGCGGTCGAACGCCTTCTCGGCGTCAAGGGAGACCAAACAGGCAGGGATGGCTCTGATACGCGATTTTTCCACCAGGTGGGCAATGCGCCGGATGTTATCAGCGCCCTGATGATGCCGAATAAATCCCACCTGATCGGGGTCAATAAGTCCCGGTAGATTGAACTCCAATCTATTCGCCAAAATTTTTGTGAAGAGTTTGGCGTCAGTATTTAACAAGGCAATGGGGCGGAAGGAAGCCGCCAAAGTCGGGTCCTTCCCAGGCTTAGGGACCAGGACAATCTCAGCCTCGTTCATTGTAGGCGAGAGGCCTGTAGTATCCGTAAAACTATTAAAGAGATGGAGTAAATGTTCCCGTAACTGCGGATAAAAGACTCGATAAAAAGTAAGTGGAAGACCGTCAGGCCCTGGCGTCTTGCCCGTCGGGAGTTGCTTCAGAGCTTTAACAAGCTCCTCCTGAGAGATATGTTCGTCAAGTAACCCCTTAAAGTAAGGGTCAATAGGATCCCAGGGGCAGGCATCAAGAAACCTCTCAACCGCCTCCGGGGAGCAAGGAGCCTGAGCATAAAGCTCCTTGTAGAAGGCCATGAGGGTATTGCCCTTGTCCCTCTCCGAGGTGGCCCAAGAGCCATCAGGACCTCTGAGCTTGGAGATGTAAGAGCGAGCAGTCTGGGCCCTCACGCGACGCGCCAAGCACACTCCAACCTTATCGCCCCCGACGTAGAATTTCTGTTTAAGATTAACAAACAGCCGTTCAGCCTTATTAGTACGGTGCAAGCGGAGTTGGCCACGCAGGGCAGTCAGACGGCGTTTATTAGCAAGAGATGGCGAGGCATGGTCCACACGTTCCAGATCTTTAATATCGCGGGAAAGAGTGGTCTCAACTAAGCGAGCCTCGTGGGCCGGACAATGGATATAGAGGTGATGACCCCTCGAATAGTAGCCTTGAAGGCATCCCATCGGACATCCCCAGGTGTTTCCTCGAGGGTATAAGACGCAAAGAAAGATTCAATCTCTTTACGGATATCTGCCACGTCCACCGGGTCGCGAAGGGCTTGAAGAGGCAGTCGCCATCGAGGCAGGGGATCATCACGAAGTGCGTGAAGTTGAAGCGTAAGCAAGACATGCGCATGATCAGAGATAGAAATATCTGAGATATCCGCCGTGCAGAGATCCCGCACCAGGGGAAGCGAGAGAAAAAAGTGATCAATCCGCGAGTATGAACGGTGAACATGGGAATTGAAGGAGTAATCCCTGGAATCCGGATGGAGATATCTCCAGGCATCGACCAAGCCAAGGTCAGTAATGGCATTTTTCAGTTGCGCCGACATTGCCCCCGAGACATGGTGCGCCTGTGCCGTGCGGTCCCACTCGGGATTCCAAACTAAGTTAAAGTCGCCTCCGAGAACAATAGGGGTAGAGACCGCACGCAATAACGTCCCTAACTGCTGCCGCAGATATACGTCCTGTTTCTGATTGGGGGCGTAGACATTAACAAAAGTGCAAGAGCTCCGGCCCCAGACCATATCAATTTTTAAAAATCTCCCATCTTCGTCAGCTATGCATTGGGAGGAGGTCGTTCGCCAGCCAGACTTAAAAAGAAGCGCCACCCCCCCCAGTCTTGGTATGGGAACTCGCCCAAAACTGGGTGGGATATTTGCGGTGGGACATAAGGTGAGTATCAGAGGGAAGCAGGTGAGTCTCCTGGAGAAAAATCACATCAGGATCGTGCTGAGAGAGGTAACGCAAACCTGGCGACGCTTAGAGCGAGAATTGAGGCCCTTTACGTTAAGGGAGAGAAAAGTGACAGTGCAAACCATTATGTAGGGGAAAGGGCGCAGCGCGCATTAGAGCCAGCAGCACGCAGGAAGAGGCAACACTGTAAACCAACCAGGGGGAGACGTAAGTTAGTGAAGAAGATGGATCCCAGTCTCGAGAGAGCCAGTATCCCACCCAGACGCGCATAAATGGTATGAAGGCAGTAGGACAAGGGCAGCCGCAACAACCACAAAACAAGCATGAGGGCAGAGACCCAGCCGATCCCCCCCAACAGCCACCAGGACCCTCCTGCAAACCAATCGCGACATTGCCGATCAAAAAACAGGACTGACGCATCCGAAAAGGGCAGGGAAAAGGAAAGACAGAGAAAGAACCAAAGAGAAGAAAAAAGACATAGAGTCTAATCGGGACAATCCGGTATCCCAAAGGCGGACCATCCCAGAGAAGTCACTCTCCTATAGGACTCCAACAAGGGGGGGTGGTGGACACACACGAGGCGTAGAGCCTCCGTCTGCAGCATCCCGTGCAGGACTGGAAATGAGCCACACTGAAGTCCAGTCACTGGGTCCTAGTGAAGGGGCCCCAGTGGAAAGGCACAAGGTGCAGGGAAAGCCGAAAACATCACAGCGTTGGAGGTGGCTAGTTCGTGAGGGACGGAGAGGCACTCAGGGGCCGAACCTGATTAATGGCCTCCTGTTTAGCCTGTGTGGATTCAAGGTCTCTGGAGAGGCGCCTAGATCGAGGTGGAGGAACAGTGGACCACTCCGGTCGAAGGGAGCCCATAGGACGAGTACTAGAAGGCGGAGGGTCATCGCTTTCAGGGTCAATAGGAAAATGGAGAAGACGCTGCGCCTCCTGCAGGGAACGAACACTCCGTCGTCTACCCTCCCAAGAGAACATCAAGGCAAAAGGGTGACCCCACTGATATTTAATTGCAAGCTCCCTCAGCTTGTCAGTCACAGGTTTGAAGCTCTTCCTGCGCCGAAGAGTAGAGGGCGCGAGGTCCTGGAAGGTCTGGACAGAGAGACCATTGTACGAGAACGTTTGCACTCCCTGCACCCTGCGAAGGATGGCCTCCTTATCTGTATAGAAGTGGACCCATGTGATGATGTCTGGAACAAAGTTAGGGCGGTTGCGAGGGGCAGGTAACCAGTGGGCCCTGTCAAGCATTGGGCGGAGAAGTGCCCTCTCCCTCCCGAATGGCATGAAGGAGGTCCGCTGTGTATGATAGAATATTCGACCCTTCCGTTCCCAATGGAAAACCTCTAATACGGAGGTTGTTCTGCCTACTACGGTTCTCCAAGTCTTCCTGCTTCAGCTTAAGGGTGATATTTTTGTCTTGAAGCTCAGCTACTTTCTTCCATAGACCATCTCCGTCCTCCGTCCGAGCATCCATTGTGCGTTCGAAGCCATCCACCCTATCACCGAGTTCAGAAACCTCTCTGCGAGTGTCCTGCAGCCCAGCCTTGAAGTCCTGGCAAAGGGAGCCAATCTCAGTCTTGATCTCCTGCAGAAATGCCGACATATACGCCTGGGTGATGGGCACCCCAGAGGCCGGCACCCCGGATGGCGGCAAGGAAGAAGCAGGGTCATCTTGCGTGCTGGGAAGCGACTTGGACCACAGAGAGGTCACCGGATTCTCCCGGGAGGCCGCAGCGTCAGGTGCCTTAGCCCCTCTATGCTTGGGAGGCATAACTTCAATATGCAAGGGTGATGAGGACTCTGCCTCAGGGGGTCACCCACAGTGAAGTCAGGGAGCGGGGCTCCGGGAGAGGCCAACCAAGCAGCAGGGGGTGTGGGTACAGAGATAGCTCTGTTTCCGGACCTCAGGGCGATGTCAGGGGCCCACAGCTCCCAAGCATGCAGGCGCAACAAAATGGAGACCAGCCAGAGGCAGCGGCGTTCCTAGAGGCCAATGCGAGCCAATCAAGGAGCTGACAATCAGGATTAATAGGCCAGATTGCACTCCCAAAGTAGATTGTAGGCCCCAAGCTGCGTGGAGGGCACCAGGTTGTAGCAGGGCTAGGTGAGCCAGGCAAGGACCAAGGATAGAGTCACTGGGAGGAGGCATGACCGCGCTGGGCCCAGAGCAATCCCTCAAAAGAATCAGGGGGTCCCCAAAGGTTGCAGTAAGCAAAGGAAGTCCTCAGCGGGGCTCAGGTGGCAGGAGACGCCAAGGCAACCAGGCAGCAAGGAGGGAGTCACAGTATAGGTCCCAGGAAGACGATCCCCACAGCCGAGGGTCAGGCATCAGGCAGGGGCACCAGCGTCAGGGTCAGGGGTGTGTAGGCCTTAGAGAACGTCAAGATGGCGGTGGAGCCGGGGAACACCACAGAAATACCCCGAGCCACCCGCGCCCGCAGCAGTGCACCCCCTGTCCCGGTACCTCCGGCCTCCTAGCGGCACAGCAATGTCCTCTCTGCTCGTCAGGTCCGGTGACAGCGGCAATTCAGAGGATCAGCGGGGCTCAGCAGGCCCCAGGCAGTACTCCTGCTTACTCCAGCAAGCGACAGCTCACACTGGGGGAGCCGGCCTCCGACAGGCTCTCAGATGGTGCCAAGGTGTCTCGGGGCCCCCGATTCCCCCCCGGGGCTCAAGCGTCTCATCAAAGCTGCAAGAGAAGGCGTCCGCCGCCGCCCGAGGCTCCTCCGCGGCAGGCAGAGAAAATGACGGCGGGGCGGATCGTTAGCAGGCGAGATCTTCGCAGAGCAGGGTCCCCGGGAAGCCCCCACAGCAGCAAGCACTTGCAGCGGTGGACCCCAGAGTTCTTAGGGTCCACCAGCAAAAAATAAAGACTGTAGTGACCGGGCAATTAGCAAAAGTGGGAAGCGCCGGAGCAGAGACTCGATGGTAGACGTCTCACTCCATGCGCGCCCCGGCCACGCCCCTGACCAGACCTTTTTATCTGTGTCACTGGAGTGATGGTGAGGTGTGGTTACTTTTCCAGACAGTGGAAGTGTTTTGCTGACGTCCCTGAAGCTGGAGTGAAGAGACCTAGGCACTGAAGTGGGGAAACGGGAGACAGGCTTCCCTTTAGTAATTCAACATGTTTCTGTTGCTGCAACGAGCTGCTGGTTAGTCATCCTTGGTGGAGGGTGAGACTGCAGTCTCTGTTGTTCAGAGTGTGAAGGATCCTTTGGAAGAGGTGAGCTTTATGTCTCTCTTCCTCAGTGTGGCTGTTTATAGCTGGAGGAAGAAGGCTCACACGTTTTTGTGCCTCTGTTGTGGTTGCTCCAGCCTGGAGATGACCCTGCTGTGAGGAGCATCACTCCTGACAAAGGCTGAGTCTGAAAGTCAGCCTGAGAAGGACACATGAATGGGGAGCCAACCCAAACCGGTTCTGAAAGTGCAGGTGGAGAATACACATCTCCTGTCGGAGCTGCTGACTCTCTTGTGGTTCCAGTTCCATGTTCTTTCTGACCAAGGAGTAGGTGCACAACAAATTACCCAGAGGATTATTGGGCATCCACAGCTGTTGTGCCCCTGACAGCAGCTTCTCAGAGGGGACGCTACATCACCTGATGTATGATCTGTCGGAAGAGCCGTCTCCCTGTCATGGAACACGTGGAAGTGACCTGTCCGAGAGGAGAGGGAAGGAGCAAGCATATCCTACAGAAGATCACTCGCCACATGGACAAGACCAGTTGATCCCAAAGCTGAGAGTTTGTCCATCAGAGACTCCAAAGAGCGTGATCGGTGTTCGTCCAGTTCAGAGGCTGTCATCCAAGCTGAAGCAGAGATTCTGCAGCGTTGCTGTGGTGTCCATGAGTGCATCGCCCTGATGAAACCTGTCTGCTGCCTGACCGAAGCATTTGCCTAAGTGTGACTGAGCAAACTGTGCTGCCAAAGGTCTGATTGTTGATAAGCCGAAGGCACTTGCCAAGTGTGCCTCAATGGTCTTCAAGTGGTTAGTCCATACTACTTGCCCAATTTGTGCCCAAGCCAACTACGCCACTGTAAGAGAAGCTGCTGCCTCAAGACACTTGTCCATTTTGTGCCCGAGTGTCTGTGCAGCTATCCGAGGTACTGACCAGAAGTGTCCCTGATCGGACTATGCCGCTGACCTGTGTAGCACCTAGAAGCTGTCCAAATGTAGCCACATGGACCTAAGTTCGAAAACGGACTGCATTTCTGTTTCAACCCATAGGAAGTGTACTCCGCTAAGCCGCCGACTCAACAAGCACCCCTAGTGAAGGAAGGCACAGTCAAAACCCGTGGGCTGCAAGCTCCAGCCTATTTTCCAGGTGCCCGAAAAATGGCGCCTTCCTGAAGATGGATGTGCTCCTGCCTACCGCCGCCTCCAGATTTCACTGTTCTAGATTTCTGTTCCAGAAGTTTAAGCAGAGGGACGGCACACATAGGGGCCGGCGGATCTTTCATTCACTGAGAGGAGGACATTAAGTGAAGTACACAGAGGCCTACTTGAGAAGTACAATGGACTTGTATTTGGTGAGAAAACAAGACTGAGAGACGGTGCGCACGACACTGCCACAGGGGCGCGGGGAGCATTGAACCTGTGTCTGAGACCCACACCCGGGGATACCCTTACACTGACAGAGAGTGCATTGCAGCATTGTGATTGGACAGGGGAGCCTGGGTGTGCTTCCTGGTTGCTGTTCGGCCGGAGTCCCACGGAAGAGAGATCGAGCAGAGAAGCGGGACGCGGCGACAAGGTAAGTGGTTGTTTTTGTTTACTTTTTACATTCCCCTTCCTCTTCCAAACCCCCCCACCCTCTGCCCCGCCAACCTCGATCCATGCCAGCAGCCACTGTTCTCTGTTCTCCTCCTTTCTATTCAAAAGACACATCACAACATGGAGTCCCACAGGTCTCTAATCACTGATAACAGCATCAAAATTCACCAGTGCACTGATTACAAAACTCTGCTTGAAAGTCTCCCCAGCTACTGACATCCAGTGCCTCTGTCTGCACCTCACCCAGACCTGGATGTCCAGCTCTTACCTTCAGCTCAGCCCACCAAGACAGAATTCCTGCTCGTTGCCAAGAACAAGAAGCCTGGTACCAGCGCTCTCTACTGATGAAAGTGAAACTGTTCTTCCACAAAGGGACTTCAGAGCTGCTTTTCAAGCCTTCATGGTTTCACATCTGAATCGTGACAACGTCCAAGTCCGCTGTCTGCCCTGACTTCAGAGTGCGCTCCCTTAAGAGCATCCTACAAGCTGCAGAAGCCTCATTGAGAGCCTGAAGAAATATTACTACCCTAAAGGAACCGTACTGGCTCCCATTCCCGGCCTGCAGTGTTCTCAAAAACCAACTGCGCCCTCAAAAACCAATTAGGCTGAGAACCCAACCATCTCAGTTGTCCCTGGCACATCCACAGCAAGAAGACCATTGGACTGGACATTGCTGTACAGCATCGTCAAGATGCTGTGGAGCATGGTCAAAGACTTATTATATCTCTGTTTTTGTTAGTTTGCTCTCTGTTAGCTCTGTGCCTATAACTATTTTTAGTTATTTGAGTAGAGGTTTTACTATACCTCTCTTTTATTATTGTATTGTTCAAATATGTTTTTTACGCGATTTCGGGTCGAGGCTGCAAAACGGAAGTGGTCATTCTTTTATTTTACTTGCGCGGTCCAGTGCTTAAGGGACTCGCTTTCTCGCGCCGTTTAGGAAACCGGAAGTGAGTTGAAACTTCACTTCCTGTGGCGCGGTCTAGTTCCTGAGCTCGCCGGTAATTGATGGATGTAGTGAGGTGGTTCGGTAAAGAAAGACAGAGCCGGAGTTGCGTAATTAACTTATTTATTTCTATCTCAGCAGGTGCGCCGGGAACCTCCGCTCGTTTCACCGGCCAGCCGATAATGCCTCGAAATGGCCGGGCGCGCTCCCAGCATTCCCGGCCACACGTGACCTAGGAACACTAGAGCGCGACACAACATATCTCCTCCCTTTACAATATAATATCACACAACTCAGAGTCTCTGAAAAACTGAACGTACCGGGTATTTATAACTCCACTTCATACTCACGGTACTTCTTGGGAAACACCACGGCTCTACCTGACCTGGTGTGTCTCAGTGGCGTCTTGGTGTTATTGTCTCTGCTGTCCCTTGAACCAGTAGCTCTAGGTGAATGCTGAGTGAGACTCCTTGCCTCCGAATTTCCGTCCACCTGGCTCTCCTGCAGCCCTTGGTGACTCTCGCCTCCATCCCGCTCCGGAGTGTCCAAGATACTTGTTTCACCTGCCTTGATGTTCACTGTGTTTCCACTTGTCCTCTCTGCTTTGGTCGTCTGGTTATCCGTGTCTTGAGTATCTTCTTCCTCCGTCCCTGCGGATGTGCCTCCTGCCTTTTCCCATTGCAATACCTTGTTGCATCATGTCATCCTGTCTTTGGACCATATCTTTCCATCGCTCAATAATGCTGATCTTGCATATGCCTCACACACTCTTAAGGGTGTACTGAATTTGCTTTCTCCCTTCTTTTTCAATTGCGCCAGTTTCACTCTGACCCATTCTCCTTTTTCCAAAGACTCTTCCTTTACATTTCGCCGTTGGTTGTAGTGATCTGTGTAAAGCCTTTGGGCCTTCTCCAGGTTGCTCCGTACCACTGCCGGTGACCATCTACTTTGTATTGTCCTACGTTTCCACGCAACATTATCCCTAGTGAACGGGTCACGACCCCGTAAGATCTTGAATGGACTATATCCCGTTTGCGTAGGAGTGATGCGGTAGGCCCATAAGGTACGTTGGAGTTCTACTTCCCACTGCTTCCCTGCATTAATGGCCGACTGCACAGACCCCATCACCACTCGGTTGAAACGTTCGGCGAGGCCATTGCCCGCTGGATGATATACTGGAGTGTGCTTCGTCATGATCCCATTCCTCTCCATGAACGACTTCCACTTGTCGGACGTGAATTGGGGTCCGTTGTCGCAGGTTATGACTCTGGGGATCCCTTCTCTTAGAAAGAGGAAGTGAGAAACTTCAGTATGGTGTCTGTATCCATTGTGTCATGCACTTCCACTTCCGGCCATTTGGAGTATCTGTCCACCAGCACCACTATGTACCTGGGTGTACCCTGTGCGTTCAGGATGGGGCCCAAGATGTCAATAGCCACTTCCTCCCATGGATTGACCGGTTGGTGAAACTTCCCCAGTGGCGGTCTCATCGTGGTTTGGGTCTTGTCTGCATTACAGCACTGTGCGCATTCTCTGACGTGCCTTTCCACCTGACAGTCCATTGCAGGCCACCAATATGCTTGTTTAGCCCTCTGTTTGGTTTTTACTATGCCCAAATGTCCCTCGTGTAGTATGGTCATTATCCTTTTTACCAGTCCTTCCGGTGGCACCACCTTGTCTCCTCTTAGTAAGAACACACTCTTGTCCTCTACTGACAGTTCTTCTCTCACTTCATAGAACTTCCTCTGTTCCGCCGATAGGTGTTTTTTTTCCGGCCAACCTACGACCACGAAGCTTTTCACTTCCTTGATACATACGTCGCTTTCATATGCCGTCCCCATTCTTGCGCGCTTATGACTGCTTCCTGATCTTCTGCGAAGGCGATTGTGTAGTCATCCTCTTCCGTCGGCTGAGGTGCATCCTCCATGGCTGCCGCTCTGCTCAAGTAATCTGCCACTTTGTTCTTGGCCCCGGGATGTATTCTACGTCATACACATAGTCCAACAACTTCAAAGTCATCTTTGCTATGCGCGGGGTGGCACTCGCATGACCACTGGATGTAAGTACCTTGATCAGGGGTTTATGATCAGTCCTCAACAAGAACCTCGAGCCCCACAGGAATTGACGGAACCGTTCCATTGCCCATATAACAGCCAGCATCTCCTTTTCCACTACACTGAATTTCTCCTCTGTGGAGGACAATGATCGAGACGCGAAACTGACCGTCGTCAGCACTCCATTCTCTGATCTTTGCATGAGGACTGCCCCCAACCCTCTGTCACTGGCATCTGTGGTAAGAACCGAGAGTGCATCCTGGTCAAATCCTTGCAAGGGTACTGCTTCACAAATGTCCTCTTTTATTTTGCTGAATTCTACATCCGACTCCTCTGTCCACACAAAGTTCGTCTTATCTCTTAGGAGCTGACGCATGCTGTGTGTTTTGGTAGCAAAGTGGGGCACAAACTTGCTATAGAACTCCGCCATGCCTAGAAAGGACCGTACGTCATCTTTGTTCCTTGGAACGGGTGCGTCTTTGATGGCTTTCATGTTGGCCGCTTTGGGGGTGATCCCTCTGTCACTAATCTCGTGACCCAGGTACGTCACCGCAGACACTCCTAGCTTGCACTTGTCCCACTCCGCTGTGAGGCCATTGAGCTCCAGGATGCGTAGCACGTTATTACGTTTTTTATCGTGATCAATTTTGGTCGTTCCCATGATTAGGATGTCATCCTGGAAGTACTGTACTCCGTCAGTGTCTTTAAACAGTCTATGCATCAACTTTTGGAACACAGCTGCGGCAGACGCCAGCCCAAAGGGCATTCGCCGGAATTGATAGCATCCGAACGGCGTGATGAACAATATTAATTTCCTACTCCTCGGATGCAGTGCTACCTGATGATACGCTGAGGTCAGGTCTATGGTCGAAAACCACCGAACGCCTTTCGTCTTCGCTAACATCTCGTTTATCCGAGGTAGCGGGAATTTGTCCACGACGATGTTCTTGTTGAGTTCTCTTAGGTCAATGCACAAACGCACCTTGCCGTTTGGTTTCTGGCCACGACCAGTGGAGCTAACCATTCTGCACTCTCTATTGGCTCAATCACTCCATTATCTTCCAGGCGTTGCAGTTCATGTTGTACCGCTTCCTACTGTTGAATGGAATGTTCCTCACTTTATGGCTCACTGGTTGTGCATTCTCCTTTAGGCATATCTTGTGCGTGAACTTTGCCAATTTGCCGATCGTACCTCCAAAGACTTTCGGGAACTCTCCTTTCCATTTGTCCGCTTCGTATCCTTGCGCTTGGTCAGTCATCAGCACTTGGGTCAACCCTCCAGGATTTAGTTGGATTCCCAGTCCTCCCTGGTCTATCCATCCCAACACTGATGGCCCCTTCTCAGCTACGTACAGTTTCCCTTCCGTCGTGCGTCCTTTGAATTGGAACCTCAGTTTCCGGAACCCTACCATCGGTATGGGTTCTCCCGTGAAGGTGACCGGCTTGATATCTGGGGGTAGAAGATGCATACCAATCACTTGGGCGAAGTCTCTGTCCCACACTTTACGTTGTATGATGGTATAAGGTGAGCCTGAATCCGCCACCGTGGATACTGGAATTCCTCCTATTGTCACTTCACACAACGGCTTGCTTGTGCGGGAGCCATCCATGCCCAACACGTGTTCTTCGATGCACAGGACTTCCTCTTCTTCTTCCTCATCTCCCTCTTCCGGATCAGACTCCTGTGTCACGTACTTCACTGTCGCCTTCTTGGGTTTGCGCCTGCAGACCTTCTCAAAGTGTCCCATTATGCCGCAATATAGACATTTGGCTCTGAAGGCCGGGCACCGTCTGTCTGATGCCGCATGAGCGGTGTTACCACATCTGTAGCATCCCTTCTTTACGTCACGTGGGAACGGCGTGTTCATTTGCGTCCTCGTTGCCGGTCCTTGTTGCCATCCTGGGTTCCTCCTGGCCTGCGGTCTCCTTTCATATTCTTGGGTCTCCGTTATTTTTCCTACTAGTGGTCTGCTGGATGCCTCCTTTTCGCGGCCTCCGCGCACCTCTTGGAGAGTTCCGCCTTCTTGACCAGAGCTACGATCTCTTTAAGAGGAGAATCACCACTGACCCATAGTTTTTCCTGTATAGACGTAGCTCACCGTGTGCATGATGATTTGGTCCCTTACGAATTCATCATGCAGACCACCAAACTTGCAATTGATGGCTAGACCCTTCAACGCTGCCACATAATCATCTACTGATTCTCCTGCCTTCTGCTTCCGCTGAAAGAAATTGAAGCGGTCAATGGCTGTGCACACTACCGGCTGATAGTGGCTATCTAGGTCGTCGATGGCGTGTTGGAACACTTCCATGTCCTCTGGCGGACGGGTCTTCTTCACCAGATTCCTGTATACCCTGACACCTTCAGGGCCTAGATTGTGAAGCAGGATCTTTTTTTCCGTGTACTTGGGAAAACTTCCTCCCTTCATCCTCCAACGCTGACAAGTAATTAAGGAAATATTCCTTCCAATCCTCCCATTTCATCGCCGGTTCCCCTGGGTGTGGCAGGAAAGGTAGTGGATTTGTGAGGGAGAACGTCTGGGCACACATTCCTGCTTGCCTTACAGTTGGCGCGCCTTCTACCCTGGGCGGAGGGCTCCCCGGAGCACTCTGCTCTCGTAGATCTGCCACCCCGTCGAGGGACACTGCTGCCGCTCCTGTGTGACGCAGCCCTCGTTGCGCCAGGTTCACTCTCCCTCTTGCCCGTGCTGTTGCTGTGCTGCTGGACGCGTGTTTGGGCGGCGCTGTGCTCTGTTCGTCCCTCCCTGCGGCTCTGCGGTCGTGAGAGCCGTGGGCTATACCCCTATAATCATCCGTGCGTCGTGTTATGGCGCTGGGATGGCTGTGGGGTGTCCAGGCTAGGCTCACTGGTGGGGCACTAGTACCTGTGAGATGGTGCGCTTCCAAAAGAGCGTGTTGCCGACGGTGTAGCGCCTGGTTAATGAGGCTGGACCAGGCTGGTGGTGCTGCGCCCCTTCTGCTGCCCTACTCCTCGGCACTTCTCCACCGCTTGGCTCTTGGTGCGCTGCGGTCGCTATCCGCGGGGCGCGCGGGCGATGACCGGGCCTCTGCCACGCTCCCTGCTATGTGGTGTATCGTGTAGCGCCTGCTACACACAATGTTGGTGCTCTACGGTTCTCTGTCCCCCCAGCCTCGTCGCCAATTTGTAGTGAGGTGGTTCGGTAAAGAAAGACAGAGCCGGAGTTGCGTAATTACTTATTTATTTCTATCTCAGCAGGTGCGCCGGGAACCTCCGCTCGTTTCACCGGCCAGCCGATAATGCCTCGAAATGGCCGGGCGCGCTCCCAGCATTCCCGGCCACACGTGACCTAGGAACACTAGAGCGCGACACTACAATGGATGCCTTATAAAAGCATTGGCGGGCTCTAGCACCTTTCAACTCTCGAGCTGGTTTAAGACGGTTTTCACGGACACGGCTCCAATATACTTATGTGGCTAATACCGTTTGAAGTAAGTCATGACCCCTTTTTTATCAACCGTTTGTTTGTTGCTTAAATTTTCGGCGCAACTGGCACGATTTGGCTTCGCATTGGAAATTTAGGTTCCAGCGGGTCGTAAGTTCACATTTTCCCAGTGTAGTTTAGGTCCTAGCGCACTGTTCTTTTCAGCGCACTTTACATTTTAATTCTATGACTTTGCATGTTTATACCTCACCCCGGTCCCCCCATGATCCAACGCACCGCGGAGCTTCTATTCCAGCGTAACGTTTATATTTCTTTACGAGCTTCTGTATGCCCGCTGTTCACCCGGGTTTCCCGCGCTGACAGCTCACCTTTTACCTTAGCCCCTTGCGTGTGTAGCCTGCCAAGTCACTGATTATAGTAACATAGTGTATTTTTACACATATTGCACGCCATTTAAAACATTCCTTTCCCATATTGTTGTTTTGGTTTAACGCTATGCCTTTACCCATGTGCCTTATCTCCATGAGCGGCATTAACGCTACTGACCTCTACTGACTTGAGACCTAATTATGTCTCTTGCGTATTACTTTACATTTAATCTGCTATCATTTGGATTCTACATTGTATGGGGTGTTGGAGTTTTTTACACTTTTTTACACTTTTAAACTTTATCGTGTTTGATATCACGTTATCTATGGGCCTTTGAGCTCCTCTTGCGTTTCTATTAAAAGATTTTTCCTGGCCTAAATTTCACTTTATGAATTTTGTTGTTCTCATGCACGTTAGCCTCTATCACCTTTTACTGACTCATGGCTGTAGAGGATACTGGGCTTGTTTACACTTGAATACATTGAGTTTACGTGGTTTAGTAGAAGCGCTGGAGCTTCTCTACACACTTAATTCAATAACTAATTTCTTTACAGGTACACCATACTATATATACTCATAGGACTTCGCTCTACCATGAGCCTCACCTATGCGTCCTAGGTATGTCTAGCCTTTATTTCTTTACTAAGCCTTTGCTCATTCTTGCCAGATTGGTTTTATACATGCTCATTTTACGTATTTTTCTGGCATTTTAGGATTTGCTTCAATCCTCTTTGATATGCGCGTCTGAGGATACATTTCATTTCTATATCCTATTGGTAAGCTAGTTTTATCTAGCCACATTAGATCTTTTGGCATATTGGCACTGGTCTATAAGGCAGTCTTACATATGGTGCTACTTTTTAATGGCGTTTATTCATCTTTCGTTAACTTTTGCTTGGTTCTACATATCACACTTTTTTTTTTTTTTTGTTCACGGGTAATTACTTTTTTCACTAGATCTCACCCCCATGTTATTTTTCACTTCTATCTAACACTTTTCACTTCTCTCTTGGCTCTTTTTTTTTTTTCCTTTTTTTTTTTTTCCTTTTCTCTATATTATCCTTTTCTTCTATAAATTTATCTTTTTCACATGTTTATAATGTTTTTTGTGGTCTAACATCATTATTCTACAATATACTCATGTTGTATGCCATTACAGCCCTGAAGAAGCCCATGTTTGGGCGAAACGCGTTGGCTGGTTCTATTATACGAAGCACAACTGCGAATAAAATAGACCAGAAACGTTGATTTTCAAATAATTTTTATTGACGTGTTTGTGTACTTAATTGTCTGTGTCTATATATTGCCTCTCATCCAACCAACTTAAAGGGTCGCTGAGGTTGTCGAGGTGGAAGTTGAGGTCTCCAATGAGCATGTAGTCCATGGAGGCGATGGCGTGGCATGGGGCGCGATGAGGTCGTGATGGTTGTGGTGAACGCAGTTCGAGGTCCGGGAGGTCTGGAGGCGAGGGTGCCTCTTAGGGTCGTTCTGGGGCTGGTCTGGATCTGGAAATAGAGGTGTTCGGTGGTGGGTGGGCTGTCGTTCGAGCTGGAGCTCTTGTGCGCGATGGCAAGTCTTCCTCCTGGGCGGTTGGGGCGGTCCTTCCTCTGAATCTTGTACCCGTCAGGGATGGCGGTGGCGATGTCGGGGGCGGAGGTGGAGCTGGTCCAAGTTTCTGTGAAGAAGGCGACGTCTGGCGAGAGGGTGTTGAGGAGGTCCCAGATCTCTATGGCGTGTCTGTGCAGGGAGCGCACGTTGAGGAGGATGCACTTCAGGCCTTCGGTGGTGTTGCGGTCCGACGTGGGGGCTGTGACCGTGGGGATGCAGAGGGTGGTGAAGATCTGGAAGCAGTGACGGCATGAGAACTGGCCATGGGTGGTGTTCAGCGTGGATAGCTGGCAGTCGTTGTTCCTTCCAGGGTTGAGTGCGAGGAGGGCAGCTGAGTCGTAGCGGAGGGTGGTCGGAGTTCCAGGGTCCCTGGCGCTGGTTGCGGTTGGGTCGCGGACGGGCGCAGACTGGCTTGCCTATGGCGCGCCAGCGGCGCGCACCCGCTATTGAATAGGGAAGAGGGAGGGAAGCGCAGGTGGGAGCGGGAATTGGCAGCAGGGAGGGGCCGCGGGGCAGCAGCGGCGGGAAAGGGCGTTGAAATGGGCACAACAACGGCACAGGAAAGTACAGTACAAACAGTGAAAACACAGGCAAAATACCTCAGAATACAGAAAAGACAATTTACAGGCACAATTAACAAACACAGACAAAGACAGAAAATGGCACAAAACAAAGAACAGACAACAGCGGATCAGCAGAAGAGCAAGGCTCTCCCACTGGACCACCAGGGATGAGGCACAGGCAGGAGCCTGCGGATGGAGGAGGGCCTTGAACACCTACCAGGCAGAGGTGAAAGGCGGCAGCGGCACAGACGGAGCTGCTGGGGGAGAGAGCAAGTCTCTGACCAGGAGGTCAGAGGTCTTGCTCTTGGTCAAAAGAATAAAAAAAGTCATACACACACCTACGAAATGACGTGGGTCCTTTTTTTCTTTTTAATTTATGGGCTCTAGATGGGCTCTAGATGGAGTTGTAAATAAAGAAACATTAAATGAAAATAGTGTGAAAGCTAGATAAGAGGCCTGCAGCAATTTGCTGCCACGTCATTCCAAAAGTAAAACAGTTTTTTAAAAAAAGGAGCACATGGGTGGTGGGGGGTAATCGCAAAGTAGGGGTAGCAGCAACACGGATTGGAGGAGAAGCACGCGAGAGGGAAAACAACAATGGGCAGGAGTGTTGGCAGGGCAGAGATGTACACAATAGAGTTTGCAGCACACAATGGAGATAGCAAGGTATAGCTCAGGTGGTGGATCTTTGAGGGAGAGAACAACACGACAGAGAGAGATGGAAAACGCATGCACTCTTATGGAGTGCCTAAGCAAAAGGGAAAAAGTATTTCCCTAAAAGTGAGCAGTGGAGGGATTCAGTTGGCGAAGCTAAACAATGGTAAAGAGGCTATGCTACAGGACGGGACAAACCAAGATGGACAAGGAAGGCATCAAATGAGAAGGAAGCAAATGAGTGTGACAGTAAGGCCAACAAATGGTAAGCTATGGGTGGGCTGTAACACCACTGTAAGCTTTTAGAAAGCCCTCGGTAGGTCTTTTCCATTTAGTCAACTTGCGCTGTCTGATGGGCAAGACTTAAAAAACATGGCAACAAACCTTTCCCATTTGTGCACCAGGGTTTAGAACAACGCCCCCATATCCAACAGCAATGTCCCAACTTCACTGTAAATTAGATTAGAGGTGAAGACACACCTCCATAAAGAATAATACAACGAGGTAAAAGTCAATTTCCACTCTCCGAACACAGATATGCATCTAATCCCTTGTTGACTGTATCCTTGTCTGTGACCCTATACAGTGCTCCACTTCCTTTCAGCTGGGTGTGCACTCTACATCTACCACATACACACATGAAGATCTAGGATAAGTTTTCCTATCTTACCCTGAATCTTGGCATCTCACTTAAGACCCTCAGCGACTGCTTTATTGGCCATAACTGGCACCACCGACAGTAACTATTATGTGTGTGGTGATGTTGCACTGCTGCTGAGAGTTTTGTTCTTGTTCTGGATGATTGAGGGAAACTTGTATCGCTGGAGTCCATTTTCCATCTATACCTGGCAAGCGGCTCCGTGCACGGGACACCTCGAGCGATTCTTGGCATTTTACCCAACAGCATTTTGTTTACTGTGATTTTGAGCCCATACTTTGAATGCTAAATACAAACTACAAGACCCAGAATGCAAGTTTCTCTTTTATTTTCTCTTTTATTTTCTCTTTTATCTTCTCTTTTATCTTCTCTTTTATCTTCTCTTTTATCTTCTCTTTTATTTTCTTCACTTTGGTTTACTCCATTTAATTTATATATTATTCTTTCGATTAACTCTCCTCTCTGCACATATTTCCGTATTTAATGTTCCTCTCTTTATTTTAGTTTTACTGTTTCATTTACATATTATTCTTTTCAACCGTGTATTTGTCCTTCCTTTCTTAATCTCCCTTTGTTTAAGGTCACCTTTTATTTTCCTCGTTCGTTTCATGTTTCTCTTTCTGTTTTTCTCTTACATCCCTTCTTGCCATGATTTAACCCCTTCGCTGCTAGACCTTCCCCCCCCTGTGCTAAGCCTTTTTTTCCTCTATTTGGGGTAGTTCGCGCTTAGGCCCCTGTAACTTTTTGACCACATAAGGTATCCACGCCAAATTTGCGTCCTTTTCTTCCAACATCATTGGGATTCTAAAGGTACCCAGGGTTTGTGGATTCCTCTGGAGGGGACCCAGAAATTAACCAAAATACAGCTAAATTTTGTTTTTTGGGGGGGAAAAATGGGGAAAAAAAGTGCTGCAAATGAAAGCATCTGGTTTTTTCCCTGCAAATGGTATCAACAAAGGGTTTGTGGTGCTGAAATCGCCATCTTCCCAGCTTACAAGGACTGACAGACTTTTGTCAGAAAACCAACATTATTTACACAATTTTGGCATTTTACAGGGACATAGCCTATTTTTACAATTTTTTTGTGCTTTCAACCTTCTTTCAGTTAATGGTAGGAATGTATATGAAAGCAATAATGGATCCTGGAAAGCTATACATTTTAGAAAAGTAGACAAAATTCTGAATTCAGCAACGGGTCATTTGTGTAGATCCTTCAAGATTTCTTTATAGAAACTAACAGTTGAAAATAGGAAAAATTGAAAATGAGTTGAAAAAACTGCCATTTATGCCAATGTTTTCACCTGTAACTTCTTCTAAGTATGACAGATGTTTTTTAAGCACTATACCGTTACATCCGCTGGACCTTTCTGGTTGTGGGGATATATAGGACTTGTAGGTTCACCAAGAACCCGACGAACCCAGAGCCAATAACAGAGCAGTGTCTTGCAATGGTTTTTTATTGTGTACCGGGTATATAGCAATTCATTTGGGAAAATATATACAGTGAAAACTCGGGATGAAAGACACCTGTGTAACCTGTGTATTTCTGAAATTGGAACAAAATATAGACTTTAGAAACAGTGTCTATTTGCACATTTCTGAAATTGTGAGTACCCATACTAGCATGAGAATTATAGGACGTTTTTCAAAGTGACTTATTTTTTACACATTGTCTTTCGTTTGGAAGGCAGAAATGCATTGAAAGTCAATAGGTAATAACAGTTGCTCTACAATTGTGTATTACCCTAAGTCTACCGATAAAAATTATACCGCACTTGTGTGGGTAGGCCTAGTGCCCGCGACAGAAAATGGCTCAAAACGCAACAGGGACACACCACATTTTTACAGTGAAACCTGACCCTTTTTTTCCCAAAGTGCCTAGCTGTGGATTTTGAACCCTAGCTCTGCCGGCACATAGGGAAACCTAGCAAACCTATACATTTTTGAAAACTAGACACCCAGGGTAATCCAGGATGGGGTGACTTGTCTGGCTCTCACCAGGTTCTGTTACCCAGAATCCCATGCAAACCTCAAACTTTGTTAAAAAAAAAACACATTTTCCTCACATTTCTCTGATGGAAAGTTCTGGAATCTGCGTGGAACCACAAAATTCCACCCACCCCGCATTTCTAAAAGCCTTCTGATAAAAATGGTACCTCACTTGTGTGGGTAGGCCTAGTGCCCACGACAGGAAACGGCCCAAAACGCAACGTGGACACACCACATTTTTACAGTGAAAACTGACCCTTTTTTTGAAAAGTGCCTAGCTGTGGATTTCGAACCCTAGCTCTGCCGGCACCTTGGGAAACCTAGCAAACCTATACATTTTTGAAAACTAGACACCCTGGGGAATCCAGGATGGGGTGACTTGTCTGGCTCTCACCAGGTTCTGTTACCCAGAATCCCGTCCAAACCTCAAACTTTGTAAAGAAAAACTCATTTTCCTCACATTTCTGTGATGGAAAGTTCTGGAATTTGCGTGGATCCACAAAATTCCACCCTCCCCACATTCCCTTAAGGTTTTACAATAACAATGGAACCTCATTTGTGTGGGTAGGCCTAGTGCCCGCGACAGGAAATTGCCCAAAACGCAACGTGGACACACCACATTTTTACAGTGAAAACTGACCCTTTTTTTCAAAATGCCTAGCTGTGGATTTTGAACCCTAGCTCTGCCAGCACGTAGGGAAATGTTGGAAATGGCCCTTTTTGGCAGGTTCACCCCTGAACTTTTTGCCTTATATGGAACTTGGTGTTAGTAGTTTTAAGTCTCTGGGCACTTTAGCACTGTGGTCCAGTGTAAAGTGCGTGCACGCTGTGTGCGTGTGTGGTGAGATTGGCCTGCTCTCCCATAGGAATGCATTGAGGATGAGTGCGTCAGTGGTAATTCCTGTTATGAGAGGTGCAGCATGGTCAAGTCTAGTATGTCTGAATTCGTGAGAATAAATGCTGCGCAAAGGTGTGCGCAGATTTATGGTGACTGGTAGAGAAATGCCACTTCTAGAAGTTGGCATTTCTGTGTGCTCTGTGTCTGCCTGCCTGATGTGAATTGCATGTCTGGCTTGTGAGTGACAGGGGCTGGGAGGTGTGTGTGGCTCCAGGAGGGGCAGGGTGAGTCAGCGCAGGGCTGAATGGAGAGATCTCCATGTAGATGGGTGGGAGGAGTTGCACTTGGGACCTGAATAGGGCTGTGCCTTCCCTCCACAATGCTGGCTCCACCCCTGTGGTGCGTCTGATGTCCCTAGCCTGTCCTGTGAAAGGAGAGAGGGGCTGAGCAAAACAAAGTGCTCCAAAGCTCCCCCAAACCAGTTGCGTCTGGTTTTTCCCCAGCCCTGTGCTGTGTCACAAAGGGATTTTGGTGTATAAAAGAAGGGGCTGTGACCCCATGAAATTGTTGAGTGTTTGGCTGCTGTTCCTGCTGGGGCGTGCTGCTGCTGGGGCCCAGGGGGGGCTGCCATGAGGGCTTGCCTCCCTGGGCCCTGTATTGCTCCTGGATCTGAAGAGGAACCTCTGTCCATGCCACTGAAGGAATCTGCAGGAAGTGACTGTCCTTTTGCTTGTGTGCTGTTTCTTGCACTGGCCTGCAGCAGTGACCACTGGACCTTGAAGAAGAGGGAAAAGGACTTTTGATAGAACTTTTATTTTTGTTACAGCAATCACCCAAGGGCTAGAGAGAGAACTAGCCTCCTGACTGAAGTCTCAGGCCCAGTAGACTTCATTTCGTCGCTAACGGACGTTTGCGAGCCGCTGCAGCCGAGAGCGCTAGATAAATCATCGCGCTGCTGTCGCCGAGCGCTCGCAACCCCCAAAGAAATCATCGCTTCAAGACATCGCCGTGCGTCCGCCATTTTGATCGCATCGGCGGCCTAGCGTGCAGAAATTGGTCGCATCGTCTCCGCACACGCAAGAGGATCGTCGCATCACCTTCGCCCTCGCGGCAAGGCCTCAGCGCATCGGCGGCCTAGCGTGCAGAAGTTTGTCGCATCACCTCCTCACGCATCAGCAGATCGGCGCATCATCCTCCCTTGCGGCAAGGATTTCATCGCATCGCCGGCCTCGCATGAGGAAAATCATCGCTACAACTTCTTTGCGACATTTTGTTGGCTTTGCTACTAAATTCAGGTACTTTGGGAGTAAAAGGGCCGCTACAGTGTTTGGGGGCATTGTTTGCTACAGAGCCCCGTGTGGCTCCATCATTTGGCCTCAGTATTTCAGAGCCTACGTGGCTCCACCATGTGCATATTTATTTAAAGCACCAGTGCGCTCTACAGTGCTTGGGGACATGTTTATTTTTAGAGCCCGTGCGTGGCTCCAACGCTTTGTATTTGTTCCAGAGCCCATGTGGCTCCAACGAAGGGGGCATAATTTGTTTTAAGGGCACTGAGAGCCCATGCCTCATTTATACATTTCCAGCTGCCCAGCAAGTAGTGGGCAGCTGCAACGTTTAGGTTATTCTTTCTTTTAGGGGACATGTTTTGAAGTTAGGAGTGAGCTGCACTCCTCTGCCCCAGTACTTTCCCAGCTGCCCAGCAAGTAGTGGGCAGCTGCAACATTTAGGTTGGGCGCAATTGCGCACCCTTGACTTCTGTAGCATTGGCAGCGCGCCCTGACTTTTGGGACACAGGGCATTTGAGCCCCTTTAGAGATGGCCAGTTGGCCCAGGGGGGACTGTTAAGTTTATAGGGCGCCAGGCCCTAATGTGATTTGGGTGTTAGTGAAGCCTCTTTCCTAGGATTTATAGGCAAATGTGATTTATACCTCTGCTATGGTTCTTTCTACTATGAGGTTATGTGCTACAGTGAGTATGTGGTGCTAGGAAATGTGATGCATTTACTATGGTTTACGCACCCTGTTTCATACCTCTAAAATGTGGTTTCTATGCTTGTGAGGTTATTACTTCCTAATGCGTTTAGGTGGTGAGCTATTTTCCCCTGAGATTATTTCCTAATGTGATTTATACTTAGGATGTTATTGTCTAATGCGTTTAGATTGGAGAGATAATTGCATAATGTGTTTATGGTGGTGAGGTTGGCGCATAAGGTTTTGCGCCTAATGTGATGCTGTGCATAATGTGGTTTATGTTACAGTCTGATGCTGAGTACAGTGGTTGCCAGTGATTACTGGTTGTACGTTTCTGATATGTCCTACATTTATTATGTGTTCTACATCTATTACCTTTACTAAGTGATGGTCCTGACAGTGGTCCCCGTGGCCCTGTCATGTGTACATAATCCCCTGTAAATATTGTCCCGTGCCAGTTGGCACAGTGTATTGTATGTGCGTACTATTCTAATGTGTTATGATAATACAAAGGCTATTTTTATATATAACCTTGTGTGGAGTTCCTTTTGTAGTGTGCCTTGGGTGTTGTGCTGTGTGTGTGTTGCGCAAATGCTTTACACATTGCCTACGGGATAGGCCTGACTGCTCGTGCCAAGCTACCAAGGGGGTGAGCAGGGGTTATCTTGGGTGTGTAACTCTCTTGCCCTGACTAGAGTGGTGGTTTCTGCTTGGCTTTGGCGCAAGCCTTAGCCAACCAGAAATCTCATTTCTAACAGGAAACCTAGCAAACCTATACATTTTCGAAAACTAGACACCGAGGGGAATCCAGGATGGGGTGACTTGTCTGGCTCTCACCAGGTTCTGTTACCCAGAATCCCATGCAAACCTCAAACTTTGTTAAAAAAACAACAACAAAAAATTCCTCAAATTTCTCTGATGGAAATTTCTGGAATCTGCGTGGAACCACAAAATTCCACCCACCCCGCATTCCTCAAAGCCTTCTGATAAAAATGGTATCTCACTTGTGTGGGTAGGCCTAGTGCCCGCGACAGGATACGGCCCAAAACGCAACGTTGACACACCACATTTTTACAGTGAAAACTGACCCTTTTTAGGTCTCGCTGAGCCAGCGCGCATGCGCTGCTCTGCCAGTCTTTAGTAAGGGGCTTTTGAAAGTGCTCCGACAGCGGCCACCAGCGTGCGGTTACGCGCATAAGCGCGCGCGACGTGCACAGCACTTTTTCTCGTCGCACGCGCACAACTCGCGTTTTTTTTTATTTATTATTTCATCGCGCGGCATTACTTTTACGGCCGCGCAGCCAATGCTTGTTGGTGTTTATTTCCGGTAGAGTATTTCAAAAGAGATGAAGAGCCTCGGTCACACGACTGATATCGGCGTCTGAATTCCGTTGAAACGACAAACAAATTATTTTATAGGTGAGTGCGGGGTGACTTTTACAAGGAGTTACGGGAGAACATGGGAGTGAGTTGGTTAGAAAGCAAACACTCGTGCGAGAGAGAATACCGATTAGACAACTGGTTTTGTCTTAGAGACTAGTACCGGTTTCACCATTTACTTGAACAGTACTGGAGTAGCATAAATGAGAAGGTTAATTACAGCTTGATCTATGAGTAATTTTGAATAAGAGTGGGTCTTCTTTTGATCTTGCGCGTATTGGTTTTTGGATTGTAGATAGAATTGAAAGCATCACCTAGTGGAGTTCGGCATTTTAGAGGTTGATATCGAGTAAGTCATTGTGATTGCCATGAATATTATACAGCATGGGTGATAAGGTTGTTGTCCCCTACATTACATATCGTTTAAGCAATAGTCTCAGTTTGAGAAACTGCATGAACACGAGGTGACGTTAATCAGACTTGAACATCAGTACATCTTTCTGCACACCGAGAGTTGGAATCTAATCCATTTATAATGAGCATGACACCAACTACACCAAACACTATTGTACAAAAGGATGATAACTTTTCCTGTATGTTGTTATTCTTTTATCGTTACAGATTGGCCCCTTATGAAGGGACACATGTCCCGAAATGCATTGGGCATGAAAGAAAGAACATATGCTTGTGGAAAGAAAATATATAAACATGTTAAACTAGTAATGTGAAGAAACATAACATGTATATGTGTTAATATACATATTTGAGTAAACATGCATGTGATTTTCAAATGTTATGTATGAATTGAAGTGAAAATTTAACCAATTTAAATATAATTCAATTTGAAGAGATTGAAAAAATTGTTTGACATTTGTCTTTGTGAACTGTGCACATTGGATCGAGTACAAGTAGCTCCAATCTGGCTTCGGTCACCCGGTGGCACCCCAGTCATCAGTTCTCCCCCATTCCAGGTCCCACTGCCTCATATCACAATGTGGGGGGGAGGGGGTATATAATGGAGGTTCACAGGCCTTTCCTATTTCTGCCTGTACTGCATTCCTCAGTTCAGTCTGGTCCGGTCCAGTTGCGGCCTCGGTTCCTGGGGACTGCCCCCACTTTGTTGTACGTACCGGGTGGAGCCTCGCTGCATTCACGCGGGATAAGAGAGGAGAACCAACCAAGTCCCTGGGACACCAGGTAAACACTACTTGGTCCACACCAGGGAGGCCGATTCAGGCTGCTCATGGCGAGTGCTCTACCATTTGCAGTAGTGCACCTCCATCTGATTGTTGCTTCAGTGTGGATATCTGGTCCTGACTGGCGCCACCGCAGGTACCTTCAGTCCTCCGAGCCTTCTTGCACTCGTCCAGCCTAGCAAAGGCCAAAGGGGACAAGGATACTAGCTTTTGCGGGCACCGGACCTCGGCAGTCACACAGGAGACAATGGTGTCCAGGCCATGCTCCAGATTTATATATTTTTAAACCATTCATGCAATATTTGCCTTAAAAAAAATGACAACTAAAGAGAACTTAAGAACTACAGGAGAAGTTCAAAGGGGATTGAAAGGAGAAGGCACAACAGCTTTCATCAGACCTAGAAAGAGAAATAATGGAGGCATGGTATCACCTACAGTCCGGGGGGGCGGGGGATAGTGGACATAAGACAACAAGCATTGGCATAGCCAATAGGTCTCGCTTTTGGGACCTTATAAGTATTTAGTTATGCAGCACAATATCCTTGGTGCAACAACATCAACTGTTGCATGGCTAAGCACTTATAAGGTCCCAAAGGCGAGACCTATTGGCTATGCCAATGCTTGTTTTGAAAAGTGCCTAGCTGTGGATTTCGAACCCTAGCTCTGCCGGCACCTAGGGAAACCTAGCAAACCTATACATTTTAGAAAACTGGACACCCTGGGGAATTCAGGATGGGGTGACTTGTCTGGCTCTCACCAGGTTCTGTTACCCAGAATCCCTTGCAAACCTCAAACTTTGTAAAGAAAAACTCATTTTCCTCAAATTTCTGTGATGGAAAGTTCTGGAATCTGCGTGGATCCACAAAATTCCACCCACCCCACATTCCCTTAAGGTTTTCCGATAAAAATGGTACCTCATTTGTGTGGGTAGGCCTAGTGCCCGCGACAGGAAACGGCCCAAAACGCAACGTGGACACACCACATTTTTACAGTGAAAACTGACCCTTTTTTTTCAAAATGCCTAGCTGTGGATTTTGAACCCTAGCTCTGCTGGCACGTAGGGAAACCTAGCAAACCTATACATTTTCAAAAACTAGACGCCGAGGGGAATCCAGGATGGGGAGACTTGTCTGGCTCTCACCAGGTTCTGTTACCCAGAATCCCTTGCAAACCTCAAACTTTGTAAAGAAAAAAAAACACATTTTCCTCACATTTCCGTGATGGAAAGTTCAGGAATCTTCGTGGACCCACAAAATTCCTAGTGCCCGCGACAGGAAATGGCGCAAAACGCAATGTGGACACACCACATTTTTACAGTGAAAACTGACCCTTTTTTTTCTTCAAAGTGCGTAGCTGTGGATTTTGAACCCTAGCTCTGCCGGCACGTAGGGAAACCTAGCAAACCTATACATTTTCGAAAACTAGACACCCAGGGGAATCCAGGATGGGGTGACTTGTCTGGCTCTCACCAGGTTCTGTTACCCAGAATCCCATGCAAACCTCAAACTTTGTAAAAAGAAACCACATTTTCCTCAAATTTCTGTGATGGAAAGTTCTGGAATCTGCGTGCATCCACAAAATTCCACCCACCCCGCATTCCCCAAAGTCTTCCGATAAAAATGGTACCTCACTTGTGTGGGTAGGTCTGGTGTCCGCGACAGAAAACGGCCCAAAACACAACGTGGACACACCACATTTTTACAGTGAAAACTGACCCTTTTTTTTAAGGGCCTAGCTGTGGATTTTGAACCCTAGCTCTGCCGGCACTAGGGAAATCTATCAAACCAATACATTGTTGAAAATAAGACACCCAGGGGAATTCAGGATGAGGTGACTTGTCTGGCTCTCACCAGGTTCTGTTACCCAGAATCCCTTGCAAGCTTCTAACTTTGTAAAGAAACTCATTTTCCTCACATTTCTGTGATGGAAAGTTCTGGAAGCTGTGTGGATCGACAAACTTCCACCCACCCCGCATTCCCCAAAGTTTTCAGATAAAAATGGTACCTCATTTGTGTAGGTATGCCTAGTGCCTGCGACAGGAAACGGCCCAAAACGCAACGTGGACACACCACATTTTAACAGTGAAAACTGACCCTTTTTTTCAAAGTGCCTAGCTGTGGATTTTGAACCCTAGCTCTGCCGGCACCTATGGAAACCTAGCAAACCTATACATTTTTTAAAACATGACACCCTGGGGAATCCAGGATGGAGTGACTTGTCTGGCTCTTCCCAGGTACTGTTACCCAAAATCCCTTGCAAACCTCAAACTTTGTAAAAAAAAAAAAAAAAAAACACATTTTCCTCACATTTCCGTGATGGAAAGTTCTGGAATCTTCGTGGATCAACAAAATTCCACCCACCCGCATTCTCCAGAGCCTTCAGAATAAAATGGTACCTCACTTGTGTGGGTAGGCCTAGTGCCTGCGACAGGAAATGTCCCAAAACGCAACTTGGGCACACCACATTTTTAAAGTGAAAACTGACCCCTTTTTTTGCAAAGTGCCTAGCTGTGGATTTCGAACCCTAGCTCTGCCGGCACCTACTAAACCTAGAAAACCTATACATTTTTGAAAACTAGATACGCAGGGGAATCCAGGATGGGGTGGCTTGTCTGTCTCTCACCAGGTTCTGTTACCCAGAATCCCTTGCAAACCTCAAACTTTGTAAAGAAAACACATTTCCATCATATATCTGTAATGGCAAGTTCTGGAATCTGCGTGGATCCACACATTTCCTACCACCCAGCGTTCCCCCAGGTCTCCCGATAAAAATGGTACCTCACTCGCTCGCGTGGGTGGGCCAAGTACCCACGAAAGGCAAGGGCCCAAAACAACAGCAATCACTCCGGCTGGTGGTTGACATAGTGTGTGCAGTGGCGTTTGACTAGCAGAGTGTGTAATGACCAGCAACACGTCACTACTCGCACACTGCCAGCCAAATGCCAGCCCAGGCACACCGCCAGCCAAGCACCAGCCCAATCACACCACAGGCTCACGCATATCGCCAGCCAAGCACCATCCCACGCACACTGCCAGCCAAGCCCCAGCCACACTGCCAGCCCACGCACACCGCTAGCCAAGCGCCAGTCCACGCACACCACCAGCAGCCAGTCCACGCACAACGTCATCAAATTTTTTTTTAACAAGAAAGAAAACACAAACCAATTGGAACAAGATACAAAACTATAACTACAAACACAACAGCGGTAACTAAAGACATCATTCTAATGCCAACCATGAAACTGAACAACTATATAAAACCATACAGACCAGCAGTACACTATTAGACTCATGGTTATTATTATTATTATTATTATTAAATTTCTAAGGCGGACAGCTACCCGGAGGTTTCCCGGCGCCATCGGACCCACGCAAGAAGAGGGAGCTAACCTATTGATTAAATAACCACGTTTTTAGGTTTCTGCGGAATTTATAATAAATAGTTTCATGCCGGAGTTGTAAGGGGAGTGAATTCCATAGAGAAGGAGCTAAACAAGCAAAAGATCGACCACCCATGCGTACTTGTTTGATCCTGAGGACTTGAAACTTAGCCTGAGTAGAGGATCGAAGGAGACACGTGGGTAGGTAAGGGTGTACCAAGGCACTGAGATACTGTGGCGCTGTACCCGATTTAATCTTATGCATATAGCATAGGGCTTTAAATTTAGTGCGATTCTTCATCCTAAGCCAATGAAGGTCGCGGAGAGGTCCTGAGATGGAAGCCTTTCGAGGTAACTGACACAGTAGTCTAGCCGCAGAGTTCTGGACTACTTGCAGCTTATGGACCACCTCCTTGTTGGCTCCTAAATACAGGATGTTGCCATAGTCCAGTCTGGACACAATCAAAGCCTGGATCACTGTTCTTTGCGTAGAATCTGGCAACATCCAGAGTATTTTTTTGAGCCATCTTAGGATGGTGAAGCAGGTTGAGGCGACCTTAACCGCTTGCTGCTTCATAGATAGTTGGTCATCTATTATTATGCCCAAATTACGGACTGATTGTGATGGTAAGGGAGATCACCCATTTGAGGCGGCCAATGTTGAGGACCCCAGAGGTCTTTGTTTCTACCAAGGATTAGAACTTCGGTTTTCCCACCGTTTAATTTCAGCCTGTTGGTATGCATCCAGCTAGCTATCGTTTGCAGCCCAACCTGGAGAGAGGACACATTAGATGTCTCCTTGGTGGACAGGGAGAAGATTAGCTGGGTGTCATCTGCATATGAAAATATGGTTAGCCCAGCTTCTTCAGCTATTGTGGCCAGGGGGCTAACATAGATGTTAGAGTAGTGGGCTCAGGATAGATCCCCGAGGCACTCCATACGGGGAAGCATGGGCCTTAGAATTTGCGGACGAAGAGAAAACCTGAAAAGTCCTGCCAGCCAGAGAGCTCGACAACCATTTGAGTGCTGATCCGATAATGCCCCGAGAATGTAATACTTGTAGAAGGGCAGAGTGTGACAGTGTCGAAAGCAGCACTCAAGCCAAGCAATATGAGTGCCACAGTTTCTCCCATGTCAAGACGTTTGCGAAGAGTTTCTGTGACACCCAGGAGCGTGGATTCTGTAGAGAAGCCAGCTCTAAATCCTGATTGTGATGAGTGAAGGATATTTTGAGTGTCCACAAACTGCGTCAGCTGCTGATTGATATGTTTTTCTAGAATTTTAGAAAAGGCTGGGAGTAATGAAATCGGGCGGAAGTTAGATGGTTCCGCCGGATCAGCATTCACTTTTTTTTTAGCAGAGGGAGAACCATGGCATGCTTCCAGGCAGTTGGTACTATTGCTTCTCGTAGCAAAGCATTCAGCAGTTCCAAAATAACATTGAGTGGCGTTAGTTCTAATTTTAGAAGAATGGGGATAGGGAGAGGGTCTTTGGGAGAGCCAGATTTAATACTAGTTAAGATGCGACTAGGAGAAGGAATATCTAGGGGCAACCAGTTTTCAAGTGTCTTGCCAGGTGTTGCAACAGAGGTCTGTGTCATTGGAAGAGTGGTACAACCTGACGTAGAGACATTGATCTTTGATTGAAACTCCACATCGGATGCCGTGATATTAAATACTGAATTTTTTTCTATTTTGTCAATAAAGAACTCTGCCAGGTTTTCACATTGTGCTTCATTAAGCCCAGGTGGTGCAGGTTGGCACGTAGCACCAGACAGCTCTTTCACTACTTTAAATAGGACTTTGTGGTTGTTATGAGCCAATGTAATGATGTTATTTACGTGCTCAGCACGAGCAGCTTTACACAGGGCATTGTAATCTTTTATTGCCAGTTTATAAGTTTGTCTTGATTCTGGCGCATAATCCTTCCTCCATCGTCTCTCCAAAGCTTTACATTTGGTTTTTACTACCTTTTATTTTTCAGAGAACCATGGGGCAGGGGGACGATGATTGTTAAATTTTTTGTTAGACGTTGGAAGACAGGCATCAATAGATGACGTCAACCAAGTTTGAATAGTGTCAGCATCTGCTATATTGATTGAAGAGATGGTAGGAATGTTGGTTATAAGATGTTGGTTAAATGTATCCACATCTAGATTCTTCCAATTTCTAAACTCCGCCTTGGAAGAAGAGGTAGAGGAGTTTTTGCGTTGCGTCTCCATTATTACCCTAAAACCAACCAAAAAGTGATCTGACCAAAGGATAGGGAGGGCCGCCTGGCATGAGATATTAACTAAATTAGAAAAAATAGGGTCTAGTAGATATCCTGCCTTATGGGTAGGACCCAAAAACTTTTGAGTGTGATACAATCTGAAACATGTGGGCACACACAGCCCTGGATTAGAAGGACAATCAGCACAGCACAGCACATACAACTCTCCTTCCACATACCTCTTCGCAAACAGACTCTACATCTCTTACAGGGATTGGTTTTTTTGGGCGTGGGAGGAATTAAATCAGGAAAGTAGCGATCTTTCAATCTAGCCACATCCTCCACCACTCCAACTCTAGGAACACTTACCTGTTCCACTACAACAAGGCTGCCTATCACAGACTCCTGAAACTGAACAAAAGTCATCTTTGACGCAGGAGAACACTCCTTGAACACAACAAAAGCATTAAAAGTTACTAAATTGAAGAGATGGATGGCCAACTTCTTATACCAAATGTAAGCTTTACGAACAGTGTAAGGTTCCAACCTCTGATCTACTCTATCAACACCACCCATGTACTTATTGAAGTCTACAATGCACACAGGTTTGCGCACTTCAGCAACCTGACCCCAAACAGCCACAGGTGAAGTACTCTCATCATGGATGGTAGTCAGCATGTACACATCCCTCCTGTCTACAAATTTCACAGCTAGCAGTTCCTCACTTTGCAAGGCACTGCACTGTCCCCTCTGAAGCTTTTTGCAAACAAGCTCTTTTGGGTAACCTTTACGGTTAGAGCGGATTGTGCCACATGCAAAAGTGTCCACTTTGAACAATTCCTTAAACAATTGCACAGCAGTGTAGAAGTTATCAAGGTACAAATGGTGACCTTTGTTAAACAGTCCTCTAGCAAGTTCTCACACAATTTTCTCTGAAACTCCAAAAGTGGACGGACAACCAGGGGGGTCAATAGTGGAATCCCTACCAGTGTACACCCGGAAATTATAGACATATCCTGTGCCACTCTCAGACAACATATACATCTTAATTCCATAACGTGCCCTCTTGCTAGGAATGTACTGCCTAAAAATCAAACGGCCCTTGAACAGGACCAAGGACTCATTAACAGCTATTTCTTTCCCTGGAGTATAGATCTCTGAAAATCGATCTACAAAGTGATCAAGAACAGGTCGAATTTTAAAAAGACGGTCACAGTCAGGGTGATCTCGTGGCAACGCCAAGGCATTATCAACAAAATGCAGCATCTGAAGCAAAAGTAAATGCCGATCACGACTCATAATTGCAGGAAATATGGCCGTTGCCATCAAGGTACTAGTAGACCAATATGAAGCCTGGGACGGCTTCCTTATCAAGCCCATCAAAAAAGACAATCCCAAAAACTTCTTCATCTCATCCAGATTTGTGGGAGTCCACCGGGTAGCTCTAAAGCGGGGCCTAAGTCTGGCGCTGTTGTCCCTCAAAAACTGTTCAGCATACAAATTAGTCTGCTCAACAATCTCAGACAAAAATACATCATCCATAAACAACTGAAAAAACTGTATAGGCAAAAACATTTCACAATCCACTCTAAACCCTGCATCACCACTAAAGGCAGGCAACACCGGCTGCACCATGTTTGGATCAACCCAGAGTCCAGCATTTCCAGTAGGAAGCTTTGCAGCCCCAGGCTGCAATCCCGATGTGTCTTGCTGCACCATCAACACATCAGAGTCCTCCTCTTAAACAGGCACTCCATCCGCACTGAGAGTAGCTTCCTCCGCACTGAGAGTAGCTTCATCATCAGATGATTCCTCGTGGACAGAAAACTCACTGCCAGAATCTTGCACTCCCTCAGACACGCTGTCAGTCTCATAATTCTGCTCAGAGGAAGATTCAAAAAGCATACCAACCACCTGCTGTGCAGTAATTCTACGGCTAGCCATAATCCTTACTAATAAAGGTAACTTGCCAAACAAGTCAACAACAACAAACACTTTGTAAAATAAGAAATAAACAAAATGTGGCTTTATCACAAAGACCTATATACTCCAAAACTATACCACTCACGTGCCAGAAGCAGCTAGACTCACCACCACCTACTCTGCACAGACACAGTAAGGATCAACAATATCCCACTAAAAAAGAAAACGAAAAGAAAATTACACAAAAGAAAAAGCAAAACACATCGCAATGAATTTCATGCTCAAAACACTAACTAAATATGCTGCCATTATGACACCACTTACAAAAATTCATTCATGCATGACAATAATACTCATTTTGCGTAAACGCAACAAAAATGTTTTTCTTGCCAAATAAATGCAACTACACAAAACTGCAGAACAACCACTGCCGGAACCGCAAACAAGAATCAAAAGCTTTACACTAGAATAAAAAGGAGAAATAAAACATTACAATCACATATGCAAATAATGCACCAGTCCACACACAATCCACCAGCCAAGCTAAGGGGTAGGTGGGCCTAAGAGTATAAGGCTGATCTGCCCCCAAGGGGGGCAGAAACAGCCAAAATAGTCACCCCGTAAAACGGGAGCAACCCTTGCCTAAGAGGCCAGTCCCCAACACCAACATTTAAAAACCCCTGGTGTCTAGTGGCTTCTGCCCCCCTTGGGGACAGATGGGCCTACAAACATATGGCTGATCTGCCCCCAAAGAGGGCAGAAACTGCCACAATCATCCTCGCATAAAGGAGAGAGACCCTTGCCCAAGGGGCCAGTCCCCAACATCCAAAAACAAAAAAACTGAAATGCCTGGTGTCCTAGTGGGACACACAAAATGTTTAAAAATCAGCCAATTTGCCCCCCAAGGGGACAGAAACGGCCAAAATAATGCTCCCCAAAGAGGAGCAACCCTTGCCCAAGGGGCTGCTCCCCGCAAAAATATCCCTGGTGGTCTAGTGGGGCAGAACTTTTAAAAAATATGGACCGATCTCCCCCCCAGGGGGGCAGAAACGGGCAAAATAATGCTCCCCAAAGGGGAGTAACCCTTGCCCAAGGGGCTTCTCCCCGCAAAAATATCCCTGGTGGTCTAGTGGGGCAGAATTTAAAAAAAATACAGACCGAACTGCCCTCTAAGGGGGCAGAAATGGCCACAATTATGCTCCCCAAAGGGGAGCGACCCTTGCCCAAGGCGCCACTCCCCACAAATAAATCCCTGGTGGTCTAGTGGGCCCGATTATTTAAAAAATGGCGAGATCTGCCCCACAGGGGGGCAGACTCAGCCAAAAACATTGCCCCCAAAGGGGAGGGACCCTTGCCTAAGGGGCTGCTCCCCGCAAACAGTTAATCACTTTCACATTTAAAAAAAAAAAAAAAAATCCCTGGTGTCTAGTGGGCATTCCTGCTGCACCATCGCGCGAACGTGCAGCAGGAATGCTCAAAAGATGCATTGGAGGAAAGGAAAACCCTTTCCTTTCCCCCGATGCCTCTTTTGTTAAAATGCCCCCCTCCCCGAGGAGAAATTCACCTCCTCTCTGCAGACGTGCTGGAAGCAAATGGCTTCCAGCGCGTTTGGTATCATCTAATGACATCAACGCGCGAGGCGCGCTGATGTCATTAGATGACATGGAGGGGGTGAGGGGGCAGGGGAAGGGCTTACCCTGCCTTCCCCGGTGAGAGCAACATAAAGGGCGGCCCACAGGGGGAGCGCCACGCTTTCCCCGTGGGTGGGTTCTAGGACGGCCGGCAGCCGTCCGACGCACACGCCCACTGTGTCGTCGGACGGCTCCCAGCCGTCCGACGCACTGAAAGGGTTAAACACATTTAATAAGGCTGAGTGAGGTTATATACGAGCCCGTGAGGCCTGCAGTGCACGTGCTCAGACTGACACCGTTCAGCACATCAGAGACGCCTCAGCTTTGTCACCCAATGAGAGAAGTAATGGTTCCGATTCAGAGGCCGTTCTGCTCATGTTTTAAGCCAATTCGAGCCTGCACTGCCACACAGCAGCAGCCAATGGGAGACTGTCACCCAATCCATGCTTGCGCTGAGACCAGACCAGGGAGGTTCAACAACAGGGCCAATCGCTCCAGGTCTTTACTTTAAAGCCGTGCAGTGATTGGTCAGGGTTTGGCGGGTGAGGTGAGGTGTAACCATCTGTCACCCGCAGTCTCTAACCCGCAAGTCTGAGGTTAAAAAGTCAATGAAGCTCAAACATGGACCTTGGCTATGAGAAGTAGTTAATTAACAGTTGGTTATAACTTGTACATGCATATATGTCAGCATTTGAAAGCAGGGAAGAAGGAGATAGTGTAAAGAAATCTGCGGAGTTTATTTTCTTCATTGATTAACATTGAAACTGGCAATTTTAGGCCGGAGATATCAAATATAAAGCCATTTTGGCTTTAAAACTCAGGAGTCTCCTGTCTGAATCTTGTCTGTAATGCATATAAGAATGATGTGGGTGGGCAGTGCACTTCTCAGTGGGGTCTGTGTGGATGTGAGCAGTGCAAGTATCAGTGGGGGCTGTGTGGGAATGAGTAGCGCACATCTCAGTGGTTTCTGTGTGGGTGTGAGCAATGCACAGCTAAGCGAGGTGTGTGGGTGGGAAGCGCACAACTCTGAGGTTTGTGTGGCCGTGATCACTGCAGAGTTCATCGAGGTCTTTGTGGGTTTGAGCAGTGCACATCTCAGTGAGGGCTGTGTGTGTGTGAGTAGAGCACATAGTGGGGGCTGTTCGTGAGAGCAATGTACATCTAATTGGTGAGTATGGGTGGGCAGTACACAACTCAGTTGGTCAATGTGGGTGGGCAGTGCACAGCTCAGTAGAGGGCTGTGTGGGTGGGCAGTGCGCAGCTCAGATGTGTCTGAGCAATGGACAGCTCAGTGCTGCTCTGTGTGGGTGCAGTGCATACAAGAGCTTCCCTCACACCGGCAGAACCAGGGATTGTACTATGCAACATATGATAATGGCTCAGCCGGGTTTCACTCATACACACATATGCATTTGGCCAAAAAGCTTTTTGGCAGACAACCAATGTAACAAAACAACACTAAAGCCCATGTGGATTATTTAATATATAAACAAAAAATAACCAGATGAAATAAGGACACAAAATCAAATCTAATTACCAAAAGAAACCATGAAGTGATCACTTATGTCAGTGACGGTGTGCTACTGTCTTTCGGACCTCTGTGGCTGACTCTTATCAGGATCATTCGGTTCTCCAACTCTGGTCGTAGCAATGGTCGGCAAGGTTCAGGAAACGGAGGATTTGTTTTATTCTCTCCATTACTCAGCATTTTTCCTGCTGAGTAAGTAACCCCTGTTTTATCGCCCAGGGTAGTTAAATTAATTTTACTAATCCACCTCCTGAACAGGTTGACATCTCACATACTGGGAAAATGTCCCTCCACAGGTTGTCCTGAAGAGAACCCCGTATTGCAACAGGGGTTGAAATGTTTTCGACACCCCTGGCACACATAATAGTGCCTGTTCTGTTCAATTTGTAATACTGGTACTGTAATGTGTGCTAGGGAAGACATAAATTGATAGTGTTTCCTATAAAATTCGTCACGTTTATGTCCCTCCACACTTAGGGACACAGTGCACCTTGTTTAATTGTTTTATGTTTCTGATTCTTTGTAAATTTTCATAATTTTGTGATTTTCTTGTAATATATGGTTTATTTTGGTAGCTATATTGTGATTGTGTGCTTTATTTTGTATGGTCATTTTTTGTTTATATATTAAGTATACCACATGGGCTTTAGTTTTATTTTCTTACACTGTGGGTGGGCAGTGCAGAGGTCAATGGGGCATGTGTGCAGGGGACATTGTACAGCTCAGTGGGGGCTGTGTGGGTGGGCAGTGCACAGCTCAGCAGAGTGTCAACAGCTCACCCCTCCCAAGAACCACCCATAAAACCTCTTCCACAACAAAATTGCAAGCATCAACAGCAACTTCACACACCAACCAATCATTGCCAGCCTGCCCATCACCAACCAAGACGACCACTTAACCGAATTGAATTCTCTCACCAGACAAAACACAGCCACAATCATGAAGTCCATCCCCACAGATCCTGCCCACACCGCATCTAGAACCTTGGAGCAGCACGTGTCAGTGCCACATTCACCCATATCAACACTCCAATCACATCCTCCACATTCCCTGAAGACTGGAGGCATGCTGCTGTCATCACCTTTCTCAAGAAACCGTCAGATGACCCAAACCAACTGAGCACCTTTTGTCTGATTTCCCTGCACCCCTACCCAGCCAAAGTGATAGAGAAGGCCATAAACGAGCAACTCATCTCAGATTACACCACCTGCTGGACAACACTCAATCAGGATGCAGAAAAGAACCACAGCACCAAAATCACCCTCATTGCAGCCTTCAACAACATCCAAACTATCCTAGACCGAAGAGAAACAGCAGTCCTCATCCTGCTGAACCTCTTTGTGGCATTCGACTTTGTCCCCCACAACATACTCCTCAAAAGACTCCAAAAGATCGGCATCCATGGACCCACACTCAAACGGATCTGCTCCTTCCTTACAGGAAGAATCCAAAAAGTCAGACTGCCACCCTTCACATCGGAATCCAGGAACCTGATCCCCAGAGTCCCCCAAGGATCGTCCGTCAGCCCTAACCTTTTTAATGTCTACATGACACCAATAACCAACACCATCTGATCCCTAGATATCAACATCATCTCCTACACCGATGACATGGAGCTCATGCTCCTGACGGACAACACGAACACCAACAGAACCAACTTCACCAACTGCATGACCATGGTAGCAGACTGGATGAGGACCAACTGCCTGAAGCTTAATTTTGACTAGACAAAAGTACTGGTCTTCAAAAATAAGAGACGCCACCTGGTGGCTAACTGAGCTAGGACCAACATCAACACCACCCAAACCACGCCAGAAACCTTGGGATCACCCTGGATAACAAGATCACATAAATGCCAATAGACCCGATTCAGGCAGGAGACTCCCGATTTATAAAGCCAAAAATGACTTCTTTTTGACTGTCTCCCACCTGAAATTGCCTCTCCTTCAATAGAAGTCAATGGGGGAAATACATTCTTCCGGTTATTTATTTTTAATCTCCCACTTTCCCCTTGTAAAATGTTGGCATGTATGAGATCAACATGACAACACAAGTGAATGCAGCGAGCACTGCCTGTTACACATCCTACCTATGCTCCTAAAGATCTTCTAAATGGCTGCCACAGAGCACCAGTTGAGCCGTCACGCAGACACTTATCACGAGCAGACTACTACGTCAACGCACTCTACTTGGGAATCTCCAAGCCGCTCACACATAGACTCCAGACCACCCAGAACGCTTCCACAAAACTTGTCCTCAACCTCCCACGCCGCACACCCATCTCAACTCACCTTGGATAGCTCAGCCTGCTCCCCATTCACAAACTCAGTCATTTCAAACTCTTCATGCACACGAACAAAGCCGTGCACAACACCGGACCAACATATCTGAACAGCCAAATACACTTACTCCAGCCAGCTAGACACCTATGCACAGCCTCGCTCTCACTCGTACATGCCCCCTGCATTCGCAAAAGCACAGCAGGAGTGCGATCGCTCTCCTACATCGCACCAAAAATCTTGGAACAAATTCCCTCAGCACATCAGAGCCTCCTCTTCACTTCTTCAGTTCCGCAAGAAACTGAAGACCCGGCTATTTGAATAACGTTGCGGGGACCTCTCACCTTTACTCCTGCTCCAGCGCCTGGATACCCTCACGGGTGATTAGCGCGCTCTACAAATTGACATAATATGCTCAGTCCTTCGTGCTGACATCCCGAATGCCTGTCACACATGTTTGTGAGTGTAGCACTTTTGTGCTATGTGAGTGAGTTAGAGTAATGGAGGACAGGGAGATCCATTTTGGATACCCCTAGACAGGTCTAGAACAAAGTGGAAAAAGGAACAATTGATGGACAGAATGCAGAACAATGTCATACATTCACCCCAGTACAGAGATCCGAGCCTAAATCCATTGTTTTGTTGCTCACCATGCCATTACAGTTTGAACCCAGCCATATGCAAATCAGTCTTGACCCTGTGCCCAATGGGAACAGTCCAGCCCGAACTGCTAGGTTAGGTCCTCCCTGAACTGGAAACAAGCATCCTAGGACCGGTTTCGGGATTTCACCCCTCATCAGCCAGGATAGCTTGACTCCAGTGGCATGGAGAGCACGGGGCCCACGTCTGGGCATACCCGTCCCACTCGGGGTGACAAATGCAAAAAGAGCAATTGATGGACAGAATGCAGAACAATGTCGTACATTCACCCCAGTACAGAGATCTGGGCTTAAATCCATCATTTTTCTGCTCAACATGCCATTCCAGTTTGAACCCAGCCATATGCAAATCAGTCGTTACCCTGTGCCCAAAGGGAACAGTCCAGCCCGAACTACCAGGACAGGGTCAAGACTGATTTGCATATGGCATGGTCTAAACTGGGGTGGCATGGTGAGCAAAAGAATGATGGATTTAACCCAGATCTCTTGACTGGGGGTGAATGTTTTGATTTGTTCTGCATTCGTCCATCAATTGTGTGTCTTTTGTTTTCTCGCCCTAAGTGCCCCGGGTATGCCCAGATGTGGGTCCCGGGCTCACTGTGCCACTGGATTCAAGCTATCGTGGCTCATGAGGGGTGAAACCCCGAAACCCGTCCTAGGATGCTTGTTTCCGGTCCGGGGAGGGCCTGGCTTGGCAGTTCGGGCTGGACTGTTCCCGTGAGGCACAGGTTCCAGACTGATTTGCATATGGCCAGGTCTAAACTGGGGTGGCATGGTGAGCAAAAGAATGATGGATTTAACCCAGATCTCTTGACTTGGGGGGGTGGGGATGTATTGATTTGTTCTGCATTTCGTCCATCAATTGTGTGTCTTTTGCTAGAACAAAGTGGAGCACAATGACTGTGTTCTCAGAGAGTGGACGTGTGTCGCTTGCATTTCTGTAGATGAAGCGGGAAGAACCAGACACTGAAGTGAGGGGAGTGGAGACAGGGGGCCTTTTTAAATTCCATGAGGCTTTTGGTTAGCAATGAATGAGCTGCTGATTAGTCTTCCTGAGCACTGCCATTTGGTGGATGGTTGGGGTGACGGGTGGGATTGAAGAATCTGTTGTGATAGGTGAGTAAGTCTCTAGTTGAGGCCTCCACTTTTGTCTGTCGCTATCACTCCTTCAGTTGGGCTAATGACATCTAGGTGCAGAGACCTCACACCTCTTTATGACTCTGTTGTAGGTGCTCCAGGATGGAGACGGCCCGGTGCTGTCTGTTGTGAAAACCATCACTCTATACAAAGATTGTGTCTGGAGAGCAGCCTGAAGGGACCTCATGGAACAGCCTGAGGAGAACACTTGCTGGGTCCGGTGAGTCGGGGGACTAAAACACCCACTCCAGGAATGAGGGTTCATCTCATGGTCATAGGTTGGAACCCCAGTGGGTCCACTCAGCCTTTCATTCTTCTGAGCGCCATAAAAGGAGTGACATTGAATTGGCTAACAATAAACATCTGTTATTTCAGTGCCAAGAGACCCAAGATCGAATGTGTGCTTTCCAAACCGAAATGTTGTGTTATATTGAAAGGAAAGTCACCCCAAACCAGTTCTGTAGTTTGAATTAGTGAATCCACATTCTCTTTCTAGACGTTGTATATAAAATTGGGGCCAAACCACCCATTTTGTTCCAGTTACATATGACCATGAAATGGAATGATTCACATATTACTCAAAAGACTGCTGTGCAATCAGGAATGGTGTTTGCCGACAGCCGTTCTCCCAAAGGTGAAGGGACATAACCTGAAGTCTGGCCTACCTACGGGAGAAGCTGTGGGCCTGCCTGAAGTGCCTTGAAGCACGGCTGTCTGCTGAGAATGGTAAGTTGTTTGCCTGACCCTGCAGGTGACGACACTCTCCAGGAAGAGAGAGGTCCAGCGTGTCTAGGAAGAAGCAGACTACTCGAGCGATCTCACGAGAACCCTGGTGCCCCCGCGTCTCTCATCTCAGTTCCTGGTGAGAATGATTGTTCTGTGGTCCTCAATGGTCCAGTTATGGTTGTAACTGAGTGATTGCCATAGTGACAGCCGAGGGCTGCAACTGCAAGATTTCTGCAGGGCCAGATGAGAGCAGTAACTGCCTGATTGCAGAGGCCTTGACGTGGGCTGCAACTGAGGGATTGCCATCAGCCTAGCCAGAGCTGCACCTTGCTTGGGTCCTTCTGGGACCGCAACCTCAAGACTGTCGATTCAGGGTCTGTAACTGTTTTGACGGAGCTCTATCTGATGAAGACAACTGCTGGCATTACCCACTCCTGTATAACACGGTATTGCGACTTATCCAACAGGGGCTGGGTGAGTGCGCTGCCAGACATGGCCTGCATTTGGCTCTGACGCCCATCATGAGACTTGTGGGTTCTCTGCATCTCTTGCTGGGTACTCAGTCAACCGAACCTAGTGACAAACTACTCTAAACATACCTTAACCCAGACAGAAACTTACTTGTTAAACAAAGGCTTAGGTTTCGTTCCGACAGCACATTTAGACAAATTCCGTCTACACTGTGAAATGGCCGAATTTTTGAGGAAGTTAAAACTCAAGGCCTTTTTTAAGAACCAACAGGCAATAACAGATATAGACACGGACAAAGAAGAAAAAGGTGACACTGGTTTAAAAACTAAATCCACTTTTCTACCACCACCAAGTTCGATCCCTGTGGAGATTGCAGCCTTTGAGCAGGCAGTCTTTAATGACCTAGAGACTCTGCAAAAAAAACATATATTCAAAAATACAAACAAAAAGGAATTTGAGGCCCTTGTCACCCTGAGAACCAATGAGGAAATCATGATAAAACCTGCAGATAAGGGCAGAGGCATAGTCCTCCAGGACAAGACAGCTTACAGAGATGAATGTCTTCACCTGCTGAGTGACAGGCGCAATTACCAACCCCTACAAGAGAATCCCACTGCCTCGTTAAAAACTACAATCCAGGAATTGGTGAGTGAAGCTGAAAATCTGGGACATAACAGAAAAGAGGCACAATTTTTGACTACAACTACAGGAAAGGTGCCGTATTTTTATACCACCCCCAAAATGCATAAAAACAAAATCCCACCACCTGGACGCCCCATAGTATCGGGCATTGGTTCATTGCTTGAACCATTATCTAAATGTTGTGATTTTTTTTCCTGCAGCCAATTGTGCAGGCTACATCTACATACCTCAGGGATACAAAAGACCTCCTAGGGCAAATAAAAACCCTCACTTTTAATCCTAACACATCTTTTCTGGTTAGCCTAGATATAGAAAGCTATATACTAGTCTACCACAAGATGACACTCTGAGGGTTCTAGAAACATCACTTAACACCATCATGTGGGAGTACAAGACACCAAAATCCTTCATCTTAAGTTGTGCAGAACTGGCATTAAAACACAACTATTTTGAATTTGAGGGTCAATTGTTCCTACAAATATATGGAACATCAATGGCAGGCACCTTTGCCCCCAGTGTAGCTGCATTGTATGTCTCCAATTTTGAACAAACACACCTGTTCAACCCCCATATGCTACTGACCCAAAATATAAGATTCTACAAGAGGTACATCGATGATGTCTTTCTCATTTGGGAAGGATCTGAAGAATCGCTCCAGACATTCTTCACTTGGATAAATGGCAGTGATCCCAATCTAAAATTTACACACACTACAAGCAGGCAGACACTCACGTTCCTGGATTTAGATATCACAAACATAAATGGCAAACTTGAAACTAAGACCCATTTCAAAGCTACAGCAAAGAACTCTCTACTGCATTTTTCTAGCTTTCACCCTCAGACACTAAGGGAAAATTTACCCTATGGACAATACTTAAGGTTGCGCAGAAATTGCAGCAACGTGCAGGATTTCAAACACCAAGCCCAGACATTGACCTCTAAGCTGAAAGAATGCGGTTATCCTGACAGGATTGTAAACAAAGCCAAAAAGAGGGCTCGCAATCAAAACGGGGATGGACTGCTTGAACAAAAACCACAGAGTGAACCAACTATCCCCCTAGCATGCATGACCACTTATAATCCAGTGTCAAACCAAGTTGCAGATATCATCCAAAAACATTGGAAAATACTAAATACAGGGAATCAACAGTGGGAGAAGCCCCTGTTTTCTTACAGAAAAGGGAGAAGCCTTAAAGACAGGTTGGTGTCCCCCAGACCTCAACAGCATACAAAACAAATTAACACCATACACAATGCATGGGGTCTCCCTAAAGTGACTGGGCACCACCCGTGTGGTTATTGCAGTGTGTGCCATTTAACAAGAACCACCAAAACCCTGAACCTTGAACCAGGGAAGATATGGCAAATACGTAAGCACACGAACTGCAACACTACCAATGCCATATACCTCATCACATGCCCTTGTGGATCGAGGTATGTAGGCATGACCAGTTGCAGAGTCAAGACACGCATCTGCGAGCATAGGAGCACCATCCAGTGTAAACGGAATACAACTCGAATGACGAACCATTTCTTGACATGGAATGGGTTATCATTGAGCAACTGGAGCCAAACACCACTAATGTTCAACAACAGCTTCTGGAGAAGGAGCAACGTTGGATATACCGTTTGTCTACGCATCTCCATGAATTGAATGACAATATACCATGGAATAGTCTTAACAAATAATAAACCTGTAACTAACTATAACTGCGTGTACTATTAAGATGTTTATACCCACACGGCATTTCATGTCATTATGGGTCTGCACCAATACCGGGATCCATAAGATAGGGACTTGACTATTGCCTCCCTAAATGTTATTTATTACTCATCACATGAGGTCAAAAACATACCATATAGTTTATAGTCACTAACTGACGTACTTCCCGTCTTGGGTCCCCTATTTTTCCGCACTCTAAGCAATTATTTGAAAAATCCGCATTTCCATACAGGAATGCACATATTTTTGTGCGCTTCTCAAATGCCGGTAATATATTTGTTTCCACCTCATGCACATCAGGCATAGATACTCAATTTGATTTTTTTGCACCTAAAAGACAAGTATGATGTTGGTTAGCCACCTACACAATTAGAACTCCGCATCACACCATCACCTAGCAACCGTAGCAATAAGGAAGTTACTCAAGACGTATCATCAACGCGCTCCCACTGAAGCGGTCTAGTCTTTTTTCACGCCTCACGCACAAGAGATAGCGACGTGGTGACGTGTTCCCAACACTACCAGGAAGTTTCCAGAGGTTTGCTTTTTAAATACCGGCTCCGTTCACCACATCGGGATGCATCCTGTTCCAGAGGAGACCGGAGTAGGTTCAGAAGCGGGCAAGCACCTTGACGAAGTAAGATCCTTTCAATTTTAGTGGGCAACTAACCTTTTTTGCCGGCGGCATACCTAATACGCATCCCTACATTTCCTGCCAAATAACGCTGATTTCCTATCAGCGACATACCAGTATCTAATTATTGTCCTCCTCCCCCTTTCTTTTACAGAGTGTGACTATAGGGGCTCGCCCCTCCCGGGAACAGATTAGCTGTGGAATCTCATAGCTAACGTAATTATGCACGATGGGCGACTTAGCAAACAGGGGTTTTAAGCCACCATCAGCCATTAAATGCAGTTCATCACGAAGCATAGTGATAACATTAAAAACTACACGGCGCAATCGGCATCACGCATCTCCTTTTTTGCTGCCGATATACTGACTATCACTAAATAAGGAAGGTAGTCCACGTGATTTCTGCGCCACAAGTCCTACACAGTTAATCACTTTTCAGTAAGGCCACGACAAAGCGCCTTGATTAACGATGCATGTACACCAATATGTCACATGCATGACACATTGCTCATTATTAAACTGCCTGCATGATTTGTGTATGAATGCATTCATACGTATGTGTGACACTGAGTGCCTTGCAACCACCAAACAATGGCATATGATGAATTTCTGAACAGCAAGTTCATGTTTTATGTGTTGTTTTGTCTTTGTTATTCTTTCCGCAGGTACATTTTCTCAGCAGCATTTTCTCAGTAGTCCACAGCATGCATAGCACACCTTAGCGTGTGTGCTAAAAATGCAAACACATGTGGTATGATTTTTACCACCCACTTGTTCACTATTTTTATCACCACTAGCACATTAGATAGGTCCTGAAGAAAGCCTTACAACATTTTTTTTATATAAGGCTGAAACATGTAGACCAGGGATAATTAAGACCAAATTCACTAGTCTTTAAAAATTATCCACATTCTGTTTTAAATATACCCTGGGCCACAGGGAATAAAGTAATTAACAGTTGGAATCCCCAGAGGTATTTTTAACTTACACCACTTCATCACACTCACATAAAAAAAGAAAAAAACAGCTCCACTGTAATCAGGTGTCGCAGCACAGCTGGGTAGCATTCGGCTACTCAGCTGGGATCCCGATAATGAAGCATGACACCAACTAGGTTGGTGTGTGAGGGTTCTTTTAACAAACCTGTGTGTTGCCAGGCACCACAGTGTCGGACAGCTATCTAGCTTGGGCCCGTCCAAGTTGTTTTTTGATACTCAGTAGGGCCACCACCTCTACAAGATACACCAGAAGGACTCAAACAGTATCACCTCTCTCGAGGAAGGGTAAGAAAAGGAACGACTGAGAGCATTTAAACTGTGGGCACATATAAACTGCACCTGAGCTTTATTCACACTACTCATGACTCACCAGAAGGGAAGGGGAACCTAATCCAGGGGGATCACTGGGGAGCAGTATAGAGGGAGAGGGGCGATGGTAGAGCCTTCGAGGGATTACACGCAGGAACACTATGTTGTAAGCTCATTGTATGCTCATTGAAATGTGTACAATTTAGTACAACTGTATTATTGAAGTATTTTCTTACTTGTAAAGAAAACCACTGAGTTGCACTTTAAGATTGATGTGTCTTTTATTTGATTGTTGAGCGCTGAGCTTGAGAACCCCCACACTACCGTCCTGAGAGGCCTGTGACTGCTCACCCTCGCTACCCGGAGTGTCCAGTGTGAAGGGGTTGTACTTGACCCTCTTTGCAGAGACCTATGGTTGAGGCCCTCTAGCCTCTGCCTCCCCCATGGCTCCCCCAACAGGGTCTCACAAGCCGTAAATCACATTGACCCCTGGCTCTTCCATGGGGAGTCTCAGTGGTACTATTGAGGCCATTCAATTAGTGGCGCTCACTTTGAATATTCTGGTTCAGTCCCCAGCTAGTCACGCATCTTTCCTGTCCTGGAATGTTGCAGTACATCTGTGTCCTTGGTGGAAAAGTATGTGAAGTTCTTTCATGCAGGCAGCGACAGCCGACGTCTCTATTCAGCAGGATCCGTTTCATTCCGGATGCTGTACGCCATGCTTAACTCACTGAGCAGTGATGCTGCAATCTTTGTACTTGCTCAGTCAATGGGGAGGTTACAATTCATGATAAGGGTGGAGATGGTCACAACCTTAAGTAAGCTGTGGCAGTGCCAACACCATTCGAGAGGAGGTTGTGACGGGATTGCGCTGCTCGTGGCCAAGGAGATCCTGACCGCAAGCTTGCATTCTTCTTGGGTCCAATTTCAAACCCCGTACCCAAGCAAGCAGCTACCCACAGTCTGTGTCCCAGGGGTGAGCAGTTGCCTTCTGATGGTGCCAAGCGTCTTCCACCACATGTAACTTCTTTGTTCCTTACTACCGATGGTATCCAAAACTTCTTTAGTTCTTCAGATGCTTCTTGGTGTTAGACGGCGCAGCAGAACTGGTAGCGTGTTGAGTTCCAAGATACTCTGGGCCTCAGGTGTCAGCACAGCCGCCGTCACTGGGGAGACATTTCTGGGACCTCGGACCTCACCTGTAGTACAGCGGTAATGACCTTGTCTTGTATTACAGTGGGGGTTTAAAGTTGTCTGGCATCCTCTCTTCTTCTGGGCTGTCTCTTTCCAATGCAAGGACATCTCCAACGTGTCTCCAGAGTAATCGGTCCCGAGTAATCAGACCTTCGAAAGAGGGTCAAGGTCACCTGTCCTGGCAGACTGGTCGGATCTTCCCGATGCAAGGGGATTTGGCAGTAGCTACTCAACCTATGGTGTACTAATGAATCTCCCAGTCATTGCTTGGCTCGGCTTCTAGTCAGGAAAGCTTGTCACAGTCACTGGAAGTTCGTTTTCCAAATTGCAGAGACATTGTGCATTCCTGCAGCTTAGTTCTGAGCAGTTTCACCATTTTCCATACAGATTTTGACAAACCATAGTCTTTGTCCTAAAGCCCATGTAATCAAATCCATTAGAAAGTGTCTAGCCGTGGTGGAAGCAGATAGTATGGTTTCATGAGGAGAAAAATGAGGGCTCAACGATGACTATAATAAATAGATTTCCTCCTGCAGGAGGTGATGTCAGGATAAAAGCAGGTGGCATCCTATGCCATGGTCCAGGCGGTACAGTCTTAGATATAAATGGTTTGGAATGCATTCATTTTCCTTGAATGCAAAATTCAGCAAGCCAGAAAATACTGCTCGACATCCTTATTTATGTATAGCCACCAGGAGGATCTGAGTTCTAACAAGAGAGTGGCTGTGGGTCCTCTACGGCAGGCTGGGCCTGTGTCATTACACATTCACAAAACCTCTTCCTGAAGTTCCTTGGTAGGAAGGATTAGAGGCTGTTGGTAAAAATACATATCTCCTTTGATGGTCAATGATTTGGTTACGTTTTTAAGAACCTTAGGATCGAACTGAGAATGAGCGAGAGGCACTTGTACAAATGTTTATAAAGTACTGGTTATTTGATGGAGTTGAATGATTGCTTGAGCAAAGGTGATTGGATGTCTTTTTGGCAGCGCATCAGCAAGTGTGTTCTTGGACCGAGGGACAGAACTAATGAAGAAGACGTACTGGGCAAAGCAGTGGCGACTGTTCTCACACTGTAAATTACGGAGGCTCTCTACGTTTCTGTGATGGGTTTGAATGTCAAATGGTCTTGTATTCGGATTTAAGGATGTCTCCATTATGTGTGGATGAGTTTCATTGTAAGACGTTTTATAAGCCTTTGCAGTTCCGCTCACAGTCTTTAAGTAGGTGAGAAAGGTAAAAGATCGGGTCTTCAAGTCCGGCCTATTCCTAAGATTGCAAATCAGTTATCATTAGTCAATTCACTTCTATTATCTTCCTTAAATGTATCATTATCATCAGATTCCAGCGATCCATAATCAGATTTCATATTTGAATCATCACCTTTCTTGAATATCTTGCGTCGGAACGAAGGGGGCAGAGGTGGGCTCTCTATCTTGGGTGAAACGGTTGATAGAAGATATGCAGATTTTGTTAAGGATATAAAGTAATAAAAGGACAAGGCCGTCCTCCTGCCTGGAAATTCTTAAGGCAGGAGGACCGGCAGGACTATTTCCAATCCCTTCCTCCCTCCCCAAAATATGCTTTTCAACCAAGACTAGATGCTCCATCCACCAAAGTTAAACAGTCATTAATTTTATGTAGCTCCTTTGCACTATCACAGGTTTGATCAATCAGTTCCAGTGTACTCAGTGAGAGGGAGGGTTGGGTGGGCAGTGTGCAGCTCAGTGGGGTGCTTTGTGGATGGACAGTACGCAGTTCAGTCCTGGTCCGTGTGGGTGAGCAGTGCACACCTCAGTGAGCAGATTGACTGAGGAACTGAGAGCTTGAGCAGTGCACAGCTCAGTGGGGGCTGTATGGGTGACCATCGCATAGCTCAGTGGGGGAGGTGTGGGTGAATAGTATGGAGATAAGCGGGGAGTTGTTTGTGGGCTATGAACAACTCTATGCAGCAGGTGCAGTGTGGGCAATGCGCAGCCTAGAGAGGGTCTGTATGGGTGGGTCGTGTACTGCTCTTTGGGAATGTAGGTGTGCAGTGCACACGTCAGTGGAAGGCTGCGTCGGTAGGCTGTGCCCAGCTCAGTGGAAGGCTGTGTGGGTGGGCAGTGCCCAGCTCAGTGGAGGACTGCATGGGTGGGCAGTGCCCAGCTCAGTGGAGGACTGCATGGGTGGGCAGTGCCCAGCTCAGTGGAGGGCTAAGTGGTCGGTAGTACGCAGCTCAATGGAGGACTGTGTGCTTGGGTATTATACAGCTCAGTAGGGGTCTGTGGAGTCTGTGCTGGTGGTCAGTACACAGTTCAGTGGAGGAGGTGGGTGGACAGTGCACAGCCCAATGGGGGGAGGGTCTGTGTTGGTGGACAGTGCAGAGATCAGGGGGGAGGTGGGTGGATAGGGCACAGCCCAGTGAGGGGCTGTGTTGGTAGGAGCGGAAAACTAAGACAGTAGAAGGGAAGGCAGCAAGAGTGTGCAGCTGCAGAAAACAGTTTTGTTGCTTAGCTTTAGCTTCGCACCACGTGCGCCCCTAAATATGGCACCAGCCCTAGTTTTGTTGGTTTCTGTCAGAACGCCTTGTGCCCCCTCCCCCCCCCCCAGCCTGTACACTACATATGGCGGTGCTCATTGAAATCTTCCCAGAATCTAACCATCATTTCTTTGCTCCTGACAGAACAAGGTGAGAGCGGAGAAGCAGAAAATTGCATCTGAGATTGAAGAGCTGCACCAGCGACTGAGAGATAAAGAGCAGATGGAGAAGACAATTACCAGGGTAGAAAATGCAAATATCTCCAAATTGTCCAATCAAATCACTTCGCTAAATGCTCTGATAACAGATCTAGAGAAGAAATGCAAGGAGCCAGCGTTGGACCTCCTGAAGGTGAGACACCGCTTGGTAAATACAAGACAATACAGAAGTGCTACATTCATATGGTGTGGGTGGCGTTGAATGTAAGTGGAGAACATGCATGATCAACATACAGGATTCATTTACACTGACCTCCTGTATTCTGACAACCCAACAAAATATACAAACAAGTTTAACGGCAAATCCTTCTGCACTGACAGCCCAACGCAATGTACAGACTGATTAGGTACAGAGGAACCTACTTGTATACTGACAGCCAAACACAGTATAAAGAACAGCTGAACTACGTCAAACAATTCCATTCAGAATATCACACTGCGCTGTGTCACATGACCCCATTCAGAATGTCACTCTGTGCTGTGTCGCGTGACCTCATTCAGAATATCACACTGTGCTGTGTCGCGTGATCTCATTCAGAATGTGGTTATGGATTATTGCTAAAAATCTCCTATGGAGGTCAACAATGAACATCCTTAAAACAGTGTAAAATATAAATACATTTAAATTTTATTCTTATACTAAAATATCATGATAACACATATGTTAAATTACTGATAATGCTATTATCGATGGAATTTAAATAAATAGAGTGAGCACTGGTACGTTCATTGACTGGTTGAGACTCTACATATAATTACTATAGTGTGTGCACTTTTGGTCAATCCCACTAGCACCGTTCCATCTCCCCTTATTTACATTTGCCGACAAACCATGTGTGCGTAGATGAAGAAAGAAGGTTCTCGTAGATCGGTCACATTGTGAAATATGGTTGCATACTTTGGTTTCATGCTTTTTAATCAGGTTCAGTGCTGTTTATCCAAACGGTAATTAAGCTCCGGTGCTCTAGGTCTTAAATTTATTTATTTATATTATTTATAGAGCTCACTGTGACCAGACTGATAGCCTGGGCTGTAGCAGCAATTGTATACACGAGGAGAAAAAAGAACCAAGACAGTGTAGTGTTACAGACATCCATTATTTAGGAAACAGCCAGGTCTTCAAGGCTTTCCTGAATTTCAGCAAATCTGTCAAGGCTGTCAGACTGTATCCTATCCCAAATCTAGGCAGCCTTCAATGGGAAGGCACGACCCCCTTGTCGAACCTCAGGAACTCGTATTCCTTAATACGATTAGCGGTTGCAGACCGTATCGCCCTCCCCGGAGCATATCTTTTCAGTGCAGCGGTATAGGGCCCTTATTCTGAAGTACCTGAAACACAATACACATTGCCTTGAAGAAAATCCTCTGCTCCACAGGGAGCCAATAAAGTTCCCTTAGAGCCTTGGAAGCCGAGGATCTCTGTGGTCTGTTTAATACCAGGTTTGCTGCAGCCACCTGAACTCTATACAGTCTCTTGATCGAGTAGTCAGGGGCTGCTAATAGGAGAGCATTACAGTCGTCTAATCTACTGAGTATGACACTTTGCACAATAATTGCTTTAGCCTGATCAGGTAGGACAGGGAACAGTTTTTTTTGTCCTCGAAGCAGTGCAAAGCAAACTCCAGCCACTTTGTTCACATACTTTTCCAAGGAAAGACGATCATCAAAAGTGACTCCAAGATTGTGTACTGCTTCTGAGAAGCATAACTCAGTCTGTGTAGGGAGTGGCCAGAAATTCATGGGTAGTAGCATCGAAATCTTGTTCGCCGAGCAGCATAAAAATTCTGTCTTATTCCTGTTTAGTTTGAGGGAGTTTGCACTCATCCCATGTACAACATCCACTAAACACGTCTGGAAAGCGTTTACAGCATCTGACTGATTATTATTAAAAGACAGATTCAGCGGCTTATCATCTGCATAATTAACCACAGAAATGTGGTGCGTCTTCATCAGAGAAATTAGAACCCGCATATAAATGTTAAACAGCACCGGGCCGAGTGCTAAACCTTGGGCCCCCCCTGTTTAATATGTCTAAAAACTGATTGATAAGGGGGTAGCACCACCGCCTGACAGCGATCTTGCAAATAGGATTTTATCCACTTCCATACGGTCCCACCAACGCCCAAGTCCGCCAGCCTTGTCAGCAGGGTGTGGTGGTTGACCGTATCGAAAGCGGGCGACAAATCCAGCAGGACAAGAACTCGAGACTGACCACTATCTGCACTCATACGGATCTCATACAATGCAGTCTCTATGCCATGGCCCGGTCTAAAACTGAACTGACCACTATCTGCTCTCATACGCATCTCATACAGTGCAGTCTCTGTACCGAGGCCCGGTCTAAAGCCAAACTGACCACTATCTGCACTCATACGGATCTCATACAATACAGTCTCTGTACCATGGCCCGGTCTAAAGCCAAACTGTTCCTCCTCAAGCAAAAAGTAAGACTCTAAGAAGGAAGCTAAGATCTTACTAACATGACGTTCCAGAATTTTCACTGAGAACGGAAGGAGAGAAATTGGCCTATAATTACTCAAAACCGCTGGGTTTGGTGATGGCTTCTTCGGCAGAGGCAGGACCACAGCCTTCTTCCAGCTGCGACGTACTAGTCTTTTAGTGATTGATTACAGAGTAATGTTAGCGGTGGCACCAACTCATCCATCCATTTTTTCCACTGTTTAGGCGGAAGAGGGTCTAATGGGGATTTCAGACACTGTGGACAAAGCGATTGTTAACAAGATTTCCTCTGTAATTGGCTTAAATAATTCAATCCTCCAATGGGTGCTCTCACCACTCCCAAGCCTCGACATTTCTAAAGCATCTACACCAGACAAAGAAGCAACAGTCACTGGTACTATCACTGGACGGTGCAGCTTCCACCTCAGAAGTATTACCAATGTCCTCTAAGATCTTGCTGACTCTCTTTTCAAAGAAGACCGCAAGATCATCACACAGCTGCTGCGTAGGAATAATATCATGCTTTAAGCCCTGTGGATTAGATGAGCCCCGGAAGATCTCAATGGCCTTCTTTGTGCTATTAGCGGCTGCTAAAATAGAATCGTGTAAAAGCCAGCTTCTGCTGTGCGGATCTCCTTTTTATACTTATTCAATGTAGTTTGTCTTCTTCCATGTAAGACCGACGCCATTTCCTTTCTAATTGTCTGCACTCTAGTTTTGTTGCTTTTAATGACTCATTATACCATGGGGCAGATAGACGGTTACAGGGTTTTAACTTAATAAGGTGGACTATTTTATCCAAGGTCACTGTAATCTCTTCATTAAACTTTCTGCAATTAGTTTCAGTTGACTTGTTGGGATCAAGACTGTTAGAAAAGTCAAAGACATGCCCACCAGAGTACTTTGCAAGCTTGTGCCAAGCCCTCCCCTAAAGATTTCCTAACCCGAATTACGTCTGTCCATTTCATAATTTGTTTTTCAAACTGAAACAATTCAGAGCAAAGTCCAATTTTTTACATTTAACATAATTTAATGACTGAGGCTGTTCCAGTTCAAGTGTCACCAATTCTCCCAGAGTATTAAGAGCCTCCTGTTTCCAACAAAAACACTCTGGCATAGGAGACAGGAGTGCATTTTCCTGAGTACGGGTTATACCCAGTTCTAGTTTTGCAGCTTGTATGGATAGACGTTTTCTAACAGAAACAAGAGACTTAAAGGTCTTATCCTGTGCTTTATCCGAAATACTTGGTTATTTATAGGTGTACGTTTAATTCCATATAAGAGCGTTAGAAGTATTTTGGCGTGGTATACTTTGAGTATGGATCCTAGTTGTTTCTCTGGTGTATCACCAATTATTTCTAGTGATGCAGGAGTTTTAGCAGGTATGCCGCCTGATCTCTGGAACGAGAGGCTATAATACATGACGCATTCAGAATATATCAGACTGTACTCTCATCTGCCCTGATGCAGAATTTAAAAGTTCTGCTGTCTTGAGAGCCCATTTGGGATATTACAAGCTGTGCTGTGTCATGTGACCCTATTCAGAATATCACAAACTGTGTGTGTTGAGGTGTGAGGTCGGCACCCTAGTGTCTCCTTAGATGAGATCCTTGCATTAACCTGAATTGCACAACTAATACCTAAACGTCTGCGAGAATTTAAAATTGGTTGTGGAAACTGATGTCCTTTTTGTTTTGCAGGATGTTAGAAGCACCCTGGACAGGTAAGGTTGGTTTATTGTCCTGTGTAAGGAGTAGGTCTGGCTGCAGTGTGTAAATGTCAGTACTGAGCTCACACAGATCCACTCTGATGCCAGAGCAATACTACCCCATACAATTATTATATGCAGATCACCTCATAACTACTCTCCTACCTTACAAACAGTGTTGAGTTCCCCTGGCTTGTTCTCAAAACAGCCACAGTCTTTAAAAACTCCTTTTCATTCTAAGAAACATTAATTGACTTTTCAAAAATATACTTTGAGACTCCACAAACTCCTAGTCTTATGAAAATACCCCCTCACTCCAGGGAAACTGTTTTGTGTCCAGGAAAATCACCTTTGTCCACGGAAACTAACTAAAAACCTCCTTCAGTATTTCTGACGCCACTGCCAATCCTCAAATGTCCCTCTAGTGCTTTGAAACATCATTGAAAATGTCTAAAACCCACATCTTCTCCTGTCTCATCCTTTAGTAAGGAACCTGTGTAGGGCCGTAGATGGCTACATCCCTAGTATTATACCCTTGTTAGAAATGGGATCTCTAGTTGGCAAGGGCTTGCACCTTTGTCCAAGTAGGGACCCTTCTTCCTAGTCAGGGTAAGGGAGTTACACTCCTAAAATAACCCCTGCTCACCCCCTTGGTAGCTTGGCACGAGCAGTCAGGCTAATCTTAGAGGCAGTGTGTAAAGCATTTGCACAAAACCAACAGTAATACAGTGTAAGCACTACAAACGGACACCACACCAGTTTAGAAAAATATCCAATATTTTTATATATTTTAAACAAGACCAAATACGATAAAAATCCACTGTACAGTACGTCAAAAATAGTTACTTCTCAAAATGTCTTTAAAAACAGTTCCTTGATGTCAATAGCTCCGTCCGGGGCTATCGCGGCGTCGTGAACAAACAAATCCACACAGTTCTGGCTGACCGCGGCGTCGCGGGTCAGCTACGGTGTCGGGAAGACCCGCAAACAGTACCTTTTAGAAATGCAGGGCGTCGATGACCTCGCGGTGAGCTTCCGAACACACGGCGTCCGCAGGCGTCGGTTCCGGAGGTCGGGGCCCTCGAAGTCACACGCGTTGCAGATCGATCTCCTCTGTTGAAGTCAGGAGCGCTGGCGTCGGCCGGCGTCGGGTGCTGCGGTGCGAAGTGCAGCGGTGCGGCATGCGGTGCCCTCAGGTCGCGGTGCGAGCAGCGGCTCGGTGGCGGCGTCGGATGGCGTCGTCGGTGAGACCAGGGTCGCGGTGTGAGATGAAGGCGGTGCTCGTCACGGTGCTGGCAGGTCACGGTGCAGCAGCGGCGTTGTCGTTGCTGAAGCGCTGTCGTCGGCTGACGAACTGGAGTCGATGGCACCGGCGTCGGTGGACCAAGGCTGCGGTGCGGGATGAGGGCGGTGCGTCGTGTAACTTACGAGCGGTGCCCCCGAACCACGGTGCAAGCAGCGGCGTCGAGTCCGGCGTGGAGCGGCGTCTTCGGGAAGGCCACGGTGTCGTCGTGAAGCGAGGCGGTGCGGAGTGCGGTGCCCACAGGTCGCGGTGCGAGCAGCGGCTCGGTGGCGGCGTCAGCAGGCGTCATCGGTGAGACCAGGGTCGCGGTGTGGCGTTGCGGCGGTGCCCTCTGCGGTGCCGTCAGGACACGGAGTCGGCAGCGGCGTCGTCGACGTCGTCGAGTTGCTTTTCTTCTGTTGCAGCACAAAACACACAGTCCCCAGTGCTGAAGGCAGAAGAACTTGAAGTCTTTGATGTTCCTGAGACTTCTTGTACAGGGGGCAAGCTCTAGCTCAAACCCTTGGAGACACTCACAAAGTAGATTGCAGAAAGTTCAGTTCCAGTCCTTTCACTGCCCAAGAAAGAAGCAGCCACTGCAGGCCAACACAGCAAAGCACACAGCAAAGGTAGTTCCTCCTCACAGCTTCTCCAGCTCTTCTTCTTGGCAGTCTTCTTGATCCAAAAGAGTTCTAATTTCATGGGGTCAGGGTCCCCCTTTTTATCCTCAATTTCTCTTTGTCCTCTGAAGGCAGAGAGGCCTTTGCCTAGTCCAAACCAGTTCTGGTCAGTCCTGGAGCACTTTGTTGACAAGTCTCCTGCTTTCCTTTCACAGTGCAGGCCAAGGACATCAGACACACCACAGGAGGTGGAGCCAGCATTGTGGAGGGAAGGCCCAGCCCTATTCAGGTCCCAGGTGCATCTCCTCCCACCCATCTACATGTAGAACTTGCTATTCAGCCCTGTGCTGACTCACCCTGTCTCCTGGCATCCCCCAGCCCCTGTCACTCACACTCCAGACAAGGAATACACAACCTAGCAGAGGCAGGCTTGGATGGTTAGACAAGAAAATACTCACTTTCTGAAAGTGGTATTTTCAAACACAGAATGTTAAAATCAACTTCACTAAAAGATGTATTTTATCATTCTGAGTCCAGGCATACTAAATTCGTTTTTCTACCATGTTCCCTGGGTCAGTTAGGATTATAAGCTGTAATAATCAAACCTGCCCATTCTGGCCTATGGAGAACAGGTAGCCTTGCAATAGTGAAAAACGAAATAGGCTGTAATTCACTATCAGGACATGCCACACACACCAGGGCATGTCCTACCTTTCACATACAATGCACCCTGCCCACAGGGGTACCTTGGGCCTACCTTAGGGGTGACTAACATGTAGAAAAGGGAAGGTTTAGGGACTTGCAAGTGTGTGCACTTGCCAAGTCGACATGGCAGCCCCAGGCTGCGCCCAGGCTCTGCAATGGCAGGCCAGAGTTACACTTTACGGGCTGTTTGCGTGGGTGGCATAATCCAGTGCTGCAGCCCACCAACAGCATTTGATCTATAGGCCCTGGCACTCACAGTGCACTTTACTAGGGACTGACACATAGATCAAATAGGCCAATCATGGAAATACCAATCCATAACACATTTTATACAGGAGCACTTGCACTTTCCCACTGGACAGCAGTGGGGAAAGTGCGCAGAATCATTACACCAGCAAAAACAGAGTCAAAAACCAGGAGGTCAGAAAGCAAAAAGTCAGGGGAAACACGCCAAAAGATGCCAAGTCTAACACATGTCCCCTCCAGCTGAAAGTAGGGAGAACTACCCAACCCCATGGGAGTTCTCTTCACTAAGGCGGAAGAACCTGGACAGACCATCTGCGTTGGCGTGTTCTGTACCAGGACGGTGTTCCACCGTAAAGTCCATTCCCTGTAGGGAGATGGACCACCTCAGCAGTTTTGGATTCTCACCCCTCATCTGCATCAACCATCTGAGGGGCCTGTGGTCCGTCTGAACCCGGAAGTGAGTCCCAAACAGGTATGGTCTCAGCTTCTTCAGTGCCCAGACCACAGCAAAAGCTTCCCTTTCTATGGCCACCTCTGTTCCCTGGGGAGTAGTCTCCTGGTAAGGAAGACTACCGGCTGATCCAGGCCCTCTTCGTTCAGTTGTGAGAGCACCGCTCCCACACCATGCTCTGAAGCGTCAGTCTGCACGACGAATTCCTTGGAGAAGTCAGGTGCCTTGAGCACGGGCGCCGTGCACATGGCTGCCTTCAGGGCATCAAAAGCTTTCTGGCAGGACTCAGTCCAGATCACTTTCCTGGGCTGCTTCTTAGAAGTCAGCTCTGTTAAGGGGGCCACGATAGTGCCATAGCCCTTAACAAACCTCCTATAGTAGCCGGTGAGGGGCTCTCACCTCTGTCTGGGTCTTGGGGGACTCCCAAGCCAGAATGGTGTCAATTTTGGGTTGTAGGGGCGCCACCTGGCCGCTTCCTACCTGGTGCCCCAAGTACACCACAGAACCCTGCCCGATCTGGCACTTACTGGCCTTGATCGTGAGGCCTGCACCTTGCAGAGCCCTCAACACTTTCTCAAGGTGCTGTAAATGTTCTTCCCAGCTGGAACTGAACACAGCAATGTCATCCAGGTAGGCGGCACTGAAATCCTCCAGTCCAGCCAACACCTGATTGACCAACCTCTGAAAGGTGGCTGGGGCATTCTTCAACTCAAAGGGCATCACCCGAAATTGGTAATGACCTTCTGGGGTTGAGAATGCTGACCTCTCCTTGGCCCCATCGGTTAAGGCAATCTGCCAGTACCCAGACGTTAAATCAAACGTGCTGAGGAACCGGGCAGCTCCCAACCGATCAATGAGCTCATCAGCTCTGGGGATGGGGTGCGCGTCAGTCCTGGTGACGGCATTGAGCCCACGGTAGTCCACACAAAACCGGAGTTCTGGAGTGGCACCGGGTGCAGCAGCCTTTGGGACCAAGACCACTGGGCTGGCCCAAGGACTGTTGGAGGGCTCAATCACCCCTAATGCCAACATCTTAGAGACCTCCTCCTTGATGCTGGCCCTGACCCGGTCAGTCAACCTGTAAATCTTGTGCTTCACAGGAGGGCTGTCACCAGTGTCCACGTCATGGGTACACCAGTGAGTAACACCGGGGGTCAGAGAGAACAGTGGGGCAAACTGTCCTAACAACTGGTGACAGTACCCCTGCTGCTCCTGAGTCAGTGTAGGGGAGAGGATCACACCTCCCACTGACCCATCATGCTCCTTGGTAGACAGGAGGTCAGGGAGAGGCTCGCTCTCCTCTTCTACCCCATCATCTGTCGCCAAGAGCATACTTACTTCGGACCTCTCGAAGTGGGGCTTGTGGCGGTTCACGTGAAGGACCCTCAAAGGGTTCTTGGAGCCTGCAAATCCACCAGGTAGGTGACGTCACTTTTGCGCTCCACCACCTCATATGGCCCAGTCCACTTGTCCTGCAAGGCACAAGGTTCCACTGGGGCCATGACCCACACTTTTTGCCCAGGTTGAAATTCGACCAGAGTGGCATTCTGGTCATACCACCTTTTCATTTCTTCCTGGCGTGCTTCTAGGTTCGCCTGAGCGAGTTTCCTGAAGCGGGCAGTTTGGTTTCTAAAGGCCAGCATGTAACTAAACACATCCTGGGGAGTTTTCCTGGGAGCTGCCTCCCAGCCTTCCTTCACCAAACTCAGAGGTCCTCTGACAGGGTGGCCATACAGGAGCTCAAAGGGGCTGTACCCAAGAGACTTCTGAGGCACCTCCCTGTATGCAAAGAGTAGGCATGGCAAGAGGACGTCCCACTTACGCCTCATGGGTTCTGTTAGACCCTTGATCATGCCTTTCAAGGTCTGGTTGAATCTCTCCACCAGACCATTTCCTTGTGGGTGGTAAGGAGTGGTGAACTTGTAGGTTACACCACACTCCTTCCACAGGGATGTCATATACTTGGATATGAAATTGGTCCCCCTATCAGAAACCACCTCTCTGGGGAATCCCACACGGGAAAAGATCCCCATTAACGCCCGGCCCACCACTGGCGCCTTCGTTGTCCTGAGAGGGATTGCCTCCGGGTACCGGGTGGCATGGTCCACCAAGACCAGGATGTACCTGTTGCCCATGGCTGTCTTGGGATCCAGTGGCCCCACAATATCCATCCCTACCCTTTCAAAGGGTGTTCCAACAACCGGAAAAGGTTGGAGAGGAGCTTTGACCTTCCTCCCACTCTTACCACTTGCCTGGCAAGTTTGGCAAGACCTACAGTGTGCATCTGACTGCCTTCGCATTTGGGGCCAAAAGAAGTGGGTGACAAGTCTGTCAAAGGTCTTGTCCTGCCCCAAATGTCCTGCCAAAGGCACGTCATGAGCCAGACCCAGTAGGAAAGTCCTGAAGCGCTGGGGTACCACCAGCACACGGGCTGACCCAGGCTCAGCAACCTTAGGCTCACTGTATAGGAGACCATTCTCCCAGTAGATCAGATGTGACCCGGACTGATTACCAGCTGCCTGGTCTGCAGCCTGCCGCTGCAGACCCTCCAGAGTAGGGCACTCGTCCTGCTCCCTGCAGAACTCCTCCCTGGTGGGACCCCCTCTTGCTGCCAATGGGTCAGCTCAGAGATGTCTCCCAGTTCGGCTACCTGCTCCCCTGTAGGCACCGGGCGTCCCCCTCGAGGTCCGCCTCCTCCCGGTCCGTGGGAACTTCGGGGGCCGGTTTCCTGCGCCCCCTGCCCTTTCTCTTGGCACTTGGGCCACTGTTTCAGGCTCCAAGTCCTCTTGACCACCCTTCCTGGCTGCCATTGACCGAGTAGACACGCATGCCCACTCTGGCAACCCAAGCATCTCCAAGTGAGACCTGAGCTCAACATCCTTCCATAAGGACTGCTCCAGGTCGTTACCTAGCAGACAATCTACAGGCATGGTGGGGCTCACAACCACCCTCAAGGGACCTGAGACCCCCCCCATTCAAAGGGAACCTGCGCCACCATACACTGGCGCTCAGAGTTATCTACAGCAACTACTTGGTGGAATGCCCCTGGGACTACTTGCTTCTCAGAGACCAGGTGACACCGGACTGAGGTCACACTGGCTCCAGTATCTCTGAGAGCCTCTACCCTGTTCCCATTAATGGTCACCCAGGTGCTATATTTCTTTGTGTTAGGGGGCACCTGGTTTCCTGGGACCATCTCACAGTCCCCTAGTGAGACAAGGGTCATTTCTGCGGGATCCCCACCCTCCTGTAGGCACCCCTCCTCCCCAAGCGCTACACTGGCCAACACTTTGGACTGTCCACCGGTGGGTGGCTGTGTCCCCTTTGGGCACTTGGGGTCCCCCTTAAAGTGACCTACCTGGTCACATGCATAACACTTATGGGGCCGGTCTCAACAGGCTTCCCTGTAGAGACCCCTTTCTTCTGATCACCGGGGGCTGGGAACCTTTACCCTGGGTACTAGTTTGGGGCCCTTTAGAGAACTCCTGTGCTTTACCCTTGTCCCCCCACTTTCCTGCTGGGGACCCTGCCCACCTTTGGCTGAGTCTCCCCCAAACGCTTTCTTGTGGACCCTGGTACTCACCCAGCGGTCCGCCTCCATAGCAAGCTTCTTGGGGTCAGTTAGCTTACTATCAACTAGGTGCTGGCGCAGATCTGCAAAACATAGACTAGACAAGTGCTCCCATGCTATCAAATTGTAGAGCCCCTGAAAATCTGTTACATTACTGCCCTTCACCCAACCATCCAGCGACCTACAGAACATATCCACACATTCCAACCAAGTGTTGGCCTCAGACTTTTACTGGACCTAAACTGATCCCTGTACTTCTCAGGAGTGAGCCCATACCTAGTGAGGAGAGCGTCTTTCATGTCAGCATAGGTGAGGTCCTGCCCCTTACCCAAAGCTATCAGAGTATCCCTAGCTTCCTCTGGAAAGAGAGGCCACAACCCCGCTCCCCAGTTCCTCTCAGGGACCCCATTCATATGAATAGACGACTCGTACCCTTGAAACCACCTTTGTATGTCATCACCCTTTTTGTACTCTTTACCTACATTCTTGGGGATGTGTACAATCCTGTCTGTGTGTGCTGAAGAATTGCTGCCACCATCTGTACCGGATCTACTCTTTAGCTCCAGCTCCTTGATCATTCTCTCATGATCTAGTACCATTTTCCTTTCCTCCATGGCTATTCTTTTTTCTTCCCTCTCACTTTATATTCTGAGTTTCTCCAATTCAAACCTCCTTACTTCCCGCCTGTCCTCCAGCTCCTCTGGGGACAAACTACTGCTGCCTGGCCTGGGGGGTTCCCCCCCTCCCAAAAGCACATCCACCCTAGGAACAGGCTCCTCCACCTCTCCATTGAGATCACCAGATTGCCCACTGGCATGTCTGGCTGCTACCCAGGCCCTCAGCGCCTTCTGTAGCTCCTCCTTCCTGGTGAGGCCTCTGACCTGGACTTTCAGGCTCTTGCAAATCGATTTTAAATCCTTCATATTGTAGGTTTCCAATCGATCCTCCTCAAAGGCAATTTCCACTGATGCAATTGATGATCCTATTGATTCAGGCATGTTGAAGTAGCAAGTTCAAAACTGGCAAGATCAAAAATAGGCCAAAAAGAAAAAGAACCTGTAAGTGGTACGTAATGGTCTGCGATATGGTAGTAGTGCACACCAATCACTGTAAGTCAAGTGCAAACACAAGTCCTATCCTCACCGCTGACAACCAATGTTAGAAATGGGATCTCTAGTTGGCAAGGGCTTGCACCTTTGTCCAAGTAGGGATCCTTCTTCCTAGTCAGGGTAAGGGAGTTACACTCCTAAAATAACCCCTGCTCACCCCCTTGGTAGCTTGGCACGAGCAGTCAGGCTAATCTTAGAGGCAGTGTGTAAAGCATTTGCACAAAACCAACAGTAATACAGTGTAAGCACTACAAACGGACACCACACCAGTTTAGAAAAATATCCAATATTTTTATATATTTTAAACAAGACCAAATACGATAAAAATCCACTGTACAGTACTTCAAAAATAGTTACTTCTCAAAATGTCTTTAAAAACAGTTCCTTGATGTCAATAGCTCCGTCCGGGGCTATCGCGGCGTCGTGAACAAACAAATCCACACAGTTCTGGCTGACCGCGGCGTCGCGGGTCAGCTACGGTGTCGGGAAGACCCGCAAACAGTACCTTTTAGAAATGCAGGGCGTCGATGACCTCGCGGTGAGCTTCCGAACACACGGCGTCCGCAGGCGTCGGTTTCGGAGGTCGGTGCGACGTCGTCGGGGCCCTCGAAGTCACACGCGTTGCAGATCGATCTCCTCTGTTGAAGTCAGGAGCGCTGGCGTCGGCCGGCGTCGGGTGCTGCGGTGCGAAGTGCGGCGTGCGGTGCCCTCAGGTCGCGGTGCGAGCAGCGGCTCGGTGGCGGTGTCGGATGGCGTCGTCGGTGAGACCAGGGTCGCGGTGTGAGATGAAGGCGGTGCTCGTCACGGTGCTGGCAGGTCACTGTGCAGCAGCGGCGTTGTCGTTGCTGAAGCGCTGTCGTCGGCTGACGAACTGGAGTCGATGGCACCGGCGTCGGTGGACCAAGGCTGCGGTGCGGGATGAGGGCGGTGCGTCGTGTAACTTACGAGCGGTGCCCCCGAACCACGGTGCAAGCAGCGGCGTCGAGTCCGGCGTGGAGCGGCGTCGTCGGGAAGGCCACGGTGTCGTCGTGAAGCGAGGCGGTGCAGAGTGCGGTGCCCACAGGTCGCGGTGCGAGCAGCGGCTCGGTGGCGGTGTCAGCAGGCGTCGTCGGTGAGACCAGGGTCACGGTGCGGCGTTGCGGCGGTGCCCTCTGCGGTGCCGTCAGGACACAGAGTCGGCAGCGGCGTCGTCGACGTCGTCGAGTTGCTTTTCTTCTGTTGCAGCACAAAACACACAGTCCCCAGTGCTGAAGGCAGAAGAACTTGAAGTCTTTGATGTTCCTGAGACTTCTTGAACAGGGGGCAAGCTCTACCTCAAACCCTTGGAGACACTCACAAAGTAGATTGCAGAAAGTTCAGTTCCAGTCCTTTCACTGCCCAAGAAAGAAGCAGCCACTGCAGGCCAACACAGCAAAGCACACAGCAAAGTGGTAGTTCCTCCTCACAGCTTCTCCAGCTCTTCTTCTTGGCAGTCTTCTTGATCCAAAAGAGTTCTAATTTCATGGGGTCAGGGTCCCCCTTTTTATCCTCAATTTCTCTTTGTCCTCTGAAGGCAGAGAGGCCTTTGCCTAGTCCAAACCAGTTCTGGTCAGTCCTGGAGCACTTTGTTGACAAGTCTCCTGCTTTCCTTTCACAGTGCAGGCCAGGGACATCAGACGCACCACAGGAGGTGGAGCCAGCATTGTGGAGGGAAGGCCCAGCCCAATTCAGGTCCCAGGTGCATCTCCTCCAACCCATCTACATGTAGATCTTGCTATTCAGCCCTGTGCTGACTCACCCTGTCTCCTGGCATCCCCAGCCCCTGTCACTCACACTCCAGACAAGGAATACACAACCTAGCAGAGGCAGGCTTGGCTGGTTAGACAAGAAAATACTCACTTTCTAAAAGTGGTATTTTCAAACACAGAATGTTAAAATCAACTTCACTAAAAGATGTATTTTATCATTCTGAGTCCAGGCATACTAAATTCGTTTTTCTACCATGTTCCCTGGGTCAGTTAGGATTATAAGCTGTAATAATCAAACCTGCCCATTCTGGCCTATGGAGAACAGGTAGCCTTGCAATAGTGAAAAACGAAATAGGCTGTAATTCACTATCAGGACATGCCACACACACCAGGGCATGTCCTACCTTTCACATACAATGCACCCTGCCCACAGGGGTACCTTGGGCCTACCTTAGGGGTGACTAACATGTAGAAAAGGGAAGGTTTAGGGACTTGCAAGTGTGTGCACTTGCCAAGTCGACATGGCAGCCCCAGGCTGCGCCCAGGCTCTGCAATGGCAGGCCAGAGTTACACTTTATGGGCTGTTTGCGTGGGTGGCACAATCCAGTGCTGCAGACCACCAACAGCATTTGATCTATAGGCCCTGGCACTCGCAGTGCACTTTACTAGGGACTGACACATAGATCAAACAGGCCAATCATGGAAATACCAATCCATAACACATTTTATACAGGAGCACTTGCACTTTCCCACTGGACAGCAGTGGGGATAGTGCGCAGAATCATTACACCAGCAAAAACAGAGTCAAAAACCAGGAGGTCAGAAAGCAAAAAGTCAGGGGAAACACGCCAAAAGATGCCAAGTCTAACAACCCTAGATTAAGGAACATACATAACGTATTGCTTGTGCCTATCTGACTGCAAGTGGCCCCAGTACCCATAGTTAAATTACCAATAAAAATGAGTGGGCACAACTTGCAAACTTTTTCTGGGCAATTGGCAGCTAAAGGAAAGCAACTAAGTCTGAGATAATGACAGGTATAGTAGAGAGACGCATACTCTATTTGTTTAAACTGAGGCAAAGTGATGTGGTTGTAGAGTTACAATATTATAATACATTTGTTATTCAGGATTAATATTTCACATTCAGAGGTTTATACATAATGGTGCATTCCGCACAAATACTTTGTTCAGAAGGCTGTGCCGAAACACTTTTCACCCACTTGTGATTAACACTAGGGCTTTCCCAAGGGAAAAGCTTAGGAGCAGTTATTACATTTTAAAGCAAACCTCTACTCTTATGGTGATATGTTCACCTGACATGTGTAACGCACTGCACATCAATCCATCGGTTTCAGCCCCGGTGAGGGCTTCAAAAGAAAAACGTTTATAAAAACGAGAAGTGGTTGGAATGCAGCAGTTTCTGAAAATAAAAGAGACAACATAAAATAGGCCTGGATTATGCCGATATCATTCAGTGCCATAAAGATGCACATGAGGGAACGGCACTCGGAGATACTGCCCGGGGCTAGTGAAAGTCACAGTTGAATTAAGATGTCCTGCGTGCACTAGAACACTAAGCACAGAAATGGGCTTGTACCTGTGTCTGAGTCACAATGTCATGCATTGTCCAAAATACAGGTATAAACAAATCCACTGGTCATTCTATAAAAAAGTGCACTTTATACTTTCCCTTCTGTTCCACTTGTTAGATTTAGTTCCATTAATCTGGATATTAATTCATCTGAATATTTTTATTTTTACTCATTCTTTAGTAATATCGCTCCTGTCTTCAAAGCGCTCCTCCAGTCCTCATTAACCCAACCCTGTTCCTCAAATCTGCTTTTGGTGGAAAGAAACCTTTTTTGTCCCTCAATGACTTCCCTTCAGCCTACAGCATCCTCGGGTCTGCATCAAATCAATCCTCAACCCTTTGAAAGTGTTCCAGAACCCTCACTTAAGTCAACAAAGATGGGGAGAGAGAGATAGAGACTAAAATATTGAGAAATAGAGAGAAGGTGGAAGAAGAAAGAGAGATAGAAGAAGAGACAAAGGCGATTGACCAGGAAGGGAGTGAGAAGGGAGAAGAAATGCAGAGGGAGGTGGAGAAGAGGAGAGTGAAAGAGGCACAGGCAGGAATTGGAGAGAAGAGCTCTTCTTGCTAGTGGCACCATTTCACTTTTGGAGCTGCCCTGGAGTGAATATCCAGTGCACGTGGTTTACGATAACCTGAAAGCAGTTTGGATCGTAACAGAGGGGCTAATCCTCTGATAGTTTACAGAACGACACCTGGGAGCAGGTCACAACAACAAGCGATAGAAGAAAAGTCGAGGACCCATATTAGGGAGGTGTTCGAAGCAGCCAGCAAGACGTAGTCAACCCAAAGGCTGTAGATTGACATGAGATATCCACAAACAAAATTTACAGCAGGGTCCAAGGTGCAGGGCCTCAGAGACTCCAGGGTGCAGGACCTCAGAGACTCCAAGGTGCAGGGCCTCAGAGACTCCAAGGTGCAACACCTCAGAGTGCAGGACCTCAGTGAATACAAAGTGCAGGTCCTCAGAGCCTCCAAGGTGCAGGACCTCAGAGACTTCAAGGTGCAGGACCTCAGAGACTTCAAAGGGCGAGACCTCAGAGACTCCAAGGTGCAGGACCTCATAGACTTCAAAGTGCAAGTCCTCAGGGTGCAGGACCTCAGAGACTCCAAGGGGCAGGAACGTATAGACCCCATGGTGCAGAAGGTGCAGGAGCTCATAGCCGCCAAGGTGCAGGGCAGATAAATTCTGAGGTGCAGAACTTCAGTGAGTCCAGTGTGCAGGTCCCGGTGATTCGAAGATGCAGGACGTGTAGGAATTCCAGGTTGAGGCTTTCACCGACAGGATGCAAGATTTCACAGATACTTATAGTCGGCACTACTGAGATTTAAATGTGTAGGACATCTAAGAGGGAGAGGGAGAAAGCAAGAGGGACAGTGACAGAGAGAGAGACAGACAGACACAGGAGATTGTGAGAGTGAGTACAAGATCAGAAGGCATATATAGAGAGTGAAAGAGGGAGGGAGTGAGTGAGAGAGAGTGTGTGTGATTATCACACCTGCCTTTGAGATTCCAAGAACTGTGATAGAAAGAGACAAAGTGGGAGTGAGAAAGAAAGAGTGTGTGTGTGTGTGTGTGTGTGTGTGTGTGTGTGTGTGTGTGTGTGTGTGTGTGCGTGCGTGTGTGATGGCAAGTGATATTCAGTTAAACAGTAAAGCAAAGAGAGGCAGAGATAGTGATACAGATGTCGAGACAGAGATAGAGGGAGTGAGTATAGTAACAGCAATTGTTCACAATGATCTTTGTGCTGTTAGAGTCACACAGAGAGACAAAGTCGGGGAAGGAGAGAGAGTGAAAGTAAACAAAGTATAGAGTGTGGCATATAGAGTGTGTGAGTGTTTGCGTTTGTTGTAACAAGGAATGTTCACAGTTACCTTTGAGATCCCTGGAGCTTTCTGAAAGAGAGGGAGTTAGGAAGAGACACTCATAGAGGCAGCGAGAGACAGAAACACAAAGGGATGTGACAGAGGAAGAGAGAGTGACACAGGTAATCAGAGAAATAGACAGAAACAGAGATGGAGAGAGAGAGAGAGAGCTCAGTTGTTGTGTGCCGCTGCATTGAGGCAGAGCTGAGTCAGCACTGGGACTGGTTCATCGCCGAGGCTGTGTCTGCACCAGTGATGCCACATCTGGATATGAAAGGCTGTGCTATGCACGGAGGGCTGTGTCTGCACCAGTGATGCCACATCTGGATATGAAAGGCTGTGCTATGCACGGAGGGCTGTGTCTGCACCAGTGATGCCACATCTGGATATGAAAGGCTGTGCTATGCACGGAGGGCTGTGTCTGCACCAGTGATGTCACATCTGGATATGAAAGGCTGTGCTATGCACGGAGGGCTGTGTCTGCACCAGTGATGCCACATCTGGATATGAAAGGCTGTGCTATGCACGGAGGGCTGTGTCTGCACCAGTGATGCCACATCTGGATATGAAAGGCTGTGCTATGCACGGAGGGCTGTGTCTGCACCAGTGATGCCACATCTGGATATGAAAGGTTGTGCTATGCACGGAGGGCTGTGTCTGCACCGGTGATGCCACATCTGAGCATTTATAGCCTCCATTCACCTCTGGTGCTGCTGTCGATTTAGAAAGTATTACAGGGGATCATATTGATGTGTTGAATCTTGAATGGATTCACAAGCTCCTCTGTAGACCTCCCCCTGAAAGACCACTATTCAGACACAAAATGTGGATGAAAATTAGCATTTTTGCCAATATCTCTTTATATTCATGAAACCCCCTTACATTACTAACTTCAAAAACTCAGCTTGCTCTCTTAGTGACAGCAGTGAGTCTGTGGCTGTGTTTTTTGTGAAAGTATGCTAGTTCCTGTGCTGTGTGCTGGGGCACTGTGTGTTACTTTAGAGCACAAAGGACCCTGTTCTTTGTGTAAAGGAGGCTTCCATCAGTTGTTCCTCTGAGAACCTTAAGCTTGTATTATCTTGTGCTAATCCCTGCAAGGTTGTGGGCAGAGGAGCGTTCGTAGGGGAAGGGACAGTTTGTGACACTTTTGGATGCCCCCTAGAGCTGCGGGTTTTGTGTGGGAGTGCTGTCCTGCAGGCACTCCTGTGATGTCAGTATTTTATTTTATTTCTAATACCAGGGTGTTTGTGCTGCTCCTTTTCAGATCCTGTAGCCTCTGAGTTTTCTGTAACACTAAAATGATTTGTGTCCCTTCAGGTGTGAGGAGGTGAAGTTTCAGGGTCCAGGGCAGATCGAGAAATATAAAGGTAAGTGGACTTGAGCTGACAGGCCCCATTCACCCCGCCCGTACCCCCAGCCCCCCTCAGATCTGTGATAAGACTTCTACTGAGTCCAGAACCTCTGGCCGTGGCCCAGAACAGGAGCCATGAAAATGACTAACAATTCAGAGGGGTCCCTTCAGAGCGGAGCTCGATCATGGACACGATGAAACTAAAGTGTGTCTGACCCGTGAGGGTGTATAAGCTGCAGTACAGTCCTCTCACTGGGAGTCCTGCATAGTGTGAACTTATAATTAGAGGAAGGCCTGGTCTGTGTATGCAGCCTACTGCACCTACTGCATCTACTGCACCTACTGTCCTGGGAGGGTTTCTGCATCCTTAGACCCTGTGTGTCTGATCCTGGAGCCTGTATAAGCTGCAGTACAGTCCTCTCACTGGGAGACGCTGCATAGTGTGAACTTATAATTAGAGGAAGGCCTGGTCTGTGTATGCAGCCTACTGCACCTACTGCATCAACTGCACCTACTGTCCGGGGAGGGTTTCTGCATCCTTAGACCCTGTGTGTCTGATCCTGGAGCCTGTATAAGCTGCAGTACAGTCCTCTCACTGGGAGAGGCTGCATAGTGTGAACTTTTAATCAAAAGCAGTCCTGCTCTACTCAGTGTACTGTAGTTTGCAGTGTAGTGCAGTGTGATGTCTGATGCTCTTTCTAGTACAGTGGGTGTTTTACACTATGTGCACGGTATGCAGTCTGGTGCAGTGTGCTATCTAGGACAGTCTAGTACTGTGTTTGCCATTTCGTAGAGTGTGCTGTTTAATGTATACTGATACTGTGTGTTTTGTAGTGTTTATTGGACTAAGTGCAAGCTTCCCTGACTCTGAACATGTTTAGAACATGCAGACGTGCAAGTGTCTGTCGTTCAGAACAAGTGCAGCAACACATTCAGAAAGTGCACATTTTCCACACTCAGACCAGGTATACATACATGGAAGTGCAAGCTTCCTTCTCTCAGAACAGGCCCTCCGTTTGCAAAAGTGGTGCAAGCTTCTCTCACTGTGCACATGTCCATGAGATGCAGACGTACAAGCTTCCGTTACTCATAATAGTTAACACACACAGAAGTGCAAGCTTCCCTTCTTTAGAGCTTGTCTATGACATGCAGGGGTAGGTGAATAGGTGGCATACGCGGACATACAAAATTCCTACACTCAGAACAGGTCTCACACACAGACCAGATATACACATGCAGAAGAGCAAGCTTCCCGCAGTCAGAACGCAAATGCACAGGTGCAAGCTTTCCTGTCTCGCAACATGTACTGCACTCTCTCAGAACGTCACTACCTTTCTCCTGTATAACACCTTTGTTTAATTCAGTATGTATATACATATATATATATGTATTTATATATATTATAAATACACACTTACCTCTCCGATTTAAAAACATCCAAAACAATGGTATGATGAAAATGGTTCCTGAAATGGCGTCTGTATCTGGTTATTGGCATCTCTAGTAAACTATGGCATCTAGAGCAATGTGAGCTGTCTTGTGCACTGCACTGTCTTGTACGGTGCGCTCTCTAGTGCAGTGTTCCACACAGTGCAGTGTTTTACTAGTGCTCTCATGCTCGCTGTACTGTCGTGTACAGTGTGCCCTCTAGGGCAGTGCGCCATACAGTGCAAGGTTCTTGTTAATGTTGTCTTGTGCACTGTACTGTCTTGTACAGTGTTCCACACAGCACAGTGCTCTTGCTAGTTGTACTGTCTTGTACAGTGTGCCATCTGGGGCAGTGTGATGTCTACTGCACGTACCGTTCAACAGAGTGTGACACCTTGTACAGTGCACTGCATAGTGCAGATTTCTGTCTAATACAATGTATCCACTAGTGCAGTGAGCTGTCTAATGCAGTGTGCTCTCTAGTATAGTATACCGTCTATTACTGTGTGTCATCTGATGCAGTGAGCTCCTAGCACTGTGTACTCTCTAGTGCAATGTGACCCCTGGTGCATTGATTGAAAAGTGCAATCAGCTGCTTCAGAAAGAATTGCCCGTGCTCTTGAGGTGACAAACTGAGATTCAGTCTCCGTCCCTCCCCCCGGAATCAAGGAAATGGAAAGGAAAACAAGAGCGGAGACGAGCCACAATTACAGTTGTGCACGAACAGATAAGTCTTGAGATGTTTTCTAAAGATAAAAAGATGAGGTTGGGATGGGACATGGTGCGACAAATCTCCCATTTACTACAGTGTACTGTCCAGTGCAGCACTGTGCACAGTGTAGTATAGTGTACTGTGTAGTGCAGGTTGCTCTCTAGAGCAATGCGTTGTCTAATACAATATGACAAGGAGTACAGTGTACTGTCTAGTGCAGCACTGTGCACAGGGTTGTATAGTGTACTGTGTAGCACAGTGTGCTCTGTGTAGCAATGCTTCATCTAATACAGTATGACGCATAGTACACTGTAGAACCGTGTCCTCTCTGCAGTTTGCTCTGTAGTATATTGTGCTGTCTAGTGCAGTCTACCATCTAGGACAGTGGGTGCTTTAGAGCAGTGTACTCTCTGCAGTGTGCTCTGTAGTATATTGTGCTGTCTAGTGCAGTCTCCCATCTAAGACAGTGTGTGCTGTAGAACCGTGTGCTCTGTGCATTGTGCTCTATGGTGATGTCTAGCACGGTGTACTGTACAGAGCGCTCCTTTCTGATAAGTACTTTCTAGTGCAGTGTACACTACACAGAAGTATGCTTCTTTCAGATTAGGTGCTGTCTAGTGCTGTCCAGTGTATCCTTCCAGGTAGTTGCTGCTAGTGCAGTACTGTACAGTGCACTCCTTTCATGTAGTTGCTGTACAGTGCAGTCTGTTGTACAGTAGGGTGAGCCCCTTTCCGATAGGTACTGTCTAGTGCAGTGTAAACTATAGTGTGGTCCTTTGAGATAGCTGCTGTCTAGTGTCGTGCACTGTACAGTGCACACCTTCCAGATGCATTCTGTGTAGTACAGTACAGTGCACACCTTCCAGAAAGGTGCTGTATAGTGCAGTGTATTGTAAACTACAGTGCGCTCCTTCCAGGTAGGTGCTGTATAGTGCAGTATATTGTACAGTGCAGTACAGTGGGCCCCTATAGGATAGGTACCGTATAGTGCATTAGAGTACAGTGTGCTCCTTCCAGGTAGGTGCAGTATAGTGCAGTGTATTGTACAGTACAGTGTGCTTCTTCCAGGTAGGTGCTATATAGTGCTGTCTATTGTATAGTGCAGTACAATGGGCTTCTATTAGGTAGGTACTATCTAGTGCAGTGCTGTGTGCTCCTTTCAGATAGGTGTGTTATAGTGCAGTGTATTGTTTAGTACAGTGTGCTTCTTCTAGGTAGGTGTGGTGTAGTGCAGTGTATTGTACAGTACAGTGCGCTCCTTCCAGGTAGATGTGGTGTAGTGCAGTGTATTGTACAGTACAGTGTGCTCCTTCCAGGTAGGTGTGGTATAGTGCAGTGTATTGTACAATACAGTGTGCTCCTTCCAGGTAGGTGTGGTGTAGTGCAGTGTATTGTACAGTACAGTGCACTCCTTCCAGGTAGGTGCGATATAGGCAGTGTATTGTAAAGTACAGTGCACTCCTTCCAGGTAGGTGCTGTATAGTGCAGTATATTGTACAGTGCAGTGCGCTCTCTCCACGTTGGTGTTGTCTACTGCAGTATATTGTACAGTACAGTGCACTCCTTCCAGGTAGGTGTGGTATAGTGTAGTATATTGTATAGTGCAGTGCGCTCATTCCAGGTAGGTGCTGTGCAGTGCAGTGTAGTGTACAGTACAGTGCGCTCCTTACTGGTAGGTATGGTGTCGTGCAGAGTGTTGTACAGTGCACTCCTTCAGACAGGTGCGTTATAGTGCAGTGTATTGTTTAGTACAGTGCGCTCCTTCCAGGTAGATGTGGTGTAGTGCAGTGAATTGTACAGTACGGTGAGCTTTTCCAAAGGGAGGTGTGGTGTAGTGCAGTGTATTGTACACTACAGTGCGCTCCTTCCAGGTATGTGTGGTGTAGTGCAGTGTATTGTACAGTACAGTGCGCTTCTTCCAGGTAGGTTTGGTGTAGTGCAGTGTATTGTACAGTACAGTGCGCTCCTTCCAGGTAAGTGTGGTGTAGTGCAGTGTATTGTACAGTACAGTGTGCTGCTTCCAGGTAAGTGTAGTGCAGTGTATTGTACAGTACAGTGTGCTCCTTCCAGGTAGGTGTGGTGTAGTGCAGTGTATTGTACAGTACAAAACGCTCCTTCCAGTTAGGTGTGGTGTAGTGCAGTGTATTGTACAGTACAGTGCGCTCCTTCCAGGTAAGTGTGGTGTAGTGCAGTACAGTGTGCTCCTTACAGGTAGGTTTGGTGTAGTGCAGTCTATTGTATAGTACAGTGCCCTTCTTTCAGGTAGGTGTGGTGTAGAGCAGTGTATTGTACAGTACAGTGTGCTCCTTCCAGGTAGATGTTGTAGTGCAGTGTATTGTACAGTACAGTGCGCTCCTTCCAGGTAGGTGTTGTAGTGCAGTGTATTGTACAGTACAATGTGCTCCTTCCAGGTAGATGTGGTGTAGTGCTGTGTATTGTACGGTACAGTGCGCTCCTTCCAGGTAGGTGTGGTGTAGTGCAGTGTATTATACAGTACAATGTGCTCCTTCCAGGTAGGTGTGGTGTAGTGCAGTGTATTGTTTAGTACAGTGTGCTTCTTCCAGGTAGGTTTGGTGTAGTGCAGTGTATTGTATAGTACAGTGTACTTCTTTCAGGTAGGTGTGGTGTAGAGCAGTGTATTGTACAGTACAGTATGCTCCTTCCAGTTAGATGCGGTATAGTGCAGTGTATTGTATAGTACAGTGCCCTTCTTCCAGGTAGGTGCGGTATAGTGCAGTATATTGTAAAGTGCAGTGCGATCCTTTCAGATAGGTGCGTTATAGTGCAGTATATTGTTTAGTACAGTGTCCTTCTTCCGCGTCGGTGCTGTCTAGTGCAGTATATTGTACAATGTAGTACAGTAGGCCCTTATAGGATAGGTACTGTGTAGTGCAGTACAGTACAGTGTGTAGATCCAGGTAACTGCAGTATAGTGCGGTGTATTTTATAGTACAGTGTGCTTCTTCCAGGTAGGTGCTGTATAGTGAAGTTTATTGTATAGTACAGTGCGCTTCTTCCAGGTAGGTGCTGTATAGTGCAGTATATTGTACAGTACAGTGCGCTCCTTCCGCATATGTGCTGTCTAGTGCAGTGTAAAATGCAGTGTGGTTCTTTGTGATTGGTCCTCTGTGCTGCAGTTTAAATCTCTAATTCTGAATCTCTTCTCTGCAGTGACGGTGACTCTGGATCCAGACACAGCGCATCCGAAGCTCCGCCTGTCTGAGGGGGGGAGACGTGTGAGACGGACAGGCTCATGGCAGCCCCTGCCGCACACCCCCAAGAGATTCACCTCCTATGACCACTGTGTGCTGGGAAGCGAGGGGTTCACCTCCGGCAGACATTTCTGGGAGGTGCTGCCGCTGCAGGAGCAGTTTGGATGGGCTGTGGGGGTCGCAGCAGAGTCTGTGGAGAGGAAGGGATGGATCACATGGTCACCTGAGGGAGGAGTCTGGGCTGTGCAGAGGAGGCGGTGGAATGGTCAGTACTGGGCTCGCACCTCCCCTCAGACCCCTCTGTCCCCTCGTGAGCATCCCTTGAGGCTGGGGGTGTATCTGGACTACGAGGGGGGGCGGCTGTCCCTGTACAATGCGGACTCCATGGAGCTTCTCTACTCTTTCCCCCGGGCCTCCTTCACTCACAGGCTCTTCCCGATCTTCGGTCTCTCCTGGGGAGCAGAGCTGAGGCTGGTGTAGGAGCTGCAGCCCCTCCCCTTCCCCTTCCCCTGAACATTGCATTCATGTTCCCCTCCCCCACCCCTAGAGGTCCCTGGGGGAGGGGCACCCCTTGCTGGAGTCCTGTGGGGGAGGGGCTGTGACTCCAGTATGGGGGAGGGGTGACCCTGCTTGTGGTTCATATGGGCGGGGCCCTGTCTATGAGGCTCATGTGGGGCAGGGGCTATGACCTATGTGTGGGGGAGGGGCTGCAGCTCACATGGGGGAGGGGCAGTGACATTCCATCTCCCAGCTCAGCTTTAACCCCTTCTGCTCCTAATTTGTCATTCATTTAACATTCAGCACTGACTCCACAAACACACCCAACTCCAAATACAGGCACTGAGACCACAGGCACTGCCCGTTCACGACTCAGGCGGCTCCATTTCAAAATACACAGCCTCGAAATACAGGCACTACAGACTCCAGTCACAGGCACTACCGGTTCTAGTCACAGGCACTCCTCAGTCTAGTCACAGGCACTACAGACTCCAGTCACAGGCACTCCTCAGTCTAGTCACAGGCACTGCCCATTCCAGACACAGGCACTACTCAGTCTAGTCACAGGCACTCCTCAGTCTAGTCACAGGCACTCCTTTCTCATTAAGGATAGTGATAGCTCCAGACACAGGCACTCCTGACTCCAGGCACAGGCACTGCTGGCTCAGTTACAGATAAACCTAACTTCAAATCCAGGCACTGCTAACTAAGCATAGACACTGCTGTCACTACACACTCCAAAAACAGGCACTGCTCACTCAAATACAGACAACCCTAACTCCGGGCTAATGTATTACAGACTCCTGTCACAGGCACGCACGACTCCAACCATATGCACTGCTAACTCCACGCACTTCTGAACCCAAGCACAGTTACACCTGACTCCAGGTACAGGCACTGCTAGCTACAAGCACAGGCACTGCTGATTCAAAACTGAATTACTGCTGATTCAAAGTGGGCACTGCTGACTCCAGTCACTGGCACTGGTTATTCACTGCACAGGCATTGCTGACTCCATTACAGCGAACGTGGACTTCATGAACAGGCACTGCTGACTCCAAACACAAGGACTATTGATGTAAAACACTGTCACTGCTTACTCCACAAACAGGCACTGCTCACACATAACGCCAGCTCCAATCACAGGCACTCATGCCAGACACTGGCACTGCTGACTGCTGTCACAGGCACTACCTATTCAGTGACTAGGCACTACTGACTCCAAGCATGTGCTCTACTGATGTAAACACTGCCATAGCTTACTTCACAAACAGACACTGTTCTCTTAATTACAGGTAATCCAGACTCCAAGCACATGGCACTGCTGACTCCAATCACAGTCACTCCACAGGCACTGCTGACTACGGTACTGCTAATGCTTATTCCAAGCAGGCACTGCTGATGCAAGAAACAAATACATATGATTCAAAACAGGAACTACTGTCTCCAGTCTCAGGCACTGCTCATTCAGAATAGGCACTACTGGCCTCAACCACAGGCACTGCTGATACAGGCACTACTAGCCTCAACCACAGGCACTGCTGAATCAAATTACAAGTACTGTTGACTCCAAACACAGGCACTGGTGACTCAATTTCAGAAAACCCTCAAGTCATAGTCTGTTCAGATTCCAAGAACAGGCACTGCTCACTCAGTTATAGATAATCCTTACACCAAACACAGAACACCACTGTCTCCAGTGCATCTAATACTGACTCCCAAGCACAGGCACTGCTGCCTCAGTTACAGATAACCCTGACTCCAAATACAGGCACTCCGAACTCAAAACACAGGCAATACTGACTCCACGCAATGACACTTGACTCCAAGCCCAGCCACTTCTCCTTCAAATCACAGGCGCTGCTCACTCCAAACACAGCCACTCATGACAAATAATGCTGACTGCAAATACAAGCATTGGTAAACATGGGCACTACTGATGTGAAATACTGTCACTGCTTAATCCACAAACAGGCACTGCTCACTCAATTACAGATAATCTCTTTCCAAACTCAGGTACTGGTGACTCCAGTCACAGGCACTCCAGTCTCCCAGCATGAGCACTACAGGCACTCCTGACTTCAAACACAGGCACTGCTGATTCAAAACACATGAACTGCTGACTCCATTATAGCCAACATTGACTCCAAACAAAGGCACTACTCAATCCAACAGGCACTGCGGACTCCAGGCACAGGCACTACTCACTAAATTATAAATAAATTATCTTTACTCCATATACACACACACTCATGACTCCAGTACACTTAATTCTCACTCAAGGCACAGGCACTGCTCACTGAATTACAGGTAATTCTGATTCAGATCACAGGCACTGCTGACTCCAAACACAACCACTCCTGACTCATTACAGATAATGTTGACTCCAAGCCCAGTGGAACGATCACTATTGATGAAAACACAGTCCCAGCTTAATCCATGAACAGGCACTGCTCACCCAGTTACAGCTAACCTTTGCTCCAGGCACAGGTACTGCAGACTCCTATCGAAGGCACTCCTGACTCTAAACACAGACACTGCTGACTCCAAGCATGTTTTATTCAAAGTACAGAACCTGCTGACTCAATGCAGGCACTGTTGATTCTTTTCACAGGCACTGCTTATGAAAAACACAAATACTACTGATTCAATGCACATGGACTGTAGACTCCATTGCAGCTAACGCTGACTCCAAGCGCACGCTCTACTGAGCACTAAGCATATCTCCATACTCCACAAAGAGGCACTGCTCACTCAATCACAGATAACGCATACCCCAATCAGAGGCCGTCCTCAATCCAAGCGGAGGCACTGCTGACTTCAAGCAAGCCATGCCTCACTCCCAGCGCCTCTGATTCCAGTACACACAATCTTGATTCCAGCCATGGACTCTGCAAAGTCCAAGTACAGACACTGCTGATTCAAAACACAAACACTGCTGATTCAAAATACTTGAACAACTGCCTCCTGTAACAGCAACTCTGGCTTTTAGGCACGCGGACTTCAAGCAAAGCACTGCTGACTCCAAACACAGGAATTGATGACTCAATCACATTCACTGCTCACTCATTATAAAAAATTATTTCTCAAAACACAGGCACTGATGAATCAGTTACACTTAATACTCACTCCACGCACAAGCACTGCTGACTGAATTACAGGTAATCCTGATTCCAAACATAGGCATCGCTCGCTCCAGTACAGGCACTGCTGCCTTAATTTGCGTGCTGACATGGGTCAATCTACTATACTGATCCTGTTGGATCTGTCCGCCGCATTCGACACAGTCAATCACAAGGTTCTCCTGGAACGATTGGAAGGAGTGGGGGTAGTGGGCTTGGCCCTGAAATGGCTGCATTCATATCTGTCTGACAGATGTCAGGCTGTGGCCCTCCCCCCTTTTCAATCCAAGTTTACTAAGATACATCATGGTGTACCGCAAGGCTCTGCTATCAGCCCTATTCTTTTCAACGCCTATATGCGTCCCTTGGTGGATGTCATTAAATCTTACGGTATAGGTCTTGTAAATTATGCGGATGACACCCAGCTTATTCTCTCTTGGGATAGAGAACAGTCACTTTCGGTGGATAATTTTCATGCATGTATGCAGAGTGTGGTACACTGGCTGCGAAATAATTCCCTGCAATTTAATGCAGATAAAACAGAGTTTCTTTATATTGCAGGTGGAAGAGTACCACATCCTCTCCCAGCCAATATGTGGCCGACTACTGCTGATGCCCCGCTGGAACCCTCTAAATCTGTTCGTAACCTGGGAATTTGCTTTAATGATGAGTTGACGCTGGAAAATCAAGTCAACAAGACGGTTGGGAGTTGCTATTCCCTTATCAGAGTTCTTAAAAAAGTACTCCCCATGCTCCCGGCACATACTCGTGCTCTGGTAGTAAGGAGCGTCATCCTGAGTAGGATTGATTACTGTAATGCTCTGCTATTGGAGTCTCCTAAATATTTAATGGGGAGACTGCAGAGAATCCAGAATATAGCAGCTAAGTTGGCCTTGACGAGACCTCGTCAGTCCTCCTCCTCTCAGGCTCTGATGGACCTTCATTGGCTCCCAATCCTGCAGAGGGTTCATTTTAAATCCCTCTGTGTTGTGTTTAAGGCATTGCACGGTCGTGGGCCATTACCTTTGCAGAGGAAATTCAGTTGGTATGTTCCCACCCGTTGCCTCAGATCTTCCTCTGCTAACTGGGTGAAAGTGCCAAGGGTTAAGAGAGCTAAACTGGGGGGGCAAGCTTTCAGCGTCGCTGCTGCAAGACTTTGGAATAGCCTACCCACGGAGCTGCGACAGATAACAGATTTTATGCCTTTCAGGAAGAAATTGAAGACCTGGCTCTTCCCCAGAGTTTGATGCCTCCTACTCCTTATCACAGGCTCTCTTTCCGTCTCTTAGCGCCAGGATACCCGACGGGTCACAGTGCGCTCTATAAATAGACCTTACATTACATTACATTACAGATAATCTTGACACCAATCACAATCCCCCTGGCCTCATTACAGATGATGATGACTCCAAGCCCAGGGGCTCATGACTACAGGCACAGGCACTGCTGACTACATACTGCCAATTCTGAATCCAACCAGGCACTGCTGACTACATACTGCCAATGCTGAATCCAAGCACAGGCACTGCTGACTACATACTGCCAATGCTGACTCCAAGCACAGGCTCTTCTGACTTAATTATTGATAACCCAGTGCTTGGAGTTGGCAGTGCCTGTGATTGGTGTCACAGATAATAGCCACAGCTGACTCCAGACACAGGCACTCAAAATACCAACACAGTCACTTCTGATTCCAAACACAGGCATTGCTGGCTGCAGGCACCGACACTCCTGACTCCAAGTACAGGCACTGCAGCCTTAAATCACAGGAACGGTAGCCTCCAGGCACAGGCAGGTCTGACTGCAAGTACAGGCACTGCTGATAACAAAACAGGCATTACTGGTCCAATCACAGACACTGTTGGCTCAATTTCAAATAACTCTGACCCTAAGCAGAAACACTGCTAACTCCGAGCATAGACACGGCTGAATCCTAGGAAAAGCACTACTGGCTCCAAATGTAGGCATTACTGACACAAATGTAGATAACCTTGATCTCAATATCAGGCACTCGTGACTCCAAGCACAAGCACCTCTCACTCAATTACAGATAACCCTGGCCCCAAGTACAGACACTGCTGCTTAGAAGCACAGGCCCTGCTGATTGAAAACACAAGTACTTTTGATTCAAAAGACAGGCACTGCTTACTCTATGCGGAAGCAATTCTATAAAAGACAGGCACTGCTAATCCCAACCACAGGGACCCCTGGGTTCCAGTACTACTAATTCATACCATGCACTTCTGACTCTAGTACTGCTAATGCTGACTCCAAGCACAGGCACTCCAGGTTCAAACAGAGAGACTGCGGGACTGAGGGCGCCAGGCACAGATAATCCTGACTCCAGGCACAGACACTTCTGAATTAAAACACAGGCATATCTGATTCAAAACACAGGCACTGCTGACACCTGCCTTCAAGCGCAGGGACGATTGATTCAAAACATAAACGCTTCTGATTCCAATGACAGGCACTGCTGTCACAAGCACAGACACTCCTCACTACTACATATGCACGTCTGATTAAAAAACAGGCACTGCTGATTGCAAACACAGGCACTGCTGATTGCAAACACAGGCACTGCTGATTGCAAACACAGGCACTGCTGATTGCAAACACAGGCACTGCTGAGTGGAAGCACAGCCACTCGTACCACATGCACTTTTGATTAAAAATATAGGCATTGCATGTTACAGTGAACATTGACCGTATAAAACCCACAGTGCTCGGTGTGAGAGAGTTATAGTTTGCCGAGGGATCTTGCATTTCACACTCCAACAATAATATAGGAACGCGTCTAGAGTTCACTTATTCCTAGTGCTCTCTCTCCGAGTCAACTATGGCTGTACAAGGACGCACACACCCAGGCATAATGCTTCAGACAGCCAGGATCCTGCACATTGGTGTAAACCATCTCAAGTACGTGCCGAGACTTGTACTGTATGTTTCCCAGCTCTGTGAAACAAAGGAACACTGAAAGCATTAAAAAGGTATTCACAGCAGCACAGCAACAAATATCTGCAGCACTTACCATACGAAATCCTCCTATCACATTTTACCAGCACTCTTAAGTATTAACTAGACAGACTGCGTTACATAAAGTGCACTGTTTTAAATATCCTGAACAGCTCTGCATCTTCTGGAAAAGAGCTGGCGCCCCTGTATCTAGGATATATAAGCCCTGACAGGGAATAATCAATAACATGAAAAGACACACCTGGGCACGGTGAATAACAAATAATGCATATTTTAAATTGTTCATACATGTATACATTGTTAATAATCCAATGCATCAAAGATTACATAATCAACAGTCAACGATAACAATATTATGATGATGTGCAGAGACTGGCGGTATGTTGTCTGATTATTAATAATGTATGCATCTATGTACTGTTGCCTTATATACATTCATATAAGTTTGATGACATAGTTTGATTCTGAGAATATTTCATTTATTTCATACATGAACAATTTAAAATATGTATCAAATATATTTATTTATAAAAAGAATTGTTGATAAACTTTGATACATTTAAAAAAAAAAAAAAATGTTTTGATATGTGTTATGACAATCATTGTCATTATTAATGTCTCAGCTCTAGAATTCTCTTGCCCGCATTATTTGTTATTCACCGGGCCCAGGTGTCTCTTTTCATGTTACAGCTCGGCATCTTCACAGCCTACACCAATAGTTTAAGCATTACAAGAAATATACAGCATCATCGCCGTTGTAAATCTAGCGATTCTCCCTCCTCTAAGTAACGAGGTAGCTGCGGGTGTGAAGAGCTGTGCTCGGCTCCGACAGACTCAGATGAAGCCCCTCGACTCTTCGTATCTCAGAATGACTGTAAACGTGCTTTGAAGAGAAGATAATGTTGTTCAGTATGAAGCAGTGTTGTGTGGCTGTATTCACACTCACACTAAAGGGTTATTTTACATATTAGAAAACACAGCATGTGCCTTCTTCAGAGCCATGCAATGTTGTGGAAGAGTGACACGCACAACTCACACATAACAACAAAGACCAGTATTAGTGAACCCAATATACACTCTAATTAGGTGATATTCAGAACCCAACACAAGCAAACCCTTTAAAAGCACACATACAAACCGCCGGCCTGTTCCAGGGGAAGAGTGAGATGTTGTGAAATAAAGTATCATCACAAGACTGACGACGAGAGAGCACTGGACACCGGGAGTAAGTGCACCAGGAATGAGAATGGACGATGAAGCGTCAATGCTTATATGACTGATCCATGAGTCAATGTAGTGTAGATAGCGCCTTTATTCAGCTGAGGGGCTTCTAGGTGCAGTATCACAAACATACCACCCTTCCAGGACAATGCCCTCCACCAACAGTAAATAAACATAAGCCATCACCTGGTTCACACAACAGTGCAAGCAGCATCGCGTTCTCTCAGTCAGCGTTCCTTCAGATACTCGCAGTGCAGACACTCGCAGTCCAAGATAGTCAGTCAACCTCTTCCCTTACACGCAGAACAAAGAAGCTCAATCAACATGAATAACAAAATATATTATGAAATTACTTAATTAATAAAAATAAGGTTTGGAGTAAGTTGAGGTAACCTGAGATCTCAAGTCATATGATATGTGTGAGTATTGAATTAACATTGCATGCAAACGCTTGCAACATTCAGCTGTGCGCACCGTGGACTATAGGGTCTGATGGCGCTGTGAACCTGGGGGGGGCCTTGTTCCATGGCGGTGGGGCACCACTCTCATCTCACATTGGTTGATCATGAAAGCGTGACATCCCTTCCACCGCAGGATCTAAAAGTGCTATAGTGCCTACTACTGCATACTGCAGCTTCGAGGTTGTGTACATAGAAGGCGTTTTAATGTTGTAACGGATGGAGCTTGAATATTAACAGCTAGGACATATGTCTTAAAGCTCGAACCTTGGTAACAAGACATTTTTTGCTAGGATGTATGAAAACTGAACAACACTTGGACGATGAAATAGAACTGTCGTCCCAGCAGCAGCATCGAAGCTCTTGGAGCTTTGTTTTTTAAGATGTAAAACATGGCCTACAGTTTCTGTTGTGCTTAAGAATGTATTGCTGGCCAGACTCGATGGCTCGTACGCATAGTATGTACAGTCTGCCGGCTAATTGTTGACATATTGTTGAAATTGAAATTGATTTGCTTGTAACGCGTGCGATCGCCAATGGCGTCTTGGCACGAATAACTACATCACTGAGTAGGGAACGAGCCAACAAGACTTGCAGTTACATCTAACTACTTTGGCTGGAGAATAGCCAGGTTTTAAGCTGTTTCCTAAAGCTGAGTAGATTAGATTGACCTCTTAGATGTTCAGGTAGGTTACTCTAGAGATGTGCAGTACAATACACAAAACTCCTAGCTCCCCAAGTCTTCCTTTTCAATTTACCAACCTTAACAGCCTCAGAGCTGGTCATGCGTAAAGTTTGAGCAGGACTATACCAAATAAGATTTTTCTTCAGGTATGCTCGACCATCTCCATAGAGTTTTATGTGCCAAACTCAGAGCCTTAAACCTGACTCTTGTCTCCACTGGGAGCCAACGCAACTCTCGTAATGTATCAGACACTGGCATGAATATAGGAATTCTCTTTAAAAGTCGAGCAAGCGCATTCTGTAAACATTAAAGTTTTTTCAGAGGGCGTTAGAGAATGCCTGGATATAATACATTAGAGTATCCAGCCTTGATCATACCAAGGCTGTAACCACAGACTTTTGGAGTTCATACGGGATGAAAGGGAGAATTTTTCTAATCTTGCACAACAGAAAAAAACAAGAAGTAAGTTTATTAATCTGTGCGTTAAAAGACAGAGAAGAATCAAAGATTATACCCAAATTCCTTACCGATGATACGGGACTGGCAGGAGAACCCATGGTCAGGGGCCACCAAGATTGGTCCCAGGATATAGGAACTTTACCAAACAGAAGAACATCAGTCTTAGCCGAGTTAAGCATAAGACTGTTATCGCTCATCCATTGTTCAGTGGCTCCCATACAGCCATTGAAGCGACTAGCCGTTTCATCTACATCCTCCGAGATAAGACCCCACAATCTGTGTGTCATCTGCATATGTGACTGGAGCAAATCCAAAAGCTCAGGTTAGTCTTGTCAAGGGGGCCACATAAATGTTAAACAATGTAGGGCTCAGTGACGAGCTCTGAGGTACCCCACATGGCTTTGCCTACACGGTCCACCTAAGAATACGATATCCCACTGGAAGAGCATCAACCAGGTCTTGGTCTGAACTTACATCCGCTCATGTCTCAGTTAAAAATGCCATATCTGGTGAATGTATTTCTAAGTGATTAAAAAATCTATCTTATGCTTAATACGAGAGAGTGTATTTATCAGTGTGCATTTCACTCTAATATCTCGCCGAACCGGAGCTTGAAGTAAGAAAAACCCACAGTCTTATTTACTAAAAGGTTTTGTTCAGCCTGGCAGACCCACAAACAGTGAGAACAATGTAAATCATCTTGTTCGTAACAGGGGTTGAACATATTGCATTAAAAAGACTTACCCTTGTTAAGCTGCAACAGCAGCTCTCTGGAGTACTCTTGTGGTGAAAATTGACCAGGGGTCCTGGAGAGGTCTTGGCGTGGATTGGTGCAGACGGGCTTGCCTTTGGCATGCCGGCGGTACAACCCCAATGCGCATCCTCTGCGTACCCCCGTTCCTAGGCACATTAATTAGGGAAGCCAGGCCCAAGCCTAAACTGTCAACAAAAATGGTGTCTTCAGCCAATCTCGGCTCTGGACACAGCCGAGGAGGTGCAATATCAAAATATGTAAAGAGCTCTTCTAGTGTGCGCCAGGAAAGTAATTTAAAACATTCTACTCATGCCAAGTTACTTAGAAATCATCAGGTTGCTCTAAAACAAACAATTATAAGAATGCTGCTAGTACTTTAGAATAGGGTCTTGTCGCGTTCCCCAGTCAGTGCGTTTGTCTGCGCGAAAGTGTTCCTAGGCACATTAAGTAGGGAAGCCCGGGCCGAAGACTAGACTGCAACAAAAATGGCGTCTTCGGCAGCCAATCCTGGCTCTGAACACAGCCGAGGAGGTGCAATATACAAATATATTAAATATATAGCACTAAAGTCATGGTGTATAGAATGCCTGCGACCACAACCAGCCACATTGACGTAATCTTTGTATTTTTCTTATTTAGGTATGCCTCATTTTATTTGATATGTTCATTGATTTAAATGCATATACATTCAATTATGGATGCATAGCTGTTAAAGTTGTTTAAAAAATAATCTCATTGTAAATGTGATAATTAAACTGCTCAAATATGTTGCTTTATGTTTATAGTTAATATGGCTTGAGATCCCATTTTTCGAGTTATTGTTTTTTAAACAAGGTTTCACTGGAAAACAAGTGGACGAAAAGCCAAAGTGGCGCCAATTGTTAATTTTAGAAAGGTCCATAAAGGACATGCAATCAAAAGGTATATAGGGTGCCTACGAGCATTATTGGACAGAGAGGCACCTTCATTCCAGAGAAGGCTCAGAGATCGCGCAGAAGGCCAGGGGCCGGCACACTGATTGAGCCTCCAGATGGGCTAATCACCGTGCCCGGGGATACACAACTGTTGAACGTCGAAATAAAAACAACAGCTGGCTTCATACGGAACAGTAAATCTTTTAATGTATGCAGATGTGGACAAAGCCACCCAGTATTGAGACACCATTATTATGTTTCGATATGTTCTAATATTTCTCTTCCTATCAAATATTGCAGCCACTATCTTGTTTATTTTTATAATAACTACTGTACATATTGTGAGCACTAGGAAAGGGTTTTGATTTAATAAAATCATAAAAGCATATTTGTAGTGTGGGTTCTTGAGTGTGTCTGATGATGGTGAAAAAGAAGTTTGGAGTCCGTCTATGAGTTTCACAGTTCTGATCATTACACAGTGTACACCTTACTCGCGAAAAGGTTCCATGGGTTGCGTGGGTTTCCGCCTACCGGGTTCTCTGCCTCATGTTGGTATGTTGACTTAGTCTGTGCTGCCAGAGGGGCTAGGAAGCCTTTAGCCCAGGCTGTGGTCTGAATAAAATCCAGAAAACATCAACGAAACTCAATATTTCACCTCTTGTCACCATCAGCCTTCAGCTGCTGGTAATCAGTGATGATATTTCTGTCAGATACCAGTAATGACGTCGCTTATTATAACACAGCGGGTAGTTTAAATAGCCAGTCACCCCATTGCTCATTATTTTTGCCATTCCACTTTATTCCCTGAAACTTCTAAATGATGGGCGGTTTATCTCCACCTTGACGCTGAGTTGAAGACACCCCAATCCTCCTCTGCATCCCCAGTTTTTCAGCGGGTGCTCGACACGAAGATACCTGATCTCTGCTGCCATCTCTCTGACCAGAGAAGAGCCTGAAAAACAACATGTCCGACTGTACTCGAGAAACAGAGTGAATTCCAGCTTTGGGCCTATCGGGTCTGATTGTGAGGTGGGTGGTAACGAAAAAACCCTAATTTCTGAGAAAATTCTAAAATCTGAGGACACTTCACTGATGGAATTTCATTCACCTTTTTGATATAGTCATTTGCCAGGAAATAGCTTCTATGCCAAGATGTCACCCCACGTTTAAGGACGGCCTACAGCTTCTATTGAGCAGAGTCTAGTGCTCAGGGGACTAATGCACTTACTGCAGAGATCTGTGTTTGACTTCGGGGTCTCACGTTTGAAACACTTGGAGTTATATCCTCCTTTCATCTTCCCAAATTTGGTAAAAGAGTAATACTGAGATGGATAGCAACAAATTGTTCTATTGTGGGATGAAAACCCTTGGATTAATGTGGGCTCACATATGCACTCCGTGATTCCCCAAAGAGTGCAGTAAGTATTTTGTACAGAACTTGCAAGTGTCATAATTGATTGATGAGAAAGTTTCTGTAAGGGGTATCGTACGTCCTTCATCTTAAACCCTTTGTGATGTCACAGCTCCCCTTCCCCCGCTGAAAGACAGGAGCCACAGCATATCTGTTTAATTATAGAGCTTTGTGACGTCACAACTTCCCCGCTGGAAGGCAGCCTGTGACACCTAATCTTTTCCTTAACGTCATTTGTGATGTCACAGTCCCCCCCTGAAAGACAAGAGCCACAGTGTATCTGTTTAATGAAAGACCTTTGTGATGTCACAGCACCCCCTCCCCCGCTGAAAGGCAGGCTGCCACTGTGTGTCTGTTTAATTATAGAGATTTGTGATGTCACAGCTTCGCCTCTCCCCCCCGCCCTGGATGGTAGCCTGTGACACTTAATCTTTTCCTTAATGTCTTTTGTGATGTCACAGCTCCCCTCCCCCACTGAAAAACAAGAGGCACAGTGTATCTGTTTAAATATAGACATTTGTGCTGTCACAACTCCCCCTGCTGGACAGGAGGTGGGTGACGCACTTTACTTTAAATATATTTGTGATCTCAAAGGTCTCCTCCCACCAGAAGTCCACACGTTAACTTTCAGTCCTTTAAGATGTCACATCTCCCTTTTCCTTTAAAATAAGGGTCTGTGTGATGTCTCAGCGCCACTTCCCTGCTGGAGGGCAGACTGTTGCACTTTATCTTTGATCTTAAATATTCTTTAATGTCCTTTGTGATGTCACTGCTGCCCCTCGGGAAGAGGAGGTGGGTGACACACTTTGGGCTTTATTTTTTTTAATTTTTTTTAAACTTTATTGACATTTTCAGAAAACAAAGAGACTTGACATCTTATAGTATAATGACAGGTAATATAAGAATTCAAATAAGAGGACAAAGGAAACATTATTCTCAGCAGTATCCCTCGCAGTTCGCGCCATCCATACGCTCTTAGTGATGCACAGGAACGACAAATACCTCTTGTTACAGTAATGTTTTTCGTGGTGGTTTCCCAACCTAAAGTATCAACATCACAATACAATGTGTCACCAGTGCCCGCATGCCGAATCCTAGCCAGAATTCTAACATTATGTACCCCATCTATGGGTCAAGTAATTGAGTAAGTGCTCCTCCCCTCACTCCTCCCCTATCTCATCTACAGCAGCATTAGGTCTGTATAGTGCCCAAAAGTTTTTAGGGCGACTGCGCGGCGGGAGCAGTTCGCTATAGTTCTCAGTTTGCGTGCTGCAGTAGATCATGTCCCTGGACCACTCCGTAATGGTAGGTGTCGGGTCTCTCATCCAGCACATCGCCACCCTTCGCCTAGCTATCAGCATACTCATGTCCACTAGTCTGCGAACCGCCTTTGGCAATTGCCTGGAATAGCCCAGTAGGGCAAGTAAGTTGCCTATCGATAATTTTGCCTACCTCTTTAAACACAAGAGCCCAGAAGCCAGCGATTCCAGGGCAATTCCAAGCCAAGTGCAAGAAGTCCGCCAGATGTGCTCCACAGCGGTCACACACCGATGTCACACGCAGCCCATATCTGCTTAACCTTTCAGGGGTGTAATATACCCTGTTCAGGAATTTAAAATGAATTAGCCTGTGTTTCCCATTGAGTGATATCCGCTTTGTAGTAGTGCAGCAATATCGCCAGGTTTCGTCATCTAGTTCTCTGTCTAGGTCAGTTTGCCATGCTAGTCTCTCGCCTTGGTGTAAAAGTTTTCCCGATACCCCATAGTTAGATTGTAAATTTTGGACACTATATGTGTAGGGGATGCAGTTTTTATCATGTATGTGAGTGCAGCAATGTCCGGCAGTTCCTCCATATCGCCACCCAGAATATCTGCCAAGGCGTGTCTAGTTTTATGGAATTGTAGCCTGTGCAGGAATGTAGTATGTGCGCCTGGCACCTCAAGTTCTTCCCATGTCTTAACTTTACCTTCCATGAACATATCTCCAATTTTCACTATCTCTAGAGCTTCAAGTGCTCTCGTCACTCCTCTATCTCTGCACGGGGGTAGCCAACGTCACCACTCCAGAGGAGCAAGTGGGGAATAAAGTATCGCTCCAGCTTGTAACTTGAGCAAGCGCTGCCATGCATGTTTAATCGCATTTATTGAGTCAAAAATTCCCGTCCGGCGATCCGTAGGGGTAAACAAAATAGCGGGTAACGGGAGTGGTGCCGTCGCCACACTTTCTATCTGAATATGGGGTGTGCCCGGTGGACTATGCATCCAATAGTGTGCATGGGCTGCCTGTGCCACTCTAAAATACAGATCTAAGTATGGGGCTCCCAGACCTCCATAACGGTAGGGGAGAGTCAAGACATTCCATTTAACCCTGGCCTGTTTCCCAGCCCAAGCCAGTTTGATTAGGAGCGAAGTGAGAGTGCGGAAAAAAGACCCCGGGAGGACCATAGGGATATTGGAAAATAGAAACAAGAAAAGGGGGAGTATCACCATTTTCATGATCGAAATCCGGCCTAGCAACGAGAGGGGGCGGCGGATCCACCTATCAATTTCGTCTTCCAGCTTATTAACAGCAACTCCATAGTTTTCGCGGAACACTACCTCCGAGTCCGTGTGTATTTTTATTGCTAAGTATCTAACTGGTTCCGAAGACCACTGCAGTGGGTAATCCGGCTCAATTGGCACAGTTGCCGAAGTGAGGGGAAAGATGATTGATTTCATCCAGTTAACCCTAAGGCCCGAATGCGTACCGAACTGCACAACTTCCCTGAGTATGGGAGACAGATTAGTATCCGGGTCTCTGACATAAAGCAGCGTATCATCTGCATATGCTGAGACAATCAGGTTGTACCCTGGGAATCGTATACCTCTGTGGCGATAGTATTCACGTAGTGCGCAAGCTAGCGGTTCCGCTACCAACGCATATAGTATCGGGGATAGGGGGCACCCTTGTCGCATTCCTCTAGAAATACATATGGGGTCAGTAACTAAATTGCCGATTTTGACTCTTGCAGTAGGAGTGTTATATAAAACCGCAACCATTTGTAGGAATATATCCCCAACCCCATCCGTATCAACACCTGTCGCATAAAAGGCCATTCGACAGAGTCAAAAGCCTTTTCCATATCTAAAAACACCGCTATGGCTTGTACATCCGGGCAGGTATGCTGCATTGCCCCAAACACCGTTCTCAAGTTATATAACAAGTTCCTACCAGGAACGAATCCAGCTTGTTCCGGTGCTACAAGTAGAGGGACCAAGGGTGCAAGCCGAGTTGCCAGAATCTTGGCATAGATTTAGGTATCCACATTTAGTAGTGACAGTGGCCGGTATGAGGAGCAGTCAGAAGGTGGTTTGTCTGGCTTCAGAATAGCAACTATGATCGCCTCTCTCATAGAGGGCGGCATAATTCCATCCGCATACATCTCTTCAAACAGAGTTGCTAGGTGAGGGATCAGCAGATCTTTGAATTCTTTATAAAAAACAACCGTTAGGCCATCTACACCTGGGGCGCTGCCAGATTTCATCCCCGTTAGTGCCGAGATTTCCTCAAGCTCCAGCGGTCGCATCAAGTATTCACGGTGTTCGTTGGTTAGCCAGGGTAACTTTATGTGCGACAAATAGTCTAAAATCTCAGCTTCTCCGCTCACATGCCGCGTGCCATATAACGTCGAAAAGTATTGCCGGAACCGAGCGGCTATCTCAGCCTCTTCGGTTATAGCCTCCCCCTCCGCAACCCTGATCGCCGAGATTAGAGTGGTTTCCCTATGTTTCTTCAGTAGCGAGGCCAGGACCGCACCCGGGCACTCTCCCTCCCCATACGTGCGCGCCGTCGCATATTTGCCCAGATGTTTGATCTCCGCATCCGCAGCGTCATGATACTCCTCTAATAATGTTTTAAACGTTGTCGTATCAGCCACTGTTGGGCCATCCGTTATTAGGCGTTTGAGTGTTTTAAGCGACCCCTCCAAATCAGTTAACCTCTTGCGGATTGCCCGGAGCACCCCTGAGTGTTTAGACATGGCTATCCCACGTATATAAACTTTAAATGTTTCCCAGACAGTCGCAAAAGAGTCTACCGATCCAACATTACAAGTGAAGAGGGTGTCGATGGCCTCTGCCAATTCTGATTTAAAAACTGTATCTAATAGCGAGTATGGGGGGAAACGCCATGTGTAGGGTGGTATACGTTTCTGTGGTGATCCGAGTAGGTGCGTGAAAGTACACTGCAGTCCCGTACTTGGGGATATATATTCCGAGAGACTAGCCAATAATCTGTTCTGGTGTGCAAGTTATGGAACGCAGAGTAGTGTGTATACCCGCCTTCGTTTGGGTTTCGTTATCGCCAAACATCCGTAAGTTCTAACTGTGTCAATGCATCTATAATGGCACTGGCCGACGCGGTAACTCGCCGCTCTGGTCCGCCAGACCTATCTTGCCGCGGGTTCAAAACACAATTAAGATCGCCCCCCCACAGCTGAGTACGTCCCTCATGTCTCCGCATCTTATCAGTTAGTGATGTGTAGAATGTCGGGTTGTCGTAGTTAGGGCCATAGATATTGACCAGTATTAGGTCCAAACCCCTCCCCGAGCATCTAGTTATAGCGAATCTACCCTCACGGTCAGAGTCAAGCGGCTTGAGTTTGAGGGCTGATTTAGGATTCACCCAGGTGATCACTCCTCGAGCGTGTGTGGTGAGACCTGAGACGTGAGTGCGTCCGTGTAAGCATCTACTACGAAGCATGTTGCTATCCAAGGGCAGGTGTGTCTCCTGTAGGAGCGCAATGTCTATCTTATGTCTAAGCAGGTAGGCCATCACTTTTCTCAGTTTGCGGTGGTCATTGAGGCCCCGGACGTTCCAGGTTAGGGCCCTAATCCTGCCGTGAGCTTCCGTGTCCAGTGTATCAGTGGTCAGCAACATTGAGTGTGCGAATTTATGTGTGAGCCAAACTGTGAGGTGTAGTCTATTTTAAGGCTATTCTTGTCCTGTCTAAGCATAACATCTAGAAAAACTGCATAGCACGTCAGTCTCATCCCCCCGCCACCCCTCTCCCATGCCAAGCTTCCACCAACTTTGCAATGGCGAAATTTCCCCCATGATCCCTGAAACAACATGATAAAGTCACATTTAACAGTGGTGCTCTCGCACTAATTGAATCAACCCCAAATGATGGTGCACACACGTGGGCGGATGTTGCCAACCTATACTATAGCTTAACTTATTAGGCTAAATACACATTACCGTCTGCCATCAAACCTATGTGTGCATTAGGAAACCATTCAGTTACTTGTCACCTGTTCCAGAGTTCCCTTTGTCGAAGGCCGCTCTGCCCTGTGTAAATGAGGTAGACTATCAATATTCTTAACCCATTAGCAGTGTCCAGAGTCTACTTATACATTATCACAATCATAGCTGTGGGTATCATAACAGTGCAGCAGTAAAATAAGACAGTCCCAACATCCCCCCTCAAAGCCCCTTCTTATCTGGCAGTCCGTAGGCAGGTGCGTTAATCCTGGTCATCAAGAGTGCCCCCAGTAGCGCCCTCTGAACAGTTCTGCTCCGGGCTTCTCTGCCACACTCTAGCCCACTCCTTAATAGCCTTCTGCAGCATTTTGGGGTCTGTAAAGATCTTGGATTTTCCCTGTCTGTTTACAGGAAGCCTCGCCGGGTACAGCATAGCATAGTCAATGTGCTGATCACGGAGTTGACACTTGAGAGGTGCAAACTGTCTCCGTGCCTCCTGCACCCAAAGTGTAAAATCCGGAGAGAGGGTGTGAGAAGTTGGCCTGGTATATGCTGTTCACTAATTAAAGTGGACACCTTGCACCAGTACAATTCGACTCTTATGGTAGATAGGTTTAAGACAACCTTTAAAGAAAGCTATCCTAGTGGTAGCTGTGGAGAGCAGCCTTCAGGCTAAGTCTTGAAGGAATGTAAATCAGCTTGTTTTACCACACAATCTCTTGAATCACCAAATGAAAAGACACCACACAGGTATATATATCAAATATATATGTATTTATTACTAAACAACTCTCTACTAATCTCTTTCTGAGATTAGAAGTCAAGGACATATGCATAAATCAACGTTTCACAATAAATTAAGCACAAATATGGCTGGGGCCCTAGGGGCGTACCAGACCATATACAAAAAAAGAGACTTAGAAACAACGACTTGCAAGGAGACAAGGCCTAGGGCCTTCAGAAGTGCTGGGGCCTCACGAAACCACCCAAGGCAGGGAAGTAAAGGACCCACGTGGGACGCGTGCAGTGTGGATACACAGGCGCGGATCGCCGTTGACTTCAATGGGGCAAGTCGCGGTTGGAAATTAAGAGTTTTAGGATACTTTGGGAGAACCTACAAGCAAGTCACTTACAGGGTAAGTAGTTCTAGGGCCTACACCCACAGGAGCACCGTAGTGCTGGAGTTACCTCACCCAGGGAAGCCGGGTGCATAGGTGTCCTTTGGTGTCGGGTCGCGGCGTCGTTTTCAATGGCGAACAAAGAAGACTTGCTGCTTGTGATGTCCGAGGAAGTGTCCGGTGGAATCCAAGCCTGGATTCAGAAGATAGAAGACCTGAAAGCAGAGGGGACAGTGTTCAAAGTCACTTGGCAGTGACTCGGGGCAAGGAAGATGGATGCCCACCGTCGTCGCAAGATTCAGGTCGTTCTCAGGTGCCTTGACTCTTCAGCCACGAGGTCCAGGAGGCGTTGACGACAACTAGGAGCTGGATTCGGCGTGTCCACCAATGTCTGCAGCTTACTGCGGTATCGGCAACTCGATTGGATCCAACAAGCCTTGGTAACAGCAAGTCTCGTGGAAAGGGTGAAAAGGCAATGGTGCAGACCAGCAAGGTCTGAGGGACTCACCCAGCAGAGGTAAGTCAGGGCAGGCCTGGAGCAACGAGGGGAGCTCTTTGGTTTCTTAGAAAAGTCTTCAGGGGACCCACAAGCTGGCTGGCAAGGGATCGCAAAGACACCTTGGGAGGATTCGCTCAACAGGGGCCCACGGTCACTCGAGACGGTGTAGGCCTCTGATCTTCGAAGGGATTCCTGCTGGAGGCTGGGATCACACGTGGTCCAAAGCACAGGTTCTTAGAACGTTGTGAAGGGGTTGCACTTGACAATAGTGCACGGTACACAGGGGTCACGGTTCCTCGTCACTCGTGGGGTCCACTGGCCTTAGCTTCGCTGGGGACTCACGATGGCTTTTGAGAAGTCAGGAAATCCACTTCTGGGGCTACAGGGACTTTGGGCTCCGGCAGGAGCGGCGTAGTTTGCAACCGTTGTTTGTAGTTTTTGGTGCCTGCCAAGCAGGGGAGTCACTCCTTGACTCCAAGGGAGATTCTTCAGTCTTCCAAAGGTAGTGGAATGTCGAAGGTCCAGGATTCTTCTTCAGAGCGTCGTCCAGGGATATCTAACTTTCAAGTTCAAGGGTTCCCTATCTTATACTGTAAAGATGGGAGGGACTAGCTCTATGACCCCACCTATGGGAGGGTCAGGGGAGTGGGTGGCTACGTCCTCTTCCCTTTGTCCAGTTTCGCGCCAGAGCAGGGGCAGGTAGCCCCTGAGCCGGTTTGAACTGGCATATGCACAGAGGAGCCTTCTGCTCCCCCAGTGCAGGACTTCAAAGCACTCTAAGAGTGAACCCACCCAGCCCCAATACACTAAACCCTGTCTGGGAGGTGGTTACACCTCCCTGTGACAGTTTGCCTATTGTTGGGCTTCCTCCACTGCGAGTTTCGGTCATCAGCAGGAGGGCAGCCCAGTGTCTGTGACTGGTGGCATCCATTTTGTGATGCCAGGGCTCTGCAGGATTCTACCGCGTTTCCACAGTAGGTACATGTCTATCCCTCTAGAAGGGTGGAATGCTACCCCCGCCACCAGGACTGGCGGGGGGGTAGTATTCCAAGATGTTTGACACCAAACACGACATGTTTTGATGCAGCCATTCCAAAGTTAGCATTTTACCGCGAGGATATAATGCACTTAAGAGTATATGGTTTAACCGCATCCACAAACAGCACCAGAGAAGGGACTCTGAGAGCTGCAGAGGGGCCCTGCTCAGGCAGAGGCACCCCCTCACATGGAAGCCAAGCACCCTGCCCTCAGGATTGATAGGGCCTGCCTTAGGGGTGACTGACAGGTTTACATGTGTGTGTTGGAGAGATATAGGTAACCTATATCTCAGTGAGGAGTGCTAGCACCACCTCACCCAGGCTGCAGTAGCAGGCCTGTGGTGTCAGATTTAGTCTGCTTCCCAGGGGTGGCATAATACATGCTGCAGCCCCTGGTAGGCCTGTGAAGTACCTATGCCCTTTGTACCTAAGGTACCATATACTAGGGACTCATTAGGCACCACAGTATCCAATCACTAGTGCACCTAGAGTGCACTCCAAGTTGTTTAGAGAGCACAGAGAGGCTGGGGCCCTGAATAGCAGGATCCCAGTCCAACTAAGTCATAACCAGCAAAACACCAGGAAAAAAAGTGGGGGCAACCATATAGTCAGATTCCACCTTCCTACATAACCCCCCCCAAACGAAAGGAGATAAGGCTAACCTTGGCCAGTTGAGCCTTTATTGACTAAGTGGCCATATAAGTAAGCACCTGCACTAGCATGGTTGCCCCCTGTCTTATGGTCCACTAAGCAATCCCTCACCCTAATGGTATGAGAGGGTCTCCACCATGGGGAATTACTACCTGTGGTGTGCTTTGGTAAAGTACAAGGCTGGTGAGGTGTCTGAGTAGGGAAGTGAGGCCCTAGGGAGGTTGGTCTCAGCTTCCTCAGATCACTGGTCACCATGTATGCCTGTCTTTCCATGACTGAGTTGCACTTTGTTCTAAGGGTCAACCTTTGGCTGCCTACAGCTGGGGGTTGGGTCCCTTTGGATGGACCACTGGAGGGACATGGCAGGTTTGGAACCTTTTGGTCCCAGGTTTGCCCTTGCCTAACAGAGTCCTTCTGGGGGAGATCCCTACCCAAAGGTATGGGGGATCCCTCAGTGTGTTGAGGAATTTTCACCTGGCTAGGGCTACTAGACTGGGTGCCCTTAATCTGCTGATGGGGGGGTTCCTCTGGCCAGGGGGCCCTGGGAGGTCCACTGACCTCCCTGACCTCTGCAGCCCTGGGCTGACTGAGGCAGGGTGGAGAGGGGCAGGTTACCTGCTCCAGACTGGGTACCACCTTGGAAGGGCCCTCTGCCATTAGGGGTGTGGCCAGGCCAGGCCTGACTACCTCTGGGGCAGTTCCTTCACTAGGGGTAGGGTCAGTTCCCTGAGGAGGCTGACCCTTACCTACTGTCTGGGGGGAAGAAGACTTTTCTTCAACCCTTGTGCTCTCTTTTGGGGGAGAGTGGGCCATTCTTCCAGGCTCCATCTCTCCATAATTTTCCTGGGCTTGGGCTGTGGCCATCACAGCCCCACTAACCTTTACAGGGATGCCCAGCATTCTCAGATGGGTTTGGTGTTCAACTTCAGCCCAGGCTGAAATTTCTAGATCATTGCCCATCAGGCAATCTACAGGCAAGTTGGGGGACACTGCCACTCTTTTTGGGCCTGTGACCCCTTCCCAGCTAAGATTGACTATGGCCATGGGGTGATCTGTTCTGACACCCTCTATGTTGGTCACCTGGTATTTAAACTCAGGTAAAAGCTGGTGAGGGGGGACTAGTTTCCCTGCCACCATGGTGACACTAGCCCCTGTGTCCCTGAATGCCACAGCCTTCTGACCATTAATTATTGGCTCCAGTCTGTACCTGCCCAATGCATTGGGACCCATGGTAAAGGTGGCAAATCCTATACCACAATCAGAGTCAGAGGAGTCTGTTGAGGGGGTCCTGTCTAAACTAGGGCCCACCTCTGTTCCTCTTGCAAAAGCACCTAACTTTTTGGGTGCACTACTCCCAACTGGAGGATTACTACTGGTAGTACCAGGAGGGGTGGTAGTAGTTGTTGGAGGAACATTTTCCTTATTGCCAATCCTGGGACAACTGGCATCAGATTTCCAGTGCCCAGGCTTTTTACAGACATGGCAATAGGGTTTCTTTTCAGGAGAGGAAGGAGTTTGGGACCCATCCCCAGAAGAGGACTTTTGGGGCTCTGTAGTGGATTTATCTTTAGATGTATCCCCACCTTTCTCTTGGGACTTGGTAGAATCTTTCTTCTGGTCACCACCCTGGTTCCTAGGCCTTACCCTAGTTCTGACCCATTTGTCTGCCTTCTTTCCCAATTCTTGGGGAGAGGTCAGATCAGAGTCCACCAGGTACTGGTGTAAAAGCTGGTTTTGACAATTATTAAGGATCTGTTCTCTCATCATTGGATTATACAATCCCTTGAAATCAGTAACCTTACTGCCAACCAGCCAACCCTCCAGAGCCTTGGTTGCACAATCTACAAAGTCAGTCCAGTCCTGAGTCTGTGCCTTCTGGGTGTCTCTGAACTTCAACCTGTACTGCTCAGTGGTTAAGCCAAACCCATCTATCAGTGCACTCTTCAGGACTTCATAATCGTCAGCCTCATCTTCTCTAACAGTGAGGAGCTTGTCTCTACCTTTATCTGAAAAGGAGAGCCACAAGATTGCTGCCCACTGCTTTTGGGGGACCTGCTGTACTCTACAGGCCCTCTCCATAGCAGTTATCCACTTGTGGATATCATCCCCACTCTGGTAGGGAGGAACAACCTTGCTCAGGTTCCTATGGTCAGGGACATATTCTCTGCCTCTAGGGACACTGTTGCTGCCACCAAGGGGTTCTAACCCCTCTCTTCTAGAAGCTCTCTGGATCTCTATCCAGTGCCAACTGCTTGGTTCTGAGGGCAACTCTTGCTTCCTCATACTGTAGCAGTTTACACATTCTGTCAGAGGAGGTCTCTCTTATGGGAAAGTATGAGTTTCTCTGCTGGAAAAATTCTCTGCCAGAGTGATAAGAGTGGTCAGATTCCCTGGAAGGGGACCTATGCCTCTCATCCACTCTGTCAGTTCTCTTAGGGAGAATTCCTCTGTCCTTTTCAGGCCCCTTGGAGCCTGGCCTTTCAATCACAGAGTCCTGGTCATTCTGATTTTCATCATCTGACCCAGACACTGTAATTGATCCACTCACTGATTCAGACCCATTAGCTCCTAGAGCTAATCTAAGATCATCTGCTGTCAGCAGATCTATCAGGTGCAATGTGGAGGGACTCTGTCCTAGCTTCAGGTGTCTTTCAACACACATGGCTCTCAAGTCAGAGAAAGCCATGTCCTTATACTGAGGCTGAGTGGATCCACTGGGTCCACCCTTTGAGGACATTCTAGTGCTATGCAGTGTTGTACTACCTACACTAGTTTGTGGCCTACTGATACTAGCTTGAGCTGTAGAAGGGGTGTGCTATCCCTTGGCACACAGCTCTAAGTTCAGTAGAACTTATTGATACTAAGCTTGACTTTATATGTACCTTAAGTACCTATAGTGGTTTTCAGTTAGTAATTCAAATAGAGATTTTCTGGTAAAACAATAGCAAGCTGGGATCCCACACGCTGCCCACCAATGTGAGAAGTTGGCCTGGTATATGCTGTTCACTAATTAAAGTGGACACCTTGCACCAGTACAATTCGACTCTTATGGTAGATAGGTTTAAGACAACCTTTAAAGAAAGCTATCCTAGTGGTAGCTGTGGAGAGCAGCCTTCAGGCTATGATACTTAAGCAGACGCTGACGCGACCGCGCAGTGCTACACTTCCTGGCCGCCACAGAGCTGTGTTATAGCTCGCCAGGTTTTAAAGCAAATTTGTTGTTTTAATATTTTTTTAACTGCTCTTAATTGCATTTGTTACTAATGTTGCCTTAGATTTAAAACGCTGTGTTTACGTGAATTTGTATGCACGATTGCACTTTCTAGAGCGAACTGCTCCGACCGGAAGGGTATTGCCGGAAGGGCAGTTGGGGGAACAGCTTGCCATTACTGTTAGCAGGCCAGTTGTTAATTGCCCATGATACTTAAGCAGACGCTGACGCGACCGCGCAGTGCTACACTTCCTGGCCGCCACAGAGCTGTGTTATAGCTCGCCAGGTTTTAAAGCAAATTTGTTGTTTTAATATTTTTTAACTGCTCTTAATTGCATTTGTTACTAATGTTGCCTTAGATTTAAAACGCTGTGTTTACGTGAATTTATATGCACGATTGCACTTTCTAGAGCGAACTGCTCCGACCGGAAGGGCAGTTGGGGGAACAGCTTGCCATTACTGTTAGCAGGCCAGTTGTTAATTGCCCATGATACTTAAGCAGACACTGACGCGACCGCGCAGCGGACGCGCGCAGCGGGCGCGCCGAAGGCGCGCCAAAGGCAAGCCCGTCTGCGCCCGTCCGCGCACGGATCGGGCCCAGGGCCAGTCCCCCTGGCCCCCTAAGGACAGGCATAGGTTCACGATTTTATTCTAGATATGACCTATTCGCTTGGAAGCCTAAAACTACAAACACAGAGTGTCCCTCCATAAAACTCAGGGCGAGACCCAAAGGACAGCCGTCTACGTGTGTCAATTGTCAAATCAGCCTTCCCCATATTTTGTTCGAGCCTATAAACCTGCCTGAAAAAATAGGAAATAAACATAGTAATTCCAAAGCGGACACATTGCGGTGTTTACTATTAAATGCCAGATCTCTGATAAAACATAGCATAGAATGTGCACTATTTCTGGAAGAAAATAAAATACAATTAGCATTTATTACAGAGTCATGGTCAGATAAAGCCTCAGGACCAGACCTTGCCAAAGCCAACCCTCCGGGTTTTCAATGCCACACCCAAGATAGACCCCATAGAAGAGGGGGTGGACTTACAATCATTTATCATAATTCTCTTCAGTCCTCCTTTCAAATTGCATCAAACACAGATTGTGAAGCGGTATCGTTTTGTTTTTATTCAGCCCAGCAGAATGCCTTTAAGGGCATTCTTTTATATAGACCACCTGGTCCCAGAGCCGCGTTTTAGAGTCAATTGGGACTCTATTAGAAGCTGGCCTTTGCAGTGACACCTTCACGATCCTGGGGGACTTTAACTTCCATTTGGAAGCTCACCTTGATCCAGATACCAGCACTCTGGCTAAGATGATGAATAGCTGGGAGCTAAGACAATTAGTGGAAGGTCCGACACATGTGGCAGGACATACATTAGATGGGATATTTTCAAACAACCCCCTAATAAAGTTCGCCAAGGTATTACCTCTGACTTGGACTGACCATGCTGCGGTGATATTTGATTTAACACATGTAGAATCCCACCAGAAAACATTAGGACCTAATAAGGAAATTGAAACTAGAGCCTGGAAGGAAATAAATAGGTGGGAGCTAGCCGCCTCTCTTCAGGCGACAGCTAGCCGTCTCCCTGTAGATGTAGAAGAAGCTACCACTTCCTACACCAACTGGATAGATGCTACATGCATGAAATTAGTCCCAGTGAAACAATGGACTCCCAAAAGCACCCAGCCTTCAGCTCCTTGGTACTCTGAAGAACTAAGGAAGCAAAAACGTATATGTAAAGGACTAGAGAGGAGATGGAGAAGAAGCTACAAGGATGATGAGAAAAAATCTTATAAACATAGCATTACTGTTTATAAACAGCTACTGCACGATACTAAAAAAATTTTCTTCATGGAGCAAATTACAAAAGCTAAATCATCAACAAAGGAACTTTTTAAAACAGTAGTTAATTTGACAACCCCACCCGTCTCAAAATGTCAAAGCAGTCCAGAACTCTGTGAGGAAATAGCCACCTTCTTTCAACAGAAGGTAGAAGTTATCTTTTCCTCGTTCAGATCTTCCCTAACCACACTGACCCTTGAGCGTGCAAGACCAGTGATAAATCCAACGGAGCATCAACCAACCCTTGATAAATTTCGGTCACTGGCTCTACAGGACACGATTAAACTTCTGATCTCCACTAAATCAGGATCACCAAATGACCCATGTCCAGTTCCAGTGATCAAACTTGTCCCAGAGCTTATTAGCAAGGCACTGACTCCGCTTTTTAATGCGATGTTTGAATCGGGGTATTTCCCAAAAAACTGGAAAATAGCGTCCATTCTCCCATTACTAAAAAAGCATAACCTTGACTATAAGGATCCCAACAACTATAGGCCAATCTCCCGCTTGCCCCTGCCAGCAAAAATGGCTGAAAAAGCTATGAATACCCAACTCACTACCCATCTCCTTACAAGGAACTCACTAGATTTCACCCAATATGGGTTTAGGGCAGAGCATAGCACAGAATCAGCCCTTACAAAATCAACAGAGGAAATAAAAGAAGCCTTGGACAAGGGAGACAGTGCGGCGCTTATCATGTTGGATCTCTCCGCAGCATTCGATACGGTCCATCATGGAATTTTGATGGACCGTTTATCTGACTGCGGGGTAACAGGAAAGGCCTGGGACCTATTGAAATCCTTTCTGACAGAAAGAATTCAAACTGTGGATCTTGACAAAGCCCGTTCATCGCCATTTTCCTTACCATGTGGAGTACCTCAGGGGTCTTCCCTGAGTCCCACGCTCTTTAATGTTTATGTTACACCTCTAGCCGCGTTAATCAGATCCTTTGGATTTCACCTGACATCCTATGCAGATGACACACAAATAGTGATGTCATTAAGTCCTGGGCAAGAAGCAGAGAAAGGGAAAAAATTTCACGACTGCATGAAAGCAGTCGGGCTGTGGATGTCAATGAATTGTTTAAAATTAAACTCTAGCAAGACGGAAGTTCTTATATTTGGCAGCAATGCCAATTTTTGGACTTCAGGCTGGTGGCCAGAAGAACTTGGGCCGCTCCCGGAGCCAACCAGAAAGGCTAAAAATCTAGGAGTCCTAATTGACAACAAATTGACATTCGAAGATCAAGTAAGTGCGGTTATATCAACCTGCTTCCATCTTCTTAGGATGATACGGAAAATCATGCCGTTCCTGCCAGCAGATAGCCATAAGGTAATAATAACATCTTTAATACTATCACGGGTGGACTACTGCAATAGCTTATATTTAAATATCCAAAAGAAACATCTTAATAGACTCCAACTTGTGCAGAACGCAGCAGCAAGACTCCTGACCGGAACATCGAAATTTGTCTCAGTAAAAAAAGAGCTGAAACAGCTGCATTGGCTCCCTGTTAAACAGCGGATTCAATTTAAATCCTTATGTACAGTTTTCAAGGCCCTCCATGTAAGAGGCCCAGAACATCTAAAACAATGTTTTAAATGGTATGTCCCCAGGAGAACACTGAGATCGGCAGGAGCAAGACTAGTGATAGTACCCTCCTTTAGGAAAGCAAAATGGGGGGGTAAAGGCTTTAGCACCTGTGCCGCTAGGGCCTGGAATGAGTTGCCTTTCCATCTTAGGAATGCCACAGGTCTATTGGCCTTTAGGAAGGGACTCAAAACCTGGCTTTTCGCCTTATAGGCATTTCACTCTCTGGTAACCGGAAGATAGCGTACAGCGCCAGGACACCCTCGGGTAACAGTTGCGCTTAAGAAATGTGAATAACATAACATAACAACATAACAAGTCTTGAAGGAATGTAAAGCAGCTTGTTTTACCACACAATCCCTTGAATCACCAAAATGAAAAGACACCACACAGGTATATATATCAAATATATATGTATTTATTACTAAACAACTCTCTACTAATCTCTTTATGAGATTAGAAGTCAAGGACATATGCATAAATCAACGTTTCACAAATTAAGCACAAATATGGCTGGGGCCCTAGGGGCGTACCAGACCATATACAAAAAAAGAGACTTAGAAACAACGACTTGCAAGGAGACAAGGCCTAGGGCCTTCAGAAGTGCTGGGGCCTCACGAAACCACCCAAGGCAGGTAAGTAAAGGACCCACGGGGGACGCGTGCAGTGTGGATACACAGGCGCGGATCGACGTTGACTTCAATGGGGCAAGTCGCGGTTGGAAATTAAGAGTTTTAGGATACTTCGGGAGAACCTACAAGCAAGTCACTTACAGGGTAAGTAGTTCTAGGGCCCACACCCACAGGAGCACCGTAGTGCTGGAGTTACCTCACCCATGGAAGCCGGGTGCATAGGTGTCCTTTGGTGTCGGGTCGCGGCGTCGTTTTCAATGGCGAACAAAGAAGACTTGCTGCTTGTGATGTCCGAGGAAGTGTCCGGTGGAATCCAAGCCTGGATTCAGAAGATAGAAGACCTGAAAGCAGAGGGGACAGTGTTCAAAGTCACTTGGCAGTGACTCGGGGCAAGGAAGATGGATGCCCACAGTCGTCGCAAGATTCAGGTCGTTCTCAGGTGCCTTGACTCTTCAGCCACGAGGTCCAGGAGGTGTCGATGACAACCAGGAGCTGGATTAGGCGTGTCCCACAATGTCTGCAGCTTACTGCGGTGTCGGCAACTCGATTGGAGCCAACAAGCCTTGGTAACAGCATGTCTCGTGGAAAGTGTGAAAAGGCAATGGTGCAGACCAGCAAGGTCTGAGGGACTGACCCAGCGGGGGTAAGTCAGGGCAGGCCTGGAGCAACCAGGGGAGCCCTTTGGTTTCTTAGGAAAGTCTTCAGGGGACCCACAAGCCGGCTGGCAAGGTATTGCAAAGACGCCTCAGGAGGATTTGCTCAACAGGGGCCCACGGTCACTCGAGACGGTGTAGGCCTCTGATCTTCGGAGGGATTCCTGCTGGAGGCTGGGACCACACGTAGTCCAAAGCACAGGTTCTTAGAATGTTGTGAATGGGTTGCACTCGACAATAGTGCATGGTACCCAGGGGTCGCGTTTCCTCATCACTCGTGGGGTCCACTGGCCTCAGCTTTGCTGGGTACTCACGATGGCCTTTGAGAAGTCAGGAAATCTACTTCTGGGGCTGCAGGGACTTCGGGCTCCGGCGGGAGCGGCGTAGTTTGCGACCGTCGTTTGTAGTTTTTGGTGCCTGCCAAGCAGGGGAGTCACTCCTTGACTCCAAGGGAGATTCTTCAGTCTTCCAAAGGTAGTGGAACGTCGAAGGTCCAGGATTCTTCTTCAGAGGAGCAAGTACTTAGGCCACACCTCTTTTAAGGTTTATCAGCAGCACTGCTAGTATTCGTCAGTGCAAGAAGGAAAGGGCCAACCAAATGGTACATTGTATTTAAAGGTTCTAGCACTCCTCCAGGACGAACTGATTATGTCTTCTAGGCTGGACATGCAGAGGAAGAAGGACTGGTATCAATTGATCAAGTTGTTTTGTGGCTTGTCCCCTATCATTCTCAGCCAATGCTCTTTAATGGCCATGCAACTAGCAATGCAAAACACTAAAGGCGTTAATATAAATTTGGCGATCCTGTGGACCTCCAAATTGGCACCAGCGATCCGAGCACGGTGAGCTCGGCGGTCTGACTGCCGTATTACGAGTTGGGCGGACCGGCTTTGCGAAGACTGCCGCTGGGCCACGAGCAGACCACCAGGTTCGCGGTCAGGGAAAGGCAGCTGCCATAGGGTGGTACAGGGGAGCTGCACCGCCATCCGTAATACGAGTTGCCTGATCCACGAGCAGACTGCGGCGGTCCAACCGCCTGTTTCAAGGTAGCTGTGACAAAGGAATTGAGGTGTGTACTTACCCCTTTCTTCGTCTTACAGGCAGATTCCGACATGGATCCCTTTCTCCAGGGTCCCCCCTTCACAGCAGAATCTTCACACTGAGGATTATGATCCTGTTTGCGGCGATCTGCAGGTGAGTCCTTTTCCAACCATATACCCGTTGCCAGGACTGCCCACAATAAGGCTGAATCCCGGTAATGGGTGTATTGTATTTTTCCACATATTTCATGCATATGTGTGCATCCAACATATCTGCAGTTGAAATGCACACACAGGCATCGATATATTTGTGAAAAGGACTCACCACCTCTGCAAGATCCCTGTCTCATCACCGCCGGCCCCGTGGTCAACTCGTAATACGGCGGTCTTTGGACTGCCAGTGCCGTGGGCTGCTGGCGGGGGCAGACGCAGTACTACGGTGTTCAGACCGCCAATCTCATAATAAGGTCCAGAGTAAGGCCCGAATTAGGGTCTTCACTGTAATTCTGATGCAGACAGAAACATACTAGCATTGGAGTTACACGTTGTGCAATTGAAACGTACTGCCCATTTGCTTTACCCGCGCACATTTCGGCTGGTAATGCATGATAAAATGTGTACAGAAAGAAACATAAAACAGAACGGGTGAAAAACTGGTGAAAATCTGGTGGAAACACAAATTCCCCTTCTACTGTCATGACAAGGGTCAAAACTCAGATTCACTCTGGAATTTGGCCCTGGGGATGCTGAACCTCAGAGTATCAATCTCATCTGGGAAAAACTCTACACCAGTTTCATTTTCTGCCTTAGAAGCAGGCCCCAAGAGGTAATGAGGGAGCTGTAAGTACAGGGGAGGAAGGAACTGGATATGCAGGGACTGATGTAGATTCCCTCAACCTACCAGTCAACTATGGATTTTTGGTTCAGGGAATCTGGTTGTCAACAGTGGTGGTTCCTCCGCTAAGGTGGAGGAGCGTCGCCCCACTGCTTCAGCTGCAAGCTGAATACTAAAAATAAAATGATAATAACGCTCGTTATTATCATTTTGTTTTTTGTATTCAGCTTGAAGCTGAAGTCAGGTGGGTGGGGCTGGGCTCGGCTCCCCGCGTCACTGGGGGAGAAGTGGTGGCAGCACCTAAAGTGCGAATGACGCATTGGCCGCCAGTCTCGGGCCGGCCAAAGCGCCATGCGCGCTCTGCATGTTATCCACGCTGGCTGTATTACAGCCTGGGTGGAGAACATCCACAGCCTGCCAGCCCCTGTCTAAGCGCTGAACCATGGCGCTCTGACCAATTACAACGCTGCCAAGGCAGCATTGTGATTGGTCAGGGGATTCTGAGAGGCTGTGTGCTTCCTGCCGAGAGAAGGATGGAGAAAGAAGAGGTGGCAGCCGGCGGTAAAGAGGTAAGTGCTTTTTTTTATTATTCCTTCCCCTCTCCTCCCCCTGCCGCACCACCCCTGGTCGGTAGCAGCCGCTACTGGTTGTCAACGTCTGTAGGCTCACCGCATTGTCTCCTATATAGACACCAATAACCATGCATAGTCTGTCCAGTCCCCACACAACACGTGTACCTAACCATGCACAGACGATAGAGACTATACAGATTTTCGACGATAGGGACTATACAGCTTTTATAGGGGGAAAGCTTGTATGTCCTCTTCTTTCCAACTGTACAAGTGAAAAGGCCGTGCCTCTGCGACTATAACCAGCTTACACCAGCCAACGGTAGTATTCACCCTCTACAGATAAGGCGCTGAGTGATAGTAACTTTTTTCCTATTCTTGTAGCTACTTTGTGTTCTGCAAATTCTACAGGCGTTGAGTTACCCAATGTTGTGCGTTTGGTTTTAATTCATCACACTCGAGTGCCCTTGGCATGCATGGTTTCTGAGCATGCACAAAATAGACCAATTTACACATGATTTAGAGACATTACTCCATGACCACCAAAAAGTTATGTTACCTAGTTGTACCTATTTGCCCTGAAGCACAATAAGGGCCCAAAAGGGTAACATCCAAGCCAAACCTATAATACTCAAACTGACAACTTCCAGAAAGCATCATTTTGTCCTCTGTGAGGTGCCCAGGGAGTATCTTTAAATATTTCTAAACATTTTCTTTGTCACAATCCAGCATCCATGCCAGAAAATAAGCACGATATGATACTGATTTTTTGATGTAACCATAAATATAATTTATTTATGCAAATTGACTCAGAATATATTAAGTAGTTCAAGTGAGTCTACACCTCCAGGCTCAACCATGCTGCGTTAGCTTCAAGAGGCGCCTGAACACAACTGAGAAATGATAGATAGGAAATAACTCCCTAAATCAGACCGCTTTCTGACTTCCTGCCATCGTCCTTATTCAACTGTTGTTCTGTCGTTTAATTTGTGCCGGTGGTTGCGGACCAATAGGATTTTTCATCATCAGACTTTGACCCAGAGCAAGAGACAGAAATGCAGAAACAGGAGAAAGGAGGAGGGAGAGAAACACAAGTAAAAGCGATAAACAGGGAAAGCAGAAATTAAAAAAAACAAGCACTGGCAAAGTTAATAGGTCTAGCCTTGAGCAAACCAATTGGCTGAACAGCATATGGCAAAAAGAGGAACAAATAAAACAAACAAAAGTAAACGTAGGCATATGTCATCACACTTGTGGGCATATGCATCATGATGCCAAGTCGACTAGGCATGATGTGTTAAATGCCTGCATGCGTCACCACGCATTCACATATGGCATGGTTCAGCATCCATTTTGGTTTTACTTACCGTTCCAAGACTGCGTACGCCAATCGTGGAGCAGTAAATATAAAGAAAGTTAAATGTACACTTACATTAAAAAAGGAGTAGCCTGGCAGCAAATTGAAGCAGCTGACCCGTCCAAAACATTTTTAAAAAGCATTTCTTAAATAAGCACAATGGGTGAAACACAGAGGCAGGGGCAACAATAGATGGGGGTGTGGGGTGCGTGATCAACATAGGAGCTTGAGGTGAGAGGGAGCAATAAATGTAAAAAAAGAAAAAAGAAGAAAAAATAAAGCAACTATACAGGAAGGCTGAGGAGGGAGTAACACGGTGCAAATGGGGTGGAGTGAGCATTTAGGGGGAAGCAGCACATGAGGGAGAGAGCGCAAAAGAAAATGCCAGCAATCCCATAAAGTGATGAAAGACAGAAAAAAGTAGTTCCCTATATAAGGATCAGTGGAAGGATACAAGCCATCCAATTAAAAGAGTGGTAAGGAAACTGTGCTCCAGGGGAGGGAAAAACACAAGAAGGAGGAAAGCCATTGAATAAGAAGCAAGCATATGATACCGCCACGAAAGAAAGCCTGTGCCAAGCAATAGGCTGGCCCAAAGCGCACAAAAAAGCACTAGTGTATGCCACAATATGCCTTTTTGACAACATACCCCTTAAAGCTGTCTGTAGGGGAAGCCTAAAAAGTGAGCTAAAGAAACAAGAACTGCAGGATGGTTGAAGAAAGACGCATGGGGTGGATTCAAGACTAAGCTTCCTTAGTAATGGCAACCTTGGCATTCAGCAATGGGCCATAAGAAATAAGTAGTCACCTGCACATATATATATATTTTTTATTTATTTTATTCAACAGATCTCTGTGAAGTAGCTAAAGGTGTGGCTCTGCACACAATCCTAATATAAAAAATGAAGTAGAACTTACGAGAATTCGAATGAGCCAAAGGTCCACTTTTCTAGACTTCTGCAGCCACAAGCCATTAATGTACAGTGTGCGGTAAGAGATGATGAGGACACAGCAGTGTGTGAAGGCAATGAATGCCAGGAACACCAGGGCTGGAATGATATACCTGTAAAAGAAGAAGTGTAACAATAGGTGCATGGAGATACGGTGACATTTCCACTACATAGGCATTATTAACAGAATTAGTCAGGGGTACATTGTTTAAGAGCTGAGAAGTGCTGCTACTGTTCCATCAAAAGCACTTCAATATGGCCCAGAAGTTCAGCTACTTGGTCATAAGAGCACCTCTGCTTAGAAGAGCAGGTATTGTCCCAATAAAAATTCAGCAGATCTGCTGATAAGTGCTAGTATTGTCTAAATAAAAGAGTGGCAGCCATGCAGATCAATATAGATGCCTCCTTCTCCCTAAAAGCGGCAGTATTGTGTCTTGGAGGTGAGGTGTATAAAGTGTCTGCATGCCATCAGATACAGATGTCTTTGGGTGTCAGAGGATGACAGGGGGCACAAGGTGAGCAGCCATTTTTGATAGCTTTCTTGAATCAATACCAGAAGGGGGGTGGCGATGGAGTGTCCCAACATCGAGATAGCCGGTCGGAAGAAAAGGATGCAATGTGATCTGTAATTTTCCTCTCACTACTATTAAGCAAAGGCTGGTAGGTTTCTGCTTGCTTTTTCCACATGACTTGAAAAAAGGGACTAGATATAAGCACATTTTTCATAGAGAATTTGAATGAACCTTTAAAAATCTAAAACCAAACCCCCAACTTGATTACTGAAAACCAACGGGCAGGTCAGGCAACCCTATTGAATGCCTTCTGGGTATTTACTAGGATGATCCCATCCCTACCTCTAATTGCTGTTTGCTACTTCAAAAATAGAGATGGCCATATTCATATCAACTGTGGACTATGTACTAGGGATAAATCCATGCTGCATGGGGAATCCAATTGATGTATTATTCCAGCCAAACGATTACTCAAGGCTTACGAAAACACCAGTGTTAATCAAAGGCTACTAGGCAGTAGGAAGCACATTTCCTGGGATGTTCATTTTTCTACAAGAATATCACTATGTTTATTTACATTTTTGAAAGAGGGACCTTTGATTGTTCAAAATAAACATTGATTTTGTCAAGAAAAAAAGGGGCTAGCATGTCAATAAAAATTCAAATGAAATTAATTTGACACCAGTGGACTTTTCTCAAGCTGCCCTTTAATTCCCATGATTTTCTCCCCCAATGGCAAGGGTTGTTCATATTTAGTAGGGAGTTCTTCATTAAGAGGCATTTTAGGGCCAGAATGGCCTAAGAGAATCAACAGAACAGTCGGAGTCTCCATTATAAAGTTCAGAATAAAATTCCCAAAAGACATCTAAAATTCCCACAAATTTGTTTTATCATGCCAATGTTATTATATACCTCTAAAATTATATTTGTTATGGCCTTTTCGCTAATCTTTAGGGCCAATATTTCACCTACTGACTCACTATACTCAAACACAGAGTACTTATGATACACCCTTGCAATATTGTCTCTGAGCTGCTTTAATGCAAGCAAAATGTGACCACCTAATGTCTGTAAATCTCCTTTTCCTCATCCAGTCGCAGGCGAGCAGATCAAAAACCCATGCTCAAGCTCTACATTTAAAGGTTGTATCCACATGTTTTCCTTTTGCCGGCGAGCTTCTTGACCACTATGACTAGTAAAACTAAGCATGGCCCCCAGTATCACTACCTTAACTGTATTCTAAACATTCCTAACCCACAATGCCTTGTTATGCTCCATAAATTCCATCATTTGAACCAAGAGAGAGTAAGCAAAATTAACAATGTTGTCCTTGCAGGGTAGTAGTTGTTCTGTACACAATGGGGGGAGATGTAGTATAATGTAACAGGGTGGGATTCCAGAGGAGGTACAGTTATGGTGTCCAAACAATAAATTACTTGCTCTAATTCCTGTCTTTATTCCACAAGAGGGGCTGTAGCTTCCACAGAAGAAATCTACATTTTCCTATTAGCTTGAGTTTAATTTGGAGTGGTGCACCAACAAGCTTCTTATCCACAAATGAAGAAAGTAGACGTAAGGACAGGTATTCCTTTTTATTCTTTCTTTTTTCTTTTCAGTTCCGTTCTTTTGAATCCATACAAAAATCCAGCCATTGCGTTTTGTTCAATTGAGTAACTTGAACTTCATCAGGGCTGTAAACAATACATATATATATATATATATGTATATATATACATAAAATTACACACATACTACCAAATAGACATACAACATGTAAAAAATAGGAATTGGTGTGCACATATGTAATGAACAAAAGGAAACAGAGAGTGAAGCGCGGCTTCCATAGTCCGCCGTCGTGGTTGCTCTATTTTCCTATTAGCTGCCATTTTGCCATCTCCATTACTATCTCAGGTGTACAGTTGGGGAGCCTCCTCTAAGCTTATCTGATCAATCTTTGTTTTATCAAGAACATCAATAGATCAGGACATGCAAGCTCCCTCTGTACCGATGTAGAGAGGAACCGGTTGACAGCCATCTTCCTTGAGTGTTTGAGCAAGCCTTAAAGATTTCTCAGAGACCTCATCACTTTTGGCAAGAAAGTCTGTATGCTCCCTTAAACAAAATCCTTTATACTACCTTTCACAGCGTCTAGGAGGGCAAGCTCTGCTTGCCTCTGTTCCTTGCCGAAGTGGAGCTTCACTCTTGTCACCTCCTCTAATGGCAGTCCAGGGCATTTTGTCTTATTCTCTGTTTTGCTTCAGCATCCCGACCTCCTAGCATCTGTCATGGGGGCTGCCTTCACCATGAGCCAGCATCCAGCAGGCCACTGAGCCGCGTGCAAGGAGGATCTTCATCCCCTGCTTCCAGGTTACTTCGCAAAGAAGCTGTGTGTATGGCTAAGCACCCGGTACTGCACAAAATCCAAATCTGGACCCAAAAGCAGGCAAACATTGAAGCCTCCATACATGTTTTTCCTTTTCACTCCCTCGGGGTCCACATGCATCACTCAGCAGCTGCACGAATAATGTGCTATCAAAATCATGTAAGCCAATTATGATGACATCGGCCGATGCCACCTTAGGCAGCATCATTTCCACACATCCCTATCTTTCTTAATGCAAACTTCATTGAGTAAACTGGTTTTTCGAGGGGAGTCACCTATCCCTTTATACGAGCATTGCTGGAAACTCATGAGTCCAGGTCCCTAGTCTCAGAGACTTGGGCTAAGTGTTGAAGTCAGAGTTAATTTTGTGACCATCACTCTTATCTACTCCAAATACACCAGAACCTATTTCATTTCTGCTTTTCGTTCAGCTTTTCTGTTTCATAGGGAAAACATATACATAATTTCACATGCATTTTGAGAAACTGTATAATTATATTTTGTGGTGTAGGTTTGTATTGGAGGATAGGTGAATGGCGATACAGTGCCTCTCCTCCACAACCCCAGAGCGAATACATTCACCTGCATGGCTTTGGTCACTCCGCTAACAATCTCAAAGTGATGCTCATCGAAAAGTTCCCAAGAGTCTACATCCAATTGTCCCACTTTACCACCAAAATGTATCCCTTATAGGTAACATCTAAAAACTTTCTAATCTATCATTCCCTTCTGTGTCAGTGGATCCCCCACAGTCTCCATCCTTTCTCCACCTATCCAGCTAACCAGAAGCCTCAACAATGGGACAGTTGTCAGTTCTTGTCAGCTCGAGTCATTTCTAAATGATGTGTGCCTCAAGGCACCACTTAACCAAGCAAAAGAAAAACCCCGCAAATCTCCCTACACAATCCTCTTTTCTTCCTCTGCAAGTCCCTCCCTCTAGGGCCGTGAAGGCCCCACAAAGCCCTATTGTTTTGCCTTCTCCTCCAGAGGATGTTGCTCAGACTCAGATAAGCCTGGTCCACCCATCTAGTTTTCTTCTTGCTTTCTTTTTCCTGGTCTGGCTAGGCAGGTGTGGAGAGAGGGACTCTGCTGAGGGCTGGGATTGCCGTTTACTCCTCAATGTTGGTGGCGGAGCAGCGGTGGGGGGGCACTTATTTCTAGCTGTTGTTGGTGTAGTGATATGTTTCCTGGAGGCCTGAGTGTATGTCATGTTGTGTCTAGAGGAAACTGTACACACCTAAGGTAGTAAGTACCGGAGCACGGGGTTCATCGGAGTAATGAAGAGAACTTTAAGTATTTTGCATGTTATGTGGGATGGCAGTAAATGATAGAGGCAGGTCATCTTCATCAGTGCTCCACTGACCACCCTCAACGCCTGCATCCTCTTCCACAAGGCATATCTAAGTTTCTCTGGTGGAAAACATTTTATTGCTTTTTTGCTATATTATTACTTTAAATGGTAAATACTCTTTTAGATATGTCGCAGTTTAGACTTACTCTCGATCCCACAGGAAAAGCCAGCCAATGTTGAGGGCGTTGTTGAGCATTCACACAAGGTAAAACCAGATTGGGAATAGATCTGGCTTTATATACATTCATCCATTTTCGTTTCTAAGATCTAAACAAAAGCAATAATTTAGCAACAATACATGTGTTAGAAAACTAGAACAAAGCACATAGCCCCATATATAAAACTAGGGGGGGATATTACCAAAGATTTGCGATAATTATCGCAAAGCGCGCTTAGCGCTGTTTTTTTTTATCGCTGGCTATTGCTGGATTTCATCGCGGAGATAACGCGTTATTATCAACGCTTATCTCCAAGGCGATAGAAAATCCAGCGATAGCGGCGAAACCCAGCAATAGCGCGAGAAATCCAGCGAAAAATTAACCGCGCTAATGAAAAGCTTGCTAATAGGCAGGTGAGGACTTAACCTTACAATTCACCTCCCATTGACAAAAATGGTTAAGTCAGGTTTTTAGCAGGTGTTAAATTCCAGCGATAATCGCGGTTAGCGCGACTTTTTATCGCTTCGCGGGCATTGGTAATAGGGGAAGTTGTGTTTGCGACTGTTTGCAGTCGCTTTTAGTTGGGAACGCCTACTTTGCATGTCATTAGCGATAAATATCGCTGACATGCAAAGCGGCACCAAAACGGTCGCTTTCGCCATGAAGCTGTCGCTAACAGCTGTTAGCGACAGCTTGCTAATAGGGCGATAGAAATATCGCCGCTTTAGCGGCAAAAAGTGCCACTAAAGCGGTGATAATGCCCTTGCTAATATGCCCCTAGGTTATTGTCATCTGCAAGAAAGAAATAACTTGTGCATACTAATTTTAGAGCACAGAACATATACCAATGTTCAGGTTAAATGGAGAAGGCTCCCAAAAGGAGATGCTGCTTCATAGATTGCCTATTCGAGAAAGAATAGCTTTATAGTCTTTTAGGGTCTTCAAATGACTGCAATCATTACTTTATACCACTGGCTTACAAGCCAGACAAGATGGTTGTTTTGAGAACAGCTGCTTGTAAGTCAGACAGCCTAGTTTAAGCTGCAAATGAGAGGCAAGTGCGGAGATTGAGGTATTGCGTAATTTCAAGATAGTGATGGTTTTTTGGGATAATAAAAAAAAAACATTTTAACCATCTACCTGAGAAAGAACATGAGCCTGAACCACAAACAACAGTAGTGGTTATTGAGTCCAAAGTTAAACCTAAAGATCTAATGTAATCCAAAACCCCATGTACAATAGTTTCCTTAACTAAAAGAGACATGCATGAGTGAATATTAGACTGTGTTATGTTTCATAGGGTACCCCAATATAGGCCCAAGTATTCTCCTAACCTTTCACCTACATTTACCGTACCATTACACTACATAACCGGTTTTGGTATTGACCTTTTACCTAGTTAAGCACTGCATAACATGTCGTGTGGTTTTCCCCGAAAACCACCCCCATTAATTATGCATGAAGATTCTCAGAATCACAGCAGGAATACCATCTTCTGCATAATAACTATGTATAAGGGTCATCCCTTCCGTCACCCTCGGCCGACATGACACAGCAAGGTAGAATCCCCTGAGGGTACCTTTTGGGTATAGATACACCACATCTTTGCCAAGGCAGGCAGAGGAGAAAGACTTCCATGCTGACACACTGATGCGAGACACTGAGGTTCCTGCACACAGACACTCCAGCTCGCAGTGGTCTGACATCCCTCGCGGGGTGTCCATCTCGAGACCAAGACGGGGTCCCACAGTCTCTCACTTCAGGTAATGGGGTTGGCTTCAGCCTAGGGGGATTCTTGGCTCAACACCTACATACATGCTAGGTACACTTAGGTACGTCTAGTTAGGGTTGTATCGTAGGAGTACGTTTTTTTATTGTTAAGTATTTATATACCTGCCTGTATTCATTGTTTTAGCACAATGGTAGGAATCTACCATCAATTTACTCTATTGGTGCTTATAATCATTTATATCTGTTTCTGTCTTATGGTTGTTTCAGCACACCTATTTTACACTAGAATGACGCTGGTTCAATAAATGCTTATTGAAAAATGTCCCCACCGTTTATTCTGTGTATCCCTCTGAGACAAAGTGAGCACGAGTGACTGAGCAAAAAGTACTGCATTGTTTACACAATCCCTGATGGGACAGAGTTGTCATGTTCGATAGTTGCCAAGAACTATTCTCTCCTTGGTAAGAGGGGTTTATAGTGGCACTGTGAGCTAGCTGGTATACAGGCTAACATACCCGGTGGGGGTGTCTGGAATCAGTCTGGACACCAATCCCGCAGTGTATGTTGTCTAAACGCGCATATCCTATAAAGGTTTATAGGAACTAATACATTCTCAAATTGGACACAATGGTCTCAAAGAACAAGGTAGACCTCTTTTTAAAGTAAAGAACTGGGCACCTTGGCCAGTGAGTATTTTTTCCGTGGTGGTATCCTTCTCAAATGTATCTATCTTTGAGATCTGCATTGAATGTAGTCACTTAGGGGCCTATTACGATGGCGGTCGGATGACTGCCGCCCGGCCGGCGGTGGCAACCGCCGGACCTGCGGCGGACATCCGCCCGCGATCGCAAGCCAGGAAACCGCCGGTCAGATTAGGATGGTGGTGGTGACCGCCGCGGTGGGAAATTCCGATCGCCGCTTTTCTGCCGGTTGCCATCCGCACTCCTGCCCTGCGGACGGAGAAGGACCGGGATAATGGTGGCGGTGCCGATCTGGCTCCGCCGGCACGATTATGATGCCGCCGGTAGCCAGCCTTTCCTCAGCGGTCACACCGCCATGTAAAGGCGGTGGAGAATGTCTTCCGGGGGCCCGTTGCGGGCCCCCAAAGTGTTGGGGTGGGGGGTGCACTGGGGTGGTACCCATGGTCCCCCCTACATTTCCCTGTACCAGGTGGCAGGCACTGTGCAGTGCCTGCCACGCAGTGCAGGGAAATGCAGGACATGCTCCTTTTGACATCGCGGCAGTGCTGCGTGCATCAGCAACCGCCGCAATGTTAAAGCCCGCGATCCGACCGCAGCGGTCGGATTTCGAGCAAGGAACATCCTAATGCGACCGGCGGTTATGTCGCGGGCCTTGCGGGTGGTCTTTTCCCATTACCATGGCGGTCGGGGAGGTTTTCCGACCGCCATCGTAATAGGCCCCTTACTTCTTTGAACATAACCTTTATGTGACACTTCTTCCTGCATTGTGGGTGAATATATTTAACTTCTGAAGAATCAAACTCTTAAATGAGTAATAGCGTAAATGGTTATATTTACATCTTCATAGGTGCTGCTAATGGGTCTTTTTTGCTTTTAAAGTTGTTACTTCTAATTACGGTCAAGTGGACGTTTGCAGTAGGGTTGAAACAATGACTTTAATTGGGACAGACCGTATAAAAAAAAACAAAAAAGGATGTTTGTGTACACAATGTTGGTCTTTGCAGCTATTAGACTGCAAAAACATTATTATATAAAAATATATATTTATAAAAACGTGTTTCTCTTAATCTAGAAATTGAAGTATTGATTTATGAATATCCTTCAAAAATTGGGCAAACTCATATCTGGAAAAACAAACTGATTATCTATCTTTGCCAAATACCTGATATGTTTGTCTTTCATTGATATTGATCAGTAGGATTAATCGTGAGTGACTGATACAAAACACACTTTTAAATAAGACGAGTAAGCATGAATACATATGAATACCAACCCATATCTATGAATATTTGTAGTTGACAATTTTCTTTGGGTTTAAAAAGGTTGCTATATATGTGTATGTATGTTCGGGGAGCTAGCCAATTCACTTTTCCCATATGGAAACTACTCAACAATAGGAATTGTAAAATCCTACAATGTTCAGCTAGGTTTCACTTATTTTTCAATATGTATATCCTCCTGCTGTTGAAGCTGAAAAGGCCACTCAGAGCAAACATGAGATGCTGACAGTAGAAGCAGGTGTAGAAAGGTGGCAAAAAGAATTCTGACAAGAAGTGTTGTCTCGAAACCCTCCCTTAGGAAATCAAGGGCCTGATTTAGATCTCAGCAGACGGGTTACTCCGTCACAAAAGTGATGGATATCCCGTCCACCGAAATATAAATCCCATTATATCCTATGGGATTTATATTTTTGTGGACAGGATATATGTCACCTTTGTGACGGAGTAACCCACCCGCCTAGATCTAAATCAGGCCCAAAGTGAGTATGTTCTGTGTCTATTTGAAATCTAAGCAATCAACAAAAAGAAAATGCGGTAGCAAGAACAGATGTCTGTACTGCACACACAATATTTATGGACAGCAGCCCACGATATAAGATAAACCAAAAGTAACATAACAAGAAGGACATGAGAGCCTCTGTGAGCCAGATCCTGAATGACCAACAGGTCCAGAGTGGCAAACCTGTCTTTCTCCCTAGGGATCCACATTACATTTTGCACAAAAATTTGAACCAGTGTGTGCAAAATAGAACCTCTACATGCACAACTGTGGAACACTTATATACAGTATCAGGATCTGAAGTGCTGACCTACTTTGGGTGCTGTTTCCCATGCTGGAAACACATGTAAAAGAACTTATACTAGTTCATGCGCAGAGCAAATTGAATTCATTCATGCGCTGTATCTCGCTGGCACCCAACAGACCACGAAGGAAGCTGGCATGTCCGATTAATAATTTCAAGACCACAAAGGAAAAATATAGCCCTGCAGTTGATGAGACACAAGATGCGGAATGTTCAAATCCTGACCAACTCAATTAAGCCTTGCATTGTCATTAGGTCACTAAATTCAGTGCCATTAAACTGGGTAATAGAAACGGTCGTAGAGAGGTATTAAACACAATATAAAGCCAATTTATAGTCCTCATTATTACTCTGAAGAGGCCGGGACTGTCAGGTACTGAGCAGCTGAACTTCTTAAATAGGAAAAGCAGTGTACCTCCACTTCTCAGCAGCAATGCAATGCAATACCTTTAATAGAAGAGTACTGGCACTTCTCTTTAGTGAACAAGTACTCTTTGCTAGTGTGTACCTGGTCTTCTAGATTTGCATTTCAATCAGTGATCATCAACACTCTCCCCAACAATGATGTGGACAACGATTTCACTGTGGCACTGACTATGACCTGCAACTGAATGGAGATTATGACTTGCACGTTACGCGCCACGTCCAGCAGGAGACCGTGGACATTTTCTATGTGTTTCATGTCTGCCTGAGGAAAATAAGCATCTGCACCATAACCAGTCCTAAGGTGGAAGTAAGAATACAGATAGTTCAAATATGCATATAGTCCGCAAACAATTCTGAGATAACAGACATCTCTGATGAGTTTTCTAGAGCTGGCACAGTTTCTCAAACTGTCCAATGTGCAAGCAGCTCACAAAAAGTAGCACTTGCTGGCATCAAAATAACAACCTGGGCACAGTGGGCCCACTGAAAGTAGGAACTCCTGTGAGAAATCTAGGGTGAAGGAAATAGTGCTAAAAGAAGGGCTCCACGCAAACCTTGTGGAGGCAGCTTGCTACACTGTGTAAACTGCACAGCCAGAAGGCCTAAATGCTCAGCACATGACAAGCTTGGTCAATTTGCCTAGGTATGTTAGTTGGACAATGCGGCCAAACACCAAACAAATGGAGTGAAGGAGTTAAAATAGATGATTGAGATTTTCTATCATGTCGTACAGAGGGGAAAACAACTTTGTATCATCTACCTAGTTCGCAGTCGGCCCACAACATGGAGGTCACATGAAAGTTGTAAGGCCAGCACATGACGTCACTAGAGTCAGAGTGAACATAATGGCTTCCAAGCAGTTCTGGAAGCTGAAGCCACACGTAAGTGACACGGGACAAAAAAATAACTGCATAACGGGGACAACAAGTATTCCTCAAAAAGAGAGTGTGGAGAGGTAGAGTTCAATGTAAGATGAAGCACAGGGAAGGTGTTCATCACAGGGCAAGACCCAGGAAACTGATTAGCTGAAGCATGGTAGAAGAACTGCAGTTGAATCAATTTGCCTTAAGTGTGACAAGATATTGTTAAATCGATGCAACCAATAGTGCTCCGCCAAAGACTCATTCTTTTCCATTCAAAATGTGATAGAGAAGCACACAAAACAGTACAGAAAGCCAATCTCAAAATGAAGTGTATGCTTCAGAGAAGTTACTATAAAGCCAAAGCAGCCAACAAAAGTCTGAATTTGTGTGGATATAAAACACAGACAGATGACTCATCACAAAAGATATCCTTAACAGAGCGTGATGCTGCTCAATGAGAGGACCAGACCATAGAGTGTGGTCCCATCAGCAATTGGAAAGTTCTGGTAGGGTGTCAGAACATTTCCTCATTCTCCACCCACACTGTACATATGAGAAACTTAGCTTCACCTTTAAACTGGTTGTTGAGGTCTCCGAGCATGGAATTTGGAAATTGCTGTTCAGAGATAATGTACTAATCTATGCCTCTACTGAGGAAAAATAACAGTCGTGCTTCGGGGCTACACTTCAGTGAATCAAGGAATGTGGCTTCACCCTGAACATTCACACATTCAAGAGGCCTTGCCCGAGTACTTGAGTTATGTCTTCTCACCAGAAAAACCTGCAGCCAACCACAAAGAAGTATAAGACAGAGACTGTCACAGCTCAAGAGAAGGTGTCCAATGTACAAAGCTTCCTGGGAATGTTAACGTACTGCAGCCGATGTCTACCTAACCTTGATCAACTGAAAAAAACATGGAATGAGGCTGGAGCTCCAAAAGTGAAGAACCACTGTAAATTACTAAAACTTAACTTCTATGTCACACTCTATGTGCCGGGAGAAGACCTGCAGCTGATACATAGATATGGTCACCCATCACTGATAGCCTACACCAGCTGAATTCTAAAATCCACTGATCAGTTACACTTCCAGATTCTCTGACACTTCCACATCTGCCTTTATGGTCACACCTTCACTTAAGCCACTGATCATTAGCTACTAATAACTCTACACCACTGGCTAACCCAATATTCCTCACCAAGAAAAGAGGAATATGATCTGCAGATGCAGGAGTGCCACCTTGGAGTGCCAACTTGCTGTAGAAAAGTGTTAGAAATCGGGGTCTCTAGTTGGCAGTGGCATATACCCTGTCCAATTAGGGACCCTTCCTTCTAGTCAGGGTAGGGGGAATACACAGCTAAGATAACCCCAGCTCACCCCCTTGGTAGCTTGGCACGAGCAGTCAGACTTATATCAGAGGCAATGTGTAAAGTATTTGTACATGACACACACAGTACCACAGTGAAAACAGTACAAAATGAACACCACACCAGTTTAGAAGACTAGCCAATATTTAATTAAAACAAGACCAAAACGACAAAAATTCAACATACACAAGCAAAGACATCAAATTCTTAAGAATAAAGCAAAAATACAGTTCCTTGAAGTTGATAGCGCCAACCGGGGCTATCACGACGTTGTGACCAACATATCCAACAGTTCAGTCCGACCTGGATGGAGTCGAGGGCTGGCTACGGCGTTGGGGAAGACCCGCAAACAGTGCCTTGGAGTTGAAGAGGCCTCAAGGACCTTGCAGTGAAGTGTAGTGGTGAGGCGTTGCTTGAGTCACGAGGTGCTGCATGTCAGTGCAAAAGTCGGTGAGTCCTTGAAGTCACACACGTTGCAGATCGAACTCCATGAAGTTGGAGTCAGGAGCGCTGACGTTGATCGTGGCTTTAGTGCAGGCAGCAGTGTCGAATGACAATGTCGATGGTGCTGTTGTCGGCTGACCAGGGGCTGCGGTGTCATCGAGGGTGGAGACCATGGCTACGGTGTAGGCAGTGGAGTCAGTGACGGTGATGTAGCTCAGATTTCATCTGGATTCAGGCATTGCTTTATTTTTGTGTTTCAGACAGACTGCATTTTAAAATGGCACTTTTGGTGCATGCAAATGAAAAACATGAAATGAGGCCTAGTCAAATGCTTTTTAAAAGTGGCGCTTTTGGTGCATGCAAAGTGAAAGACATGAAATGAGGCCTGGTCAAAATGCTTTCAGTCTGAAATGCTTGTGCTAAATTAACATGTGTTTTTGCAGTGTAGAAAACTCGTGATTTCAGTTTCCTCTTAGCTTAGAAGATAAGCATGGAATGTGTGTTCTCTCCTCCCAGTTTCTTTTCCTTGTAATTTACACTCCCTGTTCCCGTCTCACGAGACTTTGGCTTTGTTGCATATTTAGACAATGCATATTCAGTTCATAATTCATCTTTCTCATAATGTGTATTGATTAATCAACCATGCACCAACACTACATATGGGGCAAACGCATTTTGCATGAAAAGCAATTTAAAACATTAGAGCATGTTGCTATGAGTATGTATTAATTGTTTGCGCTTTGAAAATTTGCACTAGAGCATGTTTATGCTATGTTGTACATTGCACATTTTGCATGTGGTGCACAAATAATAGAAAAGCTGCTTTAAATTAATAGCTTTTGCTAGGTAATAATTAATACAGGGTATTAGAATGGAGGGAGGTGAACATAATGGGTTTTATTTAATAAATTAATATTCTTTTGTGTTTGTTTTTGTTTTGGTCCCACTATAAAATGACTGCCTAGGAATCCAGCATGGCTGAGAATTGTTAGCAGTGTGCTGAGAGACGCATGCGCAGAGCCAGCTGCATGAACTGCCAAGTGCCTCAAGTGAAGACACATGGGTCAAGGCCACAATGAACTGTACATTCCTGTCATCGTACCAATGTATCAGTATTTGTGGGAAAGTGTCATTTTTGTGTGCTATGTGAAAGAGAGACAGGAAATTGAGTGATACATTTTGTTGCAAGAAATGTTTTTATTGATACATGTTATGTATATTGTTCTTAGCATTAAACCCTTATTGTCAGAACTGGTAAGGGTTGGATTTGCAATGAGAACAGGATGGTGAGACCCTCATGTCATCCATGCTAACCAATCACAGTGCGAGTTTCTACTGAAACTGCAACATTATTAGTATAGTCAGCCAAGAATTAGAGTATAAATAATGACCCCTTAGGGGGCGTGTCAGCCTTAGCAGCCTTAGAAGTCTTAGAGGGAGGAGAGGAGAAGAAGCAGATCTGACACAGACATCATATGGGTTAGGTACGTGAACGTCGCGGGTGCAGCCTGGGAGGAGATTTCGTCCGAGGAGAGACAGAGGGAGGTGGGGGTCTTGCTCATATTTTTTTTCAGAGAGTCCTTGCACGTCATATTTTTGGCAAGGCAGATCACATTCCTCTGTGGTCTTGTGAAGGGAGGGCAGCCTCTCTGTGTGAGACACAGAGGGACAGATTGAACAGACCAGGGCAGAGAACGCAGCTGATGGAACAGGTTTAGATTTAGATGCTAAAACTCTAAGTTTATGCTTTGACGAACTAACTCGTTTTGAAAAGATTTGTCTTATGCATTTATTTCTCTTTATGGGAGACTTTTGCCAATTATTAATTATTGATTAGCCTTGCAAAACTCACTCTTGAATTATATTTTCCTGAACTCTTTAAAGAATTCTGACTGACATTTGATGCCTCATTCCCTTCCTTTATGGAGTGCTTTGTATGCAACCTATAATATGTTCTGTATTAATTCTATTTTTCCGATTTTCAATTCTGTAACCTGATTGATATTTGACTAATGAATAAAGGGTCAGAGAACTTTAACTTTTAACTAGAAAATAAAACCCTTTAAAAATACTCACAACTCTCTTTATTGGCTTAAATATCAATTGCATTTTTGATTTTTAATGTTTATGTAAAGTCTCCTGAAGGTAATACACGGTGGCAAGGGTCCTCCACCTTTACAGCGGTAAACTAGAGGTAAATGAGGTTTTGCATTGAGAAATTACCGTGAAATTACCGCTGGATCAACGGCGCGTCAGCGGTGTCGTAGGTGAGACCATGGTTGCAGTGTTGTAGAAGTTGGTGTCCACGGCCACGGTGCAGGCAGCGGTGTTGATGACAACCTGAAGCGTCGTCGTCAGTGAGACCAGGGCTGAGGCTGTGGTGTCGTCGAGGTCGGTGCTGCGCTCACCCACCGAGCCGTGACCACAGTGTCGGTGCAAGCAGCGGCGTCGATGACAGCTTTGGGAATCCTTTTCTTGAAGTTACAGATCAGCAAACAACTCCAGTGGTCCAGAACTGGAATTGGCACCACTTGGCAGGTTCAGAAATACCAGCAATGGAGTCCAGGTGCTGTAGGTGAAGTATTTGATGATCTTGAGACTTCCAACAGGAGGCAAGCACACACAAGCCCTTGGAGAAACTTCACAAGCACGATACACAGCAAAGTCCAGTCCTTCTCCTCTCCAAAGCAGAAGCAGCAACTGCAGGCCACCCCAGCAAAGCAACACACAGCAAAGGGGCAGTACTCCTCCTTACAACTCTTCAGCTCTTCCCCTTGGCAGAGTCTCCTCTTGTTCCAGAAGTGTTCTAAAAGTCTAGGGTTTTAGGTCCAATACTTATACTCCTTTTGGCCTTTGAAGTAGTCATTCTTCTAAGGATTGTCTTTGTAGTGCACAAGTTCTTGTCCGGCCTGGTCTTTGCTCCAGCCACACTCCAGGGGGGTGGAGACAGCATTGTGAGATGCCAGGCACAGCCCTATTCAGATGTATGCAACAACTCCTCCCACCACTCTAGCTCGGGAAGGCCCATCAGCCTGGTCATGGGCCATCAGGATATGCATGGCCCAGCTCAACTCCTTTTGTGTGACTGCCTAGAGTGAATGCACAAACAACCATCTGTCAGCCTAAACCAGGCGTTGATTCCACAACAGGCAGAGGCACATGATGGTAAAGCAAGAAAATGCCCACTTTTTAAAAGTGGCATTTTCAAACACACAATTTAAAAACCGGGTCCAAACTCCAAATATCTCTCTCTTCCCAATTGAAAGTTACACTTGCAAAATGTTGCATGGCAGCTCCAACGATAACCTATGGGAGAGATAGTCCTTGCAATAGTGAAAAAACTAAGGGGCGAACTGTGCTGGGAGGTGAAGCAGTGTGCTCCCACCCCTTCCTGTTTGAAAAGGCTCCCTTGAGCCATTGAGCTGACGAGCTTGTGGAGATGCACCTGTGCGCCTGTAAGAGGTACTGAGACCTGAAAAGATTGTGGCAGCCTGCTCAGCAACCCCAAATTAAATTTGTTTTTATCTGTACTGAGGACGGGTGATATCCAGAAACACGTGTCTACAGATTTACAGCACTAACCTGCACCAACTTTGGTGGAATACTCCAGTGAAATTTGAAGTAAGCATGTACCATGAACTGCATTGACCAGAATGCTAAGGGGCGAACTGTGCTGGGAGGTGAAGCAGTGTGCTCCCACCCCTTCCTGTCCAAATATCTCTCTCTTCCCAATTGAAAGTTACACTTGCAAAATGTTGCAAGGCAGCTCCAACGATAACCTATGGGAGAGATAGACCTTGCAATAGTGAAAAAACTAAATTAGCAGTAATGCACTATCAGGACAGGTAAAACACACCAGTACATGTCCTACCTTTCACATACACTGCACCCTGCCCAAGGGTGCGCCTTGGGCCTACCTTTGGGGTGACTTACATGTAGTAAAAGGGAAGGTTTGGGTCTGACAAGTGGGTGCACTTGCCAGGTCTACATGGCAGTTTAAAAACTGCATGTGCAGACACAGCAGTGGCAGGCCAAAGACGTGTTTACAGGGCTACTCATGTGGGAGGCACAACCAGTTCTGCAGACCCACTAGTAGCTTTTGATTTACAGGCCCTGGGCACACATAGTGCACTTTACTAGGGACTTACCAGTAAATCAAATATCCCAATTATGGATAACCAATCAGAATTACAATTTACACAGAGAGCATATGCATTTTAGCACTGGTCCACAGTGGTAAAGTGCCAAGAGTCCTAAAGCCAACAAAAACAGGTCAGAAAAAATAGAAGACAAAAAGTCAGAGGGTAAACCTGCAAGAAGAGCCAGGTCCAACAATAAGCCTACAGATAAGCCTGCTGATTGCCCAAAGGCATCCTAGACAAGTTCATCAGAGGAAAAGAAGAGGTGGACAGTACTGAAGAGCAAGTGAAGCCAATCACCAAACTGGCTGTATTACAGCCCTGAAGCTGGAGGAGTCAGTTAGAACCCACACAAAAGGGTAACTTGGTGCGTACCATCACCTCAGCACATCTAGTTAGCAAATGGAGCAGACACTAAAGGCCCGGAAGATGCTAACAGATATCATGACCACTTGGAAAGAAATAACTGCTGGTTGTGGTGGCCCAGCGTACTAATGGGTCCACTACAAAGGTATGTATTTGACCCCAAGGTCATAGCTTCAAATCTAAGTCAATCCATTGAGAATTTCATTCTTCTGAGATCAATACAATGAGAACCATTGAGTCAGATAACAATAAATAATTGTTGTAATCCCAGAACAATAAGCCCTCCTCCCGCCGCCCCAGGTGAAATGTGTGCTTTAAAAATACCCCAATTATGTTATGTATGAGAAACATCTGGGAGTCAGGCCCTGCATTGTGCTGCCCCACATATTGCCTCTTCCCACCATTAAGCTAGCACATGTCAGACACCAGGATCTAGCAGTGATCAAGTCCTGAATCAACAAGAGGGTGTTGCTTTCTGATTTGATGCTTTGGTGGAAAGCGAGGTGACACTGTGCTTCATGTGTTAGGCAACAGAACTGGGTGAAAAATCATCACACAAGTTTTCAAAGAAGCTACTGGAAAAAGTGAGTGCTGATTTTTGTGTCACCACCAAGGAGAGATAGCTGACAATAGTTGTCAACAAACACTCTCTGCATCTCGAAATGAAATACTGAATACTCCCACAGAAGAGGCAACACACACTTTCTCGTCTGCTGGTGTCATGAGCCGTCACCATCTCTTCTCATTCATCCTGGAATCCAGCTACCCTTCTCCCTTGACAGAGGGAATGGAGGCCAAACACCAGTAGAGTAATAACAAGGTGAACCAGTGGAGCTGCATCAGAATCTCAGACATCCAGGTAGGGACATGTCCTGCAATACCCAGGAGCAAAGTTCAGGAAGCCCTTCACACCCTAATCATTCAGGGAAATAACCCAGAAAAATGCAGTGGTGCTGTCAAAAGTATTCTCCACATCAAATAGAATGTGCCTGCCTATAAGAGCTATCAAGGACTTCACTCTGAAGTTTATGAGGACTCTGAAGACTCTGCCAAACTATATGACAGTGACAGAGCACATGACAGATCGTCATCACCACGTCTATGTCCAAGCCAAGGGGCACTGAGCATGCCATTTTGGAATATTAGCCATCTAGCAGAAAGATACAGGCACTCTCTCAAACGGAGTTCTTCCAGAGTGTCAGCCACAGAGAAAAAGACTTGATATACCTTGAGACCTGACTCCAGGCATGTTCAGTAAGCCTGAGTCCTCACTTGGACTTGCTCAAGCTTGCGACCCGCAATCTTATTACAAACAATTTTCCCAGAAATTTTACTCACCCAGTAAACTGGACCTCCACCCAACTGGACCTCCATTCAACTAACCGCATAGCCAGGCGTTGTCCTTCAATCAATAATGTGAAAGAATATTATGGTTACCAAAATGGTTGTTACTCAAGTTCTTTATGTGAAATAATAACGCTCATAGTGAACTGTGGGACTACGCCCTCAACAGCAGGCGTGTTCTGTGCCTGGATGGGAAAGACTGGATAAGACATTGAGCTTGACATTGTAGCTGTATCACTGCAAACCACGCAGCCAAGCTTGACGTAAGCACTGCAAGCCTTATATTTACAGCCAAGCTGAGGACAATGCAATTAAAGTTTCTAACATGTCCCAATAAAATGTAGAACTCCCACTAGTGACAGTAACAAAGGGAGGTCTTTATAATACTTGTAAAGTTATGGTGTATTAACCCATTCTGAATAAAAAGGTTTTTGTCTTTCATGTTCAAAAATTACTTTACTGAAATTCTATGAACTTAGACTTATTAACTCTTCCTCACTTAGAAGAAAGCAAGGAAAAACAAATATATGTATATTGTAAATATATGTTTTAGATCTATGTGTGTGTGTGAACATCTAAATATATAAAATGAAATGAAATATTTGTAAAGCGCTTCATGTACCCGAAGGTGTCTAGGCGCTGGTTCAGATTGATGGAATCTTGAGATATACGATGGAGTCACCATTAAAACAGTCAAGTTTTCAATACTTTCCTGAATTTAAATAAATTTGATTCTTTTTTCAAGGCTATGGGAAGGGAGTTCGAGCTTGGAGGTGGTATGTGTAAAACTTTTACCTCCCCATTATACTTTCCGTACCCTAGGAACGATCAAATTACCACAGTCTGAAGACCTTAGTGGCCTGGCCGGAATGTACGGTTTGAAATATTGTGGCAGCTGCCACGGAGCAAGACCATGCAGAGATTTGAAGGCTATGCATAAGACTTTAAATAAACGCTTGGCTATGAGCAGCCAATGTAGTTGTGTGAGAGCCTTGGAAACAGAGTCATAGCATGTGAGCCCAAGAAGGACTCTAGCAGCTGCATTCTGAGCAGTTTGAAGTTTATGAATGCTACGCTTGCTTGCGCTGGTGAAAAGAGCATTGCAGTAGTCAAGCCTAGATGCAATAAGTGCCATGACCACCGCTTTCCTTAGGTCAAGGGGAATGAAGGGAAGCACTTTCTTCAATATTTTAAGAGTGAAAAAGCAGACGGACGAGATGTGGTTAATGAATCACTGACATAATATCGACAGACACATTATCGACCTACATTTTTATCGACACAAAAATATTGTCTACACTAATATCGATACCCTATACTTAATTAAAAAAATACACTATTATCGACACCAAAATATCGATAAACATTAACATCGATATCAGTATTATCGAACACATAAATATCGTTATTTAAAATATCGAACATTCTTTAAAAATATACCACATGTCCAAAATATCGATTACAAAAATATAGGCAGCAATAATATTGTTTAAAAAAAAATATCGACAACTTAAAAACAGATAAAACAAACAAAACTTAACACCATAAATATATTTAAATAAATAAACATACTCTGCATACAAAATAAATAAAATACAATAAATTAATAAAATATTAACACATATAATAAAACATTAAATAATAAACACACTATTAATACCTATTTACATTTTATATTTAAATGATATACACACATTATTTTACATCATATATAATATAATACACATTTAAATAATTCAACATGTTTAAAAAAATAAAAAGCAGTAACTGACTCTTAATTAGCGTTTTCCATATATGGAAAACAACTACCAAAACAATTAAAACATTAAAGAACAACCAATCAAATACACACAATATTAAAATAAACCAATAACGTGTACCAAATAATTAAATCAACACTATATAAAGAACAAAAAATTATTCTTATTTTACACCCTAAACCAAAAAGAATAAACAACACAAAACTCTGCCAGATTTCTACCAGAAGCAAGGACTTCATTAAAGAAAAATCTATCTCATACTTCAAAAAGTAAGTAAAATACCATTTATAATATAACATTAATACTAATCTTCAAAAACTACTGTTTATCATGCACAAATAATTAATATATATCTTTTTTCTATCTATGTCTCCTCTACAGATAACTCTCAAAGCATTCCAACAATTACAGACCAGCTTCTAAAATCATCTAACAAATAAAGTAAGTATTCTGCAAAAAGCATTTTAAAATTATCTAAAACACCCAACCAAACTCCAAATTCAACCCAAACCCCCACACCATATAGTTGAACAAAATAATTTAAAAAATCTTTTATTCTACCAACAGAAACATCAGCAACAAAACAGAAATCAACTAACAAAGAAAGGACATCTACATTGAAAACGACCTCAAAATCAACATCGTAAGTATATTAATAACAATGTGTATGTATTAATTAAAAAACATGTACATTATTCATTTTATTAATTTTTGTATACATTTTTCATAGCATTTAAAACATCACAATGACAGAAGGCGCCCAATTTATCAGTTCCCAGAAAGGAAAGTTTTTGCTATGTTACATGGGGTATGTCTATACCCAGGAAAAGCAAAGTGGACTTAAAGTAAATTGGAAATGTAGCAAGTACTATTCGAATAAGTGTTATGGGAGGGCAACAACTAGAGAAACAACTGTTTTGTATACAAAAGAGCATAACCACCCCCAAATGTTACTGAAATAGAGGTTAGAAATGCGCTAGAGAACATTAAAGAAGCTAGCCCAAGCTCACTGAAACCTACCACTTAACTACTTAAAGAATTGCTGCCCAAAGTACCCAAACATGCTACTGGTCAAATGCCCTCTATTTCTTCATTAAAAAGAACTATAGCTCGAACAAAAAAAGCCACAACCACCACCACACCTGCCCCAAAAACATTTGAAGAGGTAGAAATTCCCCCAGAACTATCTATAACTCATAACGAAGAACCCTTTGTTCTTTATGACAACAAATCTAAAGAAAAAGGAATAATTATGTTTGCAACCAAAAATAATTTAATCAAACTACAACAGTCAGAAACATGGATGATGAATGGGACTTTTAAAATTTGTCCCAAACCATTCTATCAATTACATACTATCCATGCCCTATATCAAAACACCAACATCCCTTTTATCTACGCCTTACTACCTAATAAACAAAATTCCACATATATGGAAATACTAAACAAAATTAAACAAGAAACCAATAATTATTTTCCACAGAAAATAATTAATGATTGATTTTGAACAGGCAATGATGAATGCAATTCTGAAATCCTACCCACACACATCAATTCAGGGTTGCTACTATCATTTCAATCAGTGTATACGGAGACACCTTCAGAAATCAACACTAAGGGGTCGGATCCGATCTCGGTCGGAAGGGCCTCCCAATACCATTTGTAGAAATACCTTCCGACCGACACGTTCCGGGAGCCGGTCCATCCAAATGACGTAGTACGATGCCCAGATGTCTCCAAATCCCGGACGAGCCGTACGCTCCGAATCCAGCAACATTTTACGGACGGACAGGCTCCGTCAATGCTGAATGGAGTCGCCCGGAAACATTTCTCAATGAGTTTCCGGCCAGGCAAGTACGATGCGTACTTCTGACTCACCTGACAGGTCGTGAACTCCGACACGTCAGAGCATCCGGACGAGACATATTACAACTCCAAATCGTGCCAAAACACATACAACGCGTACCAGACGGACCAGCCATGTATCCAATCGCGCATGCCATCCCTATACTGTACGCCTACAACCTTAACCGACGCGGTCGTCACAGATGGTAAGTCAGACACCTACCACACACACCAAAATGTCACAACCCCACGAAAGGCAACACCACCATAGGGTAACGATGCCTATCACTGCCAGCATACTCTACCTATAGGGGGTGGATGACTATCACTACCAGCATTGCCCACCACATAGGGGGTGGAAGCCTATCAGTAGCAGCATACTCTATCCATAGGGGGTGGATGCCCATCACCACCAGCACTGCCCACCCCATAAGGGGTGGATGCCTATCACTAGCAGCAAACTCTACCCATAGGGGGGTGGATGCCCATCAATACCAGAATACTCTACCTATAGGGGGGTGGATGGCTATCACTACCAGCATTGCCCACTACATAGGGGGGTGGAAGCCTATCAGTAGCAGCAGACTCTAGCCATAGGGGGGTGGATGCCCATCACCACCAGCATTGCCCACCCCATAGGGTGGTGGATGCCTAGCACTACCAGCATTGCCCACCCCATAGGGGGGTGGATGCCCATCACTACCAGGATACTCTACCTATAGGGGGGTGGATGCCCATCACTACCAGCATTGCCCACCCCATAGGGGGGTGGATGCCTATCACCACCAGCCCACTCTACCTATAGGGGGGTGGATGGCTATCACTACCAGCATTGCCCACCCCATAGGGGGGTGGATGCCTAGCACTACCAGCCCACTCTACCTATAGGGGGTGGATGCCCATCACTACCAGCATTGCCCACCCCATACGGGGGTGGATGCCTATCACTACCAGCCCACTCTACCTATAGGGGGGTGGATGTCCATCACTACCAGCATTGCACACCCTATAGGGGGGTGGATGCCCATCACCACCAGCCCACTCTACCCATAGGGGGGTGGATGGCTATCACTACCAGCTTTGTCCACCCCATAGGGGGGTGGATGCCTAGCACTAGCAGCATACTCTACCCATAGGGGGGTGGGTGCCCATCAATACCAGGATACTTTACCTATAGGGGGGTGGATGGCCATCACTCATAGTAATGGTCAGACAATAGGGGGTAATAGCATTACACTCACAGTAATGTGTACCCCATAGTTGGTGGTGTTTCTGTTTCAAAACACCACCACCTTTCAATACTAAAGTGTCATGGTGGCCAACACCCCCATCACAGTACTGATAATTAAGTGTATGTGTGCTTCAAAAGTCATGCCTGTAATAACAAATATGTGTATTGGGGTGCAAGCCCCACATGGATTATAGTGAGAAATATGTGCTACTGGGGTTAAACCCCCTTCACGTGATTGCTCATATGTGTATTGGGGTGCAAACCCCACATGGATCCTAGTGACAAATATGTGCTGGAGGGGTTAAACCCCCTTGACGTGATTGCTAATATGTGTTTTGGGGGGCAAAGCCCATATTGATGTTAGTGACAAATATGTGCTTGTGGTGTTAAACCCCTTCATGGGATATCAAATATGTGTACTGGGGTGCAAACCACACATGCATCATTGAGCCAAAAAGGGTAATATGTGTGTAACACCTGCAGCACAGCAGAAGTAACTTGGGGGGGATACATACCCTCAGCCCAGTGCTGGCAATCTTGTCAATGGGGAGCTAATACTAACAGCAATGTGTAGATGCACATAGTGACATCAATCAATCAATCACGGCATTTATAGAGCGCGCTACTCACCCGGGAGGGTCTCAAGGCGCTGGGGGAGGGGGTAAGTTACTGCTCGAACAGCCAGGTCTTGAGCTGCTTCCTGAAGGAGAGATGGTCCTGGGTTCGCCGAAGGTGAGTGGGGAGGAGTTCCAGGTCTTGGCTGCCAGGTAGGAGAAGGATCTTCCTCCGGCGGTGGTTCTCGCGGATGCGTGGTACGGTGGCGAGGGCGTGGCTGGTTGATCGTAGCTGGCGTGTGGGCGTGTAGAAGGTCATGCGGTTGTTGAGGTACTTTGGGCCCAGGTCGTGGAGCGCCTTGTGTGCGTGGGTGAGGAGTCTGAACGTTATTCTCTTGCTGACGGGGAGCCAGTGCAGGTCTTTCAGGTGTCCGGTGATGTGGCTGTGTCGGGGGATGTCCAGGATGAGTCGTGCGGAGGCGTTCTGGATGCGCTGGAGTCTTTTTGGAAGTTTGGCTGTGGTTCCGGCGTAGAGGGTGTTCCCATAGTCCAGTCGGCTGGTGACGAGTGCCTGGGTGACGGTCTTCCTGGTTTCAGTGGGGATCCATCTGAAGATCTTGCGGAGCATGCGCAGGGTGTTGAAGCATGAAGATGAGACGGCGTTGACTTGTCTGGTCATCGACAGGGAGGAGTCCAGGATGAAGCCCAGGTTGCGTGCGTGGTCCGTTGGCTTGGGCGCGGTGCCCAGGGCCGGGGGCCACCAGGAGTCATCCCAGGCGGAGGGTGATGAGCCCAGGATGAGGACTTCCGTCTTGTCTGAGTTCAGTTTAAGGCGGCTGTTCCTCATCCAGTCGGCGACGTCTCTCATCCCGTCGTGTAGGTTGGCTCTGGCGGTGGTGGGGTCGTTGGTGAGGGAGAGGATCAGCTGGGTGTCGTCGGCGTAGGAGATGATGTTGAGGTTGTGTCGGCGTGCGATGGCTGCGAGGGGCTCATGTAGACGTTGAAGAGGGTTGGGCTGAGTGAGGATCCCTGTGGAACGCCGCAGATGACTTCGGTGGCTTTGGATCTGAACGGGGGAGGCGGACTCTCTGGGTTCTTCCGGCGAGGAACGAGATGATCCATTCCAGTGCTTTCTCTCGGATTCCGATGTTGCTGAGGCGCTTCACTAGGGTGCGGTGGCAGACGGTGTCGAACGCCGCGGAGAGGTCCAAGAGGATGAGGGCAGCTGTTTCCCCGTTGTCGGTTAGGGTTCTGATGTCGTCTGTGGCTGCGATAAGGGCGGTCTCGGTGCTGTGGTTGGCCCGAAACCCGGACTGCGAGGGGTCGAGGGATCCATTCGTCTCGAGGAAGGCGGCAAGCTGTCTGTTGACGGTCTTCTCGATGACTTTGGCCGGAAACGGAAGGAGCGAGATGGGACGGTAGTTCTTAAGGTCGGTGGGGTCCGCCGTTGGTTTCTTCAGGAGGGCGGTAAGCTTGGCGTGCTTCCAGTTCTCCGGGAAGGTGGCGGTGTGGAAGGAGGAGTTGATGATGTCCCGGAGATGGGGTGCGATGGTGGCGTCGGCTTTGTTGAAGACGTGGTGTGGGCAGGGGTCGGTTGGTGATCCGGAGTGGATGGAGTTCATCGTGCGGGTGGTGTCTTCGGTGCTGATCGGGGACATGAGACCATCACAAATACATCAGCAACTACTTTTGTAGTATGAGCGGCAGTAAACACAGAGAATATAATCTCAAAGCTACATTTATGATGAAACACCATACCACGCTGTGACAGCAACGTTGACTGGTGAAATCAGAAGGATGTGCAGTGTGGATATGTAGGAGTCCTAGGGCCAGTAGAGAAATAAACAAAGCACATTATTCACTCCATGTCCAACAAAGCCATGTGAAATACATGTGTGAACTTCAGTAGGAAAACCGCACAGCCACACACTGCATAATAAACACAACATGTGTGTCAGTGTGGATGTTGACTCAGCCTGGCCTGACACATACGAGGTGGAGCACAATTGGAATGAGGCTGATGTGTTTTGACTCCAATCTGGAAGCAATTCATATACGCCTTGAATAGCCAATGGTGGCAACCAGGCATTGTTTGATGCGCAGGTGCACAACAGTCACATGCAGAACAAGCTCTGTGGAACAACAAACGATAAATCAAGAGACTGAATCACTTCCACAATACTGTCAAGGCAACAGCACTGTGGTGACAGTATCCTGTATGCTGACCCTCTGTGATGCTAAGTCAGGATGTGTGCCATACTTATATTCCCACACTAACCCTTGCCCACTGTGTCACGTGCCATGCATGCTATTTGTAATGGTAGAATATGCTGACTGGGAGCAGTCATTGACACATACAAGTGCCACACTTGCAAAAAGATATCACAGATTTAAAACATGATGATGATGCAATCATAAATGCTACTTGTGAAAATTTTGTATGTGTCACATGGGGGTTTCATCATACTGCAGGCCCTTGTCTCAACCCAAATAGGGATGTCATCAGAATGACTCTAGTCTAATGCTGCTCCCACATCTTGGCCACTCAAAGTAAAATAGGTTGAGAAAGCACTGGACTAGTCAGCACACAGAAAACTACAGAAACAGGGAAATATGCAGGGACTAAAGTCTTGGTATGAAAGCTGTTTGGAAGACAGAGATTACTGCTCACCCCACACACATCCTGGTAACAGGATATGTCACTGATTAACACACTGCCATGAGTTGAATTCCCTACAGTGGAAGTTCATCTTTGTAACGCTAGTCCTTGGCAGGGGTCTACCATGTCATGATGACACTCAGACAAGGCTACAACACTTACAAGTCACTGCAGACTTAGTTTACATCAGCATGTGTACATGTGTGTGTCTGAACTCATCTGCACTTAGTACCAGTTCAGGTATACACAATTTATAATATGAGACAGATGACTTGTAGCTCATCACAGCGCTATTCTGCATGTCCATCCATCCTAGATGTTTGCACTTTGAAAGAATTGCACAATGTCTTCAAATGTCAGCATGACCTATGTCCAAAAGTGAATTCAATCTTATTGATTTTCATATGAGCATGTTAACATCATGCTCACAAATATTGTGGCTCATGACAACCTGCTAATCTATTCATTGAGGACTCAGGTACAAACTGTGATAGGACACATATGCCATGGAGCACATGCAGTCCATCACTTCACCATATCATTGTACACCCAATACAACATTAGCCCATCAATGATAGTTCACTTATTAACAAAGCGTGTTACAACCAAATAAATGATTCAAAATAAATAAGTGCTTTATTCAGCATTCTCATAATGAAAAATTTCCAAATAGAACAATAAGGGCAAAGGCCAGTCCAATATTTTAGAGTCCTTGAGGGGATGCAAATAAGGATCACCCACTCGCATGCCTGCACTGAAACAAATCTGTGACATCTCACCTTGGAGGGGCATCTATATGACCTTGCCAGGCACCGCAGGGACAGGACTTGGGTGTCCCAGGGTGGGTTGTGGGAGGGATGGTCCCTACTCTAGTGTTGGTATCCACTGCAGTGGACAGGCCGGATTGAGGGGGTGGTGGGTGTACTGCAGTTTATTGGTTGGATTGAGGGGATGCTGGTTGTACTGCAGTGGACAGGTCAGATTGTTGGGGTGGTGGGTGTACTGCAGTTGGCTGGTCAGATTGAGGGTGTGGTGGGTGTACTGCAGTGGACAGGTCAGATTGAGGGGGTGTTGGGTATACTGCACTGGACAGGTCAGATTGAGGCTGTGTGTGCTCCACTGCAGTGTCAGGAACAGACAGAACGTGTGGTCTCGTGGGAGGGGAAGTGGCTGTGGTAGGGGGGAAGGCCTGATCATCTTGGGGATGGTGTAATGGTGTGTGGGGGAAACACGGGTGGCTTCTGTCTGAACCTTGGGAGGGGTTGGCTTGGACCGTGTGGAAGTAGCTTTTGTTGTGGAAGTTTTGGATGGTGTTGGGGAAGTAGATTTTTCGGTCCTGGTAGAAGTACAGAGGGAGGGCTCAGTGTGGCTACTCTTAGGGGAGGGGTGCCTGCAGGGGTGGATCTGCTCTCTGTCCTGGGGGATTTCCTCTTCCCCTTAGGAGTGTGGTCAGATGAATCTTTGGGGAAGAGGCCAAGATCGGAGAGGAAGAGAACCTGTGAAGAAGGTTTTGCCTGAGAGTGAGTGGCTGGTGTTTTGGAGGTAGAGGTAGCTGCGGAATGTGGAGTGCCTGTGGATGGGTGTGTGAGTTTTTTACCCTCTCCCCTGTGTGTGTGATGTCAGTCCTCTGAGTGTGCGTGATTTGTTTTTTGGTGGTAGTGTGCTGCTTGTTTCTGTTGCTGTGTGTGCATGTGCCTGTGTGAGTGTTATGGGGTCAGGTAGGGTAGTGGTGACTGTGACTGGGGCAGGGGTGGGAGGGGTGAGAGACTGCTGAAGGAGGGACACTGCTGCCATCAGTGAAGAGGCCATGGTCTGATTGGATGGCTGTAGGGCAGACATGTTTGATGAGATGCCCTCCATGAATGACAAAAATTGTGTCAAAAGACTGGTGTGTGCATGGAGGACACTCAGCATGGATGGCTGCCCCACATGTAACTGTTTCAGTAAATCCACGGCCTCCACACTCAGGGCAGCAGGGGGGACAGATGCAGGGGGTGCAGTGCCTGGCATGAAGGAGACACGCTCCCTAACACGGGAATGGGAGAGGCGCACCTTGGGAATGGGAGAGGCTGTGAGGGTGGAGGTGGTGGTGGTGGCAGACTCTGAACTAGTGTCCACTGATGTGGGAGCAGCCACCACCGCAAGGGAGTCATCGCTGGAGCTTTTGTTGTCTTCTGCAGATGTTGATGTCTCTGACCGGCCCTCAGTGTGGCTCCCCTCACCCTCTGTGCCACTGGGACCCTGCTCCTCCTCCGCAGAGGACCCAGTCTGGCTCTCCGCCTCCCCTTGTTCCGTGGAACTGTCCCCCCCTTCTATAGCCGTTGATGATGCTGTTGACAAGGATGAGAAAGAGATTCACATCAATCATCTGCATAGACTTGACACATGAGTTACATCACAACACGTCACAGAGCAAACATTAGCATCATTTCAACTTTTGTTTTTGTTATCTTCACACATATGTGGGAATGGCACTTGTCTGTCTGCCAGTAAACTATGCTTCCCAAACACCTGATGGCATGTGAAACATCTGTTAGATATATTTAGATAACCAATAAATACATGTCCACTAACAAACTATTTGGCGTCTTGTCAGATCAGTAATGCTCCTGAGGGTCATGTGTCCTTACCAACCTGGATCATCTCCTGCAAGGGATTCCGGAAGTGACACAGTATTTGGGAGGGACAAGTCAATTGAGTTTACATGTTGAACATATTTCCATCCACAGTCATCAAGATGGGCACCTATGTATTGAACGTCAGTGCTCTAAAACTCTGCAGGCAGAACAACAGACATTTTTAAATACTGCATCGTCACAAAATGAGCTCAGTAAAAAGATGCCATTAGCCTGTCAGTCTGAACAGTATGTACTGACTCTTGTAACAGGACCAGTAAAACTCAAGTGTTAAGTCATCACAGTGTAAAAAACATGTAATGACAAAGCAAAGCAACATCTGTTGTGGTCAAGTATACATGTCCCGTATGTGCTACACGCAATACTGACACTTTGACAAGCTTACGTTTTTTCAACTCAGATATTGGAGTATGTCAAGTTACTAAGTATGTCTCCATGAAGTCTTCTGAGCCCTCAAAAAGGAAGTAATGCAGCATACACATATATGTTGATGCAAACATTAGGCACAGTCAAGGGATGATACACACATGTTAACTCCTGTGTATCTGAGACACATTCCATACATTAGATGTATGTAAATATTTCCAAAAAATGACACGTGTATTTCAAACATTTATACATGTACACACTACCAAGAAGTCTGATACATGTATTCATCAAATTACAATGGTGAAAGTGTTGCCTGACACACAAACATCTGATGTGCCAGTGTCTTGTATGGCCATATTTGGCATACATGACATTGGTACATGTGATACATGTGATTACACAGAGCACTATGTAGGTAACTAGAGATTTTGAAAAAATATAAATCACAGTTGACTGAGGCCTCCACATTGGTCTCACCTGCTGCACGTATGGGTAACATTGTTTTTGTTAAAAAAATGTGCACCTACATACACATATTTAAATTAAATGTGGGTACCACACAGAATACAGGTCACATGTCAATCAGTGTGCTGACACAGGTCAGACAATTTATTCACTCCTGATGGACAAATCAATGCACTAGTTGTATATGGTGCTGATCACAGGAAATTGGACTACAACTAATACACAGCACCTAAGTGACACATGTCTCAGACGGAAAGGGACACACCTTGACATAAAAGATAATGGGTTATAGTCACAATCTGGACCTGAAGTGTTGTCTTAGCAGACCTACGACCTGTGAGAGGGTAAGCAGGCTGAGGGAGTGCAACAAGCATGTCATACACTGTTCATCAACATGGCACATACTCACCCCCTCCTTGCTGCTGTTTGGCCTTCAACTGCCCATCCAGGTCAGGGAAGACCACTGTCAGTATCCTGAGCATGTGGGGGGTCAGGGTCCATTGTCCACCCCTTTTGCGAGGAGGTGACAGCTTCAGCTGGACCCTTCCAATCCTCCTGGTCCAGCCACTGAGGTCCTGCCACCTCTTCTGGCAGTGGCGGACACGACGTCTGTATTCCCCCACAGATCTTACGGCCCGGACGATGGTCATCCAAATTTCGTTCTTCTGATGGGCGTCGACCTGTAAGGATGACATGGTGACACACCATTACTCCATATGCTACATGTTTATGCTTCACACACATGGACATATGAGTCATGGTCAGACTGGCATATGATGTCTAAAGGGTAGTCAAGTATCATCATGGCCAGTTGTCCTGTGTGAACATCTCCCTCAGAAACATGAGAACAGTGCAGAAATGTCTAAGCCACTACACACACTCCTACATCACTTAAGCCAGAGGTCTTCAAACTGTGGGGGGTGCCCCCTGGGGGTCTGTGACTGCATTCCCAGGGGGCGCAAATGCCTCAGCATGGAATTGTAAATGAAGATCGCCTGGAAGTGTGGCCTTCTTAATTTGGTGCATTTTCCATGCCGTTTTCATTTACAAACAGACTTGAAGTGTAAAGTATAGAAACCCCTTGCTATGGGGGCTGGGGTCATTAAGTGGTGGCAGGGTCAAAGAGGTGGCTAAGAAGAACAAATGATTCTGTAAGGATTTTGTTATTTTAGACGCAGTTACAAAGGCAAAAAAGTAACCCGCACACAATTAAATAAAAAATAAATGCAAGTTAAACGTCTTGTTTTTCTGGGCACATCATTTAATCTCCCGTGCCTACAAACGTACGTGACCTTGTGTAATGTAATTTGTGCTCATGTAAAGCGCTGCAACATCTTGGGTCAACTTAGCGCTATATAAAACTACCACAAAAAAAAAGTAATCTTATTGTGCCAAATGTGACATCTCAGTTGGTTAATGTGATCTCTGTAGATGTTTGTGTGTGAGACCAGACAGGCACAGAATTGTATCCTAGTTGGCGCAGTGTGGAATACTGACTTATGTATTTATAGTGCTATGAAGTCCCAGCCTGCGACAGAAAGCACTGTGAATATGTGTCATTTTTAATTGTTAATGACAGAGGAGAAACAGAAAAGGAACAAGATACATGGGTAGTGACAAATATATGGCTCAGAAGAAGGGGCACTATGTGGGGGCTCATTTTTTCATTTACAAATGAACAGAGACGACTTCCTCAGAGAGATGCCCCCTAGGAAGGGTGCGGTATATAGGGGCTTTTTTTCTTTTTAAAAGGGCCATCACAATCATTAGTGTAGCAGGCACTGAGGCAAGGGTGTAAGTGACCACTGTCCCACAATTATGTCTTCCTTACGATGAAAAAGTTGCTGTGGGGGCCCATGGTCCTTGCTAGCATTAGAGCCCGGGTCACACTTACTGCTTTTGATTTTTCACACTCGAGGCCAGAAAGTATGATTGGTGCTGAAGGTAGAGTGGCACCAGGGCCCCATGGCATGAGGAGCCAAGTAAACCGCAATCATGGCAGTTTTTCCACCCTCCTGGGCTTGCATTAGGGCCCAATGCACACTTGTATGTCAGTGTTGCTTTCAGCCTCGGAGCAATGGCTCAAGGGAGGGGAAATTGAAGCAGATGAGGCACCTTAGTTTAGCCTCAGAGAGATGGCAGGGAGGGGGTGTTTGCAAAATGGGAGCCCTGTTTTTAACAAATGGCAGAGGAGATAGCTTCTGCCATGCAAAGCGGGCTATCATTAGTGAAGTAGGTGCAGCAGTCTAGGGTTCTGAGGGGCACACTTCATCACAATTATCACTTTCTCTTTAAAAAGGGGTCAAGAGGACTTATTGTCATATGTAACTTTAGGGCACCCTTGCAGAAAAAAGAGGGATATCATGTGGGAGCTTCTGTTTCTTCTTGAAAGGGACAGAGAGCCTGTTGCAAGGTTGGCATGATGGTTAAGCAAGGTGGGGAAGAGGTGAAAGCAGCAGAGGTGATAGCCTGCTACGCAGGACCTCGGTTATCATTGGTGCTGCAGGCGCAGTTGCATTGGGGCCCAGGAGTGTGAGGGGTTCACAACACCCCAATTATGGGGAGCAGTATTTTTGGGTCAATTAGTTGTTTTGTTCGATGTATTTTCTGTTTTATAAGTCTCACATTCAGTGTGGACTGTGAACGACAGTACCACTGAAATGATCTCATAAGTCTTGCACCCTGTGCTCAGCCCGTCTCTACCGCTCCCCCAATCCTTCTCATAAAGTTTTGGAGGAGGGCCCGACTTCAAAACAACTTGCTTAGGGGGCTCAAAGCAAAAAAGTTTGAAGACCTCTGACTTAAGCTGTCCAGTACACAAATCTACACAGTTTAAGACTTACTTTGCCTAGGTTTGCATGCTTGCCCTTGGGATCACAATGCTAGTATTATTATGTTATTTTTTACATGGCCTATCAAAATTGCAGTGAAATCAACACTCACCTGCTCGTCTGGTTTTCCATACAGCTTGCTGTACTGTGGAAGGAGGCTGTCCAGCAGGGCCTTGTTTTCTTCTTCTGTGAAGGCTGGGGCCCTCTCCACAGTACGTGCCATTGTAGAATCCAGAGTATGCAGTGACAGCAGCAGTGGTATGGTGAGATGAAGTCCAGTGTCATGTAGTGCACGCAAGTGATTTCCCTTGGGAACAGACAGACTTATATCTGTGCAGCAGAGGCGGACTCTGTTCCATGGCTCAAAATTGATAGGTCCGAGTCGTTCGCATTATATGATTTCGTCCAATCCATAATATTGCACGCATCGGACACGCCTACCGCAACGTTCAAATTTAACTCATCATAACACTATTGATTTGGATACATTTGTGTAAATAGCTAACCGATTCTGATCGCACGCGAATCGTACACGAACCAAAATGCGCATCTGTCATCATGACAACCAACAGCCGATCAGTGCGTCAGGCTCGGTCATGATGCGGCACACGCATGCTTTGAATACTTACCCGCCTCATTCCTCATTGTAGTAAACAGCCAATCAATGCGTCAGGCTCGGTCAGGATGCGGCACATGCATCCTTTGAATACTTACCGCCTCGTTCCTCGTTGTAGTAAACAGGCAATCTGTGTGTCAGGCTCGGTCAGGATGCGGCTCACGCGTCCATACAATACTTACCCGCCTCGTTCCTCGTTGTAGTAAACAGCCAATCAATGCATCAGGCTCGGTCAGGATGCGGCACACGCGTCCTTTGAATACTTACCCGCCTCGTTCCTCGTTGTAGTAAACAGCCAATCAATGAGTCAGGCTCGGTCAGGATGCGGTACATGCGTCCTTTGAATACTTACCCGCCTCGTTCCTCATTGTAGTGAACAGGCAAAGCATGCTAACAACACGTTTCTGATGGGGCTCAAGTGCACAACAATGATACATCAGCATGTCACACAGTATGACAAATATTCATGCAATGCTGCATCACATGTGTGGATGGAGTGAGGCACATGTCATAATGTACATGTAACATCACAAAGGACACTCCTATGATGAACCAAGCCTCATGTGCACAAAATATATTGTTTCTGAGGAACATCACAACTGTGAGTGACCACTTTACAGATCAACCTCATGTGCTTGGACACAGTCCCAGGGGAACATTGTGTTAACCCAGGTTACATACACGCATAATCATTGCTTTTCCTGACTGGGTGTCAAAAAGTGCATAGTGTGAAGGCAGTTAATGTGTATCCACAGTATGTGAGTCTTGTACAATGCAGACACTTCATTGTTGAAGTAAATATTGTATGTAATCATAGCCATCATCTTGTATTTGTCATGTGAGTTGCTGTTGTGTGTTTGTGTCACACACTTACATGTATGCGTGTCAAAAACAGATGTGCTACACATCATGGATGTCTTGTGTATGTGATAGTCCAGTTTTTGACAGACATCACAAAATGACATAGTGCACACTATGACAGTGGTGTGCATGGTGACAAAGCTGTCTGTATCTAGTGTACCAGCTAGGTTGAAATACATGAGAAATTTCTGTGTACTTTTCAAACATGTGATAGTTGTTACAAACAACTATCTTTGATACTTTGATAGGTGTGTGTTGAGTATGTGATGTTTGATCACATGGCCAGTGACAGACACCATTGATAATTCAAAGTACAGCACTGTATTTTTTTACAGACCATAACTAAATTGAATGTATGTTCAGGCTGACATTGCTGTCCTTTGTGTATTTGTTGACCTCACACATCTGACTTTATAGTGTCTTGCTTTAATGTGGTTGTTGAGTTTAAGAATGTTCATTGTGAGATTGGAAAGTGTTTTGTATATGTTAATAATTTTTAAATTTTAAACCGCAGGAGACCAGCTGTCCACAGACCCTTCCCCAATCTAGAGACCATGGTAGAACGTGACAGCATCAGACGATACCGCTTCACCAGAGCACTCATTGTGAAGTTGGCAGACCAGTTGGCACCCCATTTGCAACCTGGACGCACATATCCCTTAGCGCTGACTCCCAAGGTGAAGGTGATGGCGGCACTACATTTCTTTGCCACAGGAAGTTTCCAGTATACTGTGGCTACTGCTGGTGGGATGTCACAGACAATGTTCAGTCGTGTGCTACGTGATGTGTGTGAGGCAATGTTGAACTATCTGAACCTCTACATCAGGTTCCCAACACCACAACAGTTTTGTGCTATCAAGAGTAAGTTTTATGCTTTAGGACACATGCCAAATGTCATAGGCTCCATTGATGGTACACATGTGGCTTTGATCCCACCACAAGCCAATGAACAGACATACAGGAATTGCAAACATTACCACTCCATAAATGCCATGGTGGTATGTCTGGCTGACATGATCATCTCACATGTCTGTGTACGTTTCCCGGGATCAGCACACGACGCGTACATCATGAGAAATAGTCGGATACCACAGATGATGTCTCAGCTGCAAAATGAGCATGCCTGGCTTGTTGGTGGGTAATGTTGGCTGTTTCTGCTGTGTGTTATTTGTTTGTCATGTTGTACCCTTTTTACAGATAAATGCTTTATTTTTCTACGTTACATGTAGGAGACTCTGGATACCCCAACATGCCGTGGTTGCTGACACCACTCAGGAACCCAGTCACCTCTGCTGAGATACGTTTCAACGAGGCACATGGGCGAACCAGGCGAGTGGTTGAGCGAACATTTGGACTACTTAAAACAAGATTTCGTTGCCTGGACCGTACAGGAGGAGCACTACAATACGAAGCATCAAAGGTGTGTAAGATCATCATTGTGACTTGCATGCTACACACTCTGGCAGTGAGGAAGAAGCTACCTCTCATATATGATGACGGAGACAAGCAGCCTCCAGCAGGGGAGGATCCTGGACTGGGACATGTTGCCAGTGATGAGGAGGAGGAGGAGGATGATGTTAGGAGACAGCTCATAAACAACTTTTTCTCATGAGTGTAAGTATGCTAAGATGATTTGATATAGCATTTTCTTTGCATGATTTGTATATGTTGGACAGTTGGTCTGGATACGTGTGAGTGTATGCTACTTAACCTTGTCTTTATTTTTGGTCAGTGTATATTAAGTTATAATGGTCACCAGTACAGTGTTGACATTACTCACTGCTGGCATTAAAATGTTACAATTGAAAATGCAGAAAACGTTTAGGGAGATCTTAGAAGGACTAAACTTTGTATTTAACCCTGTTCTGTGTTTCTCCTTCACAGGGTCCTTTGGCTGTTGTATGGATAGATGTGACCTACAAGAACCACAATGCAGTTCCATAATGGAATATTGATTTGGATCATGAATCTATACCATACTTTCACTTCTGACATATGATATTTTCCATTTATTTGTGTTTATTGACACTGTGTCATCTGCTTGCTTTTGTTGTGAGTGCAACAGCTTGTGCCTGTCTAATAAAGCTGTGAACCACATTGAGGGGTGCCTTGTCTGTTTCCACACATCCGACATTCATTTATATACAGTATTTATGCCCTGATGTTCAGTTCATAAAACAATGATCCGAGTTTGTGCAGGTATTTTCTTCAATTTTACAACAGTGGAGGCAATGATGATGTATGGCATGTACTATGTGTGTTGTGTTGACCTTGTTGTGTGTATCTCACATATGTGTCATGTGACATTTATTCACAATACGGTAGCTATACTCCTTTACTTTTTTAACAGATAATTCCTTGTTATATAGATCATCAATTCAATTGTGGAAACAGTGTTTCAGTCACATAACAGAAACAAGTACTGTGTGAATATATTTTTATTGCAGTGCATGTGTGAAATATAACAAGAAAGGTGAAATGCTGTACAAATTGAGAAATCCAAAGTTCACACAGGAGTTGGAAGTGGTGGTAGATGAAAAGTTTCAGAGCAAAGTCCACAGTCATTTGTTCAAATTATCCAACTTAGACCCTCCATCCCATGTGGGAGAGTCCATTGACTGTCAACAAAGGGAAGGTTTAGCACACAATGGAGGATATAATGAGCATTTTGTCACTCCCTGGGGGGAATGCATGGCCATCAGTCTCTCAATTGACCTTCCTCGGACGGCCCCTCTTCTTTTTCTGGGGGGACCCTCAGGTGCAGGCTGCTGCGGTGCAGGGGAGTCTCCGCCAGAGTCCTCAGCACTCCCTGTGGCATTTGCAGATGTTGAGGCAAAAGATGTAGTGGGCACACAAGGAGGTGTGCTCATGGTGTTTGCTACCTGGCGGAGGCAGGTGAGTATGTCCCTGTGCACCGCAGTAAGATCATCTGTTTTTGACCAGTTTGCTTCCATACGGTCCATATGTCTTTCCATTCGGTCAAAAGGGCAGCCTGCCGGTTTCATGTCCCTGAGGATCCCAACTACCTGGCCAAAGTCTCCGGTGCATTATTGATAAGCATCAAGAATGCGTCCCATCTGTGGGTCAGCTTGATCATCAGCACCAGCTGCATGATGTGACCTCACACCACGCCCACTCCCACCACCCCTACCCACACAAGTAGGTCCTGTTGTAGCATGCACAAAGAGGACGGGCGTCCTTCATTGTTAACAGTGGGGATGTTATCTGCCAACTCTGGATTGCCCTGTGTTGCTGTGCTGCCAGGGTTTGTCTGGCTTGGTGTGTCCATGTGGGTACTGGTCATCTGGGTGGTCACAGATGTTGCAGGAGTGGTCGCTGGGGGTGCGGATGTTACTGCTGCTGGTGCTGCATGCTGACCCACCCCAGAGGGGTCAGGTAGGTCGTCTTCATCCGAGGAGGGCTGAGAGACATCCACACTGGAAAGCTCAGGGTCACCTGGAGTCTGGGCCTGTGAATCTTGGTCTCTTCTTGCAGTGTCATCATCAGACCCTGTGGGTAGAAGTGAGAGACAATGTTTGTTGTGTATTTGCACAGGTCAACGTACCATACACATAAGAGACAAATTTGTACATTATGTAGATTTGTGAACAATATATACTCAACAGTCATCACAGACAGGCCTATTTGTCGTGAGAACATATTGATTTGTACAAGATGTGCATTTCAGCACATGTCCAGCTGGGTGCATTAATGTGCAAGTCTTGTTTCCTTGACTGTACATAGACATTGACTGGCATGTGACACCCTGTGCATGACACAGGTGTATTGATATTTCCCACATATGTGCTTTAACAATGACATACGTACTCTTCCTACAAGGACGTTTTTCAAGATTTGTGAATGTGTGCTTGCCTCTGTGCATGTTTGAAGCAGTCACATTGGTGTGGCAACCTACACACTCACAATCCTGAATCTATGTCAGCTTTTACTATATTGTACTTAGATGAATGTGTTAATAGGTAACAGCAATAACATCACATGCGTTACAA